>SJYX01008716.1:342118-384159 GCA_006410675.1 Oreotragus oreotragus | reverse complement strand
TTTAATTTTATTTATTTATTTTTTTGTATTTATTTATTTTTTTACACGAACTCCCAAACATGAACCCCCCTTTTAAAAAGAAAGTGATGGTACTCTAAAAACTGGGGTAGTGAAGAAAGAAAGGGAGTGGTTGGAGGTATTGGGGAAGGGAGGCTGTGATACAGGTTTGCAGTTTAAAATAGGGTGATTAGGACAGGTCTCAGTGATGAAGTCACATATTAGAAAAGAAGAAAAAGAGTCTAAGTTATATACCATGTTCATTATGCCTCTCTAAAATGAATGGATGTACAAAACAGTGAATGTAACTACTACTGATGAAGCACCTGACATGTGTCAAGGGCTGTGCCAACCATTTTATCTGCAATGTCTCACTGAATCCTCATAATGACCCTATAAGATGAAGATCATATCCATTTTTCAGATGAGGAAACTGAGACTCAGAGACTATAAAAAATACTGTCCAAAATGATTGAGTTAATAAGTGATAGGGCTGGCATTTTAATTCAGCTCCTCCAGCTCCAGGCCACTGCCCTTTTGATGACCAAGATGCTGATGATGCTATGTTTTATTTCCACATGGTTTTGAAATTCATTTTTTTGGTAGTTGGAATATTTAGATGTAGAGAAGCAGTCTCCAAAGAGCCATTCGCAAATGTTAGAAAATGCATGCTTTCCGGAAGCTCCCCAGGAAGGCTGCCCTTTCATGGAGGAATAGTGGTACCCTGGGTACTAGAGGCCAGAGGTTAAGCATCTTTTTAGGGTGTGTTAGTGGAAACCATTTATAAACTTAACAGAACTTTGTTCTTGACTTGGCAAGCCTGGCTGTCATAAGTGATTCCCGTATTAAGTCTGACGTCATGCCTTCACACTGAGCTTTATCTTTCCTCTCGAGATCAGGAGCTCAGTGGTCTAAAAGGACTTGACGTGTGGAATGAAGGTCTCCCAGCCTACAGTGTACTCAATCCTCCCCACTACCCAGCCTCACAAGGATACCAGTGCAGCCATGTCAAGTGACATTCATTTGGAAGTCTGTGAACAAAAGAGGTGGGTCACTTGAGTGCCGTTGGTCACTCAGTAACAAACTTACTGAGACAGTGAAATGACTGATGTGTGCATGCTCTGAAAAGTTAGGGGCACCATGGAAATACACCTGGAAGAGAATGAGGAAGTGGAGAAGGATGCCTGAATCCATTCTTTCTGGGAGACCCAGATTTCACAGCCTCAATCTACCCTTTGACCCTAAGCCAACTCAAAAGTATAGATTCTGTCATTTACATCCATTGCATATACATGTATTGAATGTGTATCTGTAACAATGACAACTAGTATTTGTTAACATGTTTTTTATGTTTTGAAAGCACTGCGGATGGGTATTGACTTGTTTATTCTCATTCAAGTGGCATAACCCGGTGAATGTGATGTGGTGATTTAAATCTGGTTTTGTAAACGCGTAAACTGAAGCAACAAAAGTTCAATGACTTGACAAGGTCAGGGCTGGCGAATGATGGGGACTGTAGGTGAAGTCCAGGTACCCTGAGTCAAATACTCAACTTTCTTCTCTGACAAAGGAAGGCTGTTTGATACCAGATTCATCCAGCACAAGAACAGTAGGATCACACTGCCTGTCTCTCTCTTCTGCCTGTATCCCTGTTTACTCAGCACCTCTCCTCTCTCCTCTCTCTCTTCCCCCTTCCCTCCTTCTTTCCCTTCTTCTCCTTCCTCTGCTTCAACTTGGATTTCGGTTTATTCCAGGGTGTTTTTGTGTTGTTCAGTCACTCAGTCGTGTCTGACTCTTTGTGACCCCATGAACTGTAGCCCACCAGGCTCCTCTGTCCATGGGATTTCCCAAGCAAGAACACTGGAGTGGGTTGCCATTTCCTTCTCCATACTCCAGGATGCTGCTGCTGCTAAGTTACTTCAGTCGTGTCCGACTCTGTGTGACCCCATAGACGGCAGCCCACCAGGCTCCCCCATCCCTGGGATTCTCCAGGCAAGAACACTGGAGTGGGTTGCCATTTCCTTCTCCATACTCCAGGATGAGATATGTAGAAAACCATCATTATAATGTGGTCTCACCTACAGCATGATCCTGTGGCAGGGACCCCAAGAAGGATACTGTAATGAGACTTTTATAAATTACTCCAGAGCTCTGAGCTGGCTGCATGCCCTGGTGCCTTATTGAAGCTAAAACTGTTATTGGGAGCAGCATCGAGAATGGTGTCCCATGACCACATAGGCTCACACACAGCAAGTGATGACCCAGGTCATGCCGAGTCAAGGCCAAACCCAGAGTCCAAACCCAGAGTCCCTCAGGGCCCTTCCTGGTGACTCCTTTACATTTATCATACTCTGTCCAGTGTCTTTCTCCCCCGTAACTGGGTGATGTAGGGTGTAAGGACCACAAGGACTGTGTCTGCCTTGTTAACCACTATCCACTGCACAGCGCCAGATGCTGGGTAAACCCTCACAGACAAATGAAGGGTTGATGCAATAACAATAGTTTAACATTCTCCCCAGCTCACTTCCGTTTAGAAGGAAGATTCTAATGAAGGTTGCATCTTAATCTCAGAATTTTCAGAGAAGGAGTTCCCTGGAAGGCTCATTCTAAAGTGAGTGTGGTGAGGATGGCATCTTTCCAGCACTTCTGAAATGGTACCAGAAGATGCCCTGGCATTAAATTAGTCTCATCCCCAAGAACAAGAGTGATCAGACCTCAAAGAACAGTTGAGGAAACCAAGGAAAAAGGCAGCTGGGGTTTGACTTTATTCCACCCAGACGTCCCCTCTGTGAGCCTCTGGTTATTCTATCCTGAAAGCAAGGTGAACGTGTAGAAGTCTGGAGTCACAGCCTAGGAGGCCAAGTTCTCATGGGACAATAAAAATCTGAACCAACTGCCGGCCCTGCTGGGTCCGTCTGTTATTGGAATTAAGCTCCCCATTTCATTTCATTCAAACTGAAGAAATTTTCTGGCAGGGTGTCAGGTTTCAAACAGAAATGTCAGCCAAGGGCGCGTGAGGCCAAAGACTGACCAGAACAAACTTGAATCAGTTTATGCACTAGGTAAAAACTCATATTAGTCTGGTGGGCCTTTCTATTAAATAGTCCTCATTTGCACGTTCAGGACTAAAAACTTGCAAGGAGCTATGTATAAAAACATCTGAGGCCAATGTGACTTCTATACAAAGTGAGCACACATCTGTAGATGAATATGAAGGGCCCACTACAGTGATTTTCTTCCCCAGTAGAGGAGCAGAAAAGAGTTTGAACATGTTCTCAAGTCCAGTATAAACTTTGATCTTTGACTCAATCAAAACTAACCTGATTAATAATTATAATAATAATCTTTGTTGAATATTTAGTATATGCCATGGTCTGTGCTGTGTTTATTGATCAATTAATTTATTAGTCAATTAATTCTCTTGATGATTCTACAAAGTAAGTCTTATTCTGATAGAAAATAAAACAGAGGAACAGAGGTTCACGAACATATCCTGGTTTGCAAACC
Organism: Oreotragus oreotragus; assembly: GCA_006410675.1. Taxonomy (NCBI): domain Eukaryota; kingdom Metazoa; phylum Chordata; class Mammalia; order Artiodactyla; family Bovidae; genus Oreotragus; species Oreotragus oreotragus. The sequence continues at coordinate 380,655 of SJYX01008716.1, read as the reverse complement.
AGCAAATATGAGGACTGAAAGTTGGTCGGTTCACCCCTAGACTCTCTGCCCTTAATGTTGGTCAGGAACAGGTTGGGTAATGAACCCAACATGCAGGAATATAAACTGGATGCTTATTGCAGATTTAGTTGTAATTTCATACCCTGTACAGGATATTTTTCAGAACTCAGATCCCACTTTGGTATCAAAGATAGATAAGCCAAATAGTAGAACTTGGTTTGTTCCTTCCAGTTGCTGGCATAAAAAGGAAGCACTGGATAATTAACTGGAAAATCCAGTCTCCAGAGGATTTAGCTTTGTATCAATACCCTAGACAGGTCAAAATTCTGCTTGTCCCCTGGGATGTTGAAGAAATATTTAAATCACTTCTTTATACCCTTAGCATGTAGGCAGAGATATAATCAGAGACTGTTTGGGATTCCTATAGTCCTGAAGACCACAGTAATGAATAACATGGCCATAAGTAAGTACCTTGATGGGGACTGATGGAGTTCATCCCCTCCAACCAGTCCATTTTGAAGGAGATCAACCCTGGGATTTCTTTGGAAGGAATGATGCTAAAGCTGAAACTCCAGTACTTTGGCCACCTCATGAGAAGAGTTGACTCATTGGAGAAGACTCTGATGCTGGGAGGGATTGGAGGCAGGAGGAGAAGGGGACGACCGAGGATGAGATGGCTGGATGGCATCACGGACTCGATGGATGTGAGTCTGAGTGAACTCCGGGAGATGGTGATGAACAGGGAGGCCTGGCGTGCTGCAATTCATGGGGTCACAAAGAGTCGAACATGACTGAGCGACTGAACTGAACTGATACACTTGCTCTTTGCAGAAGGCTTGAGTCAAACCCTAACTAAAACAACAAATACATGGATAGATGCCCAACTCCAGTAATATGGNGCCTGGCGTGCTGCAATTCATGGGGTCACAAAGAGTCGAACATGACTGAGCGACTGAACTGAACTGATACACTTGCTCTTTGCAGAAGGCTTGAGTCAAACCCTAACTAAAACAACAAATACATGGATAGATGCCCAACTCCAGTAATATGGATAGGAATACAAATTAAATGACATTTTTCACATATCATTTTGGCAAAAATTTCAAAATTTGATAATATCAATCATAGCAGTGGTAAGGAGAAGCAGGTTAGCATCTGCTCATGACATGAATTGGAAGAGTCATTTTGGAAACGTTATAAATGTTTACCACCTGTGAGTCAATAAGTCCCTTTTACATATCTACTGCTGCTGCTAAGTCACTTCAGTTATGTCTGACTCTGTGCGACCCCGTAGATGGCAGCCCACCAGGCTCCCCCGTCCCTGGGATTCTCCAGGCNTCGCTTCGCTCGCCTCAGCGTGGTTCAGCGTGGTCCGGTGCCTCCCCGACACCATGGCCCTGGCTGAGGTAGTAGTTTGTGCTGTTGGTCGGGTTGTGACATTGCCCGCTGTGGAGATAACTGCGCAAGCTACTGCCTTGCTAGTGCTGGTGATGCTCAGCGCCGCGGAGGACAATGGCTGGGAATCCCCTTTGTTTTCCGGGGCGCGGGGGCAGCCCGCGGAGCCCCGGCCTCAGCGGCCGCCACGGAAACCGTTAGTTGTATGGTTTCCCGGAGGGAGGAAGGAATTGCGGAGACGGGGCGGACAGGGACGTTTGTAAAGCTGGGGGAAGACCTAAATCTCTGGATCCGCTATTTGCTTTTGAAGGAAGGAATGAAGTTGAGTAATTGACACAGATAACTTTTCCATCCTAAATAATTTGAACGCTTCTTTCAGTAGTTCATGCACGATTTAGTTAGTGCGTATTTTGCTTCATTCTTTATGAACCGGATTTGTGTGAGGTACCTCGTGCAGAACCGGCATAGGGGGTAGAATAGTCGACCCATTAAAGTTTATGCCTTAACATTTCGATTTGGTTTATTTGGTATGTTCCCTATGTAAATCTAAGAGTTTTCAAAATGTAAACCCAAAGTAATTAAAAGTTTCTGTTTAAACTTTGTTTTGCAACTCCTTGAATGAGAAGATTGAGTTTATAGTTACACGCTCTGTTGAGGTTTCTTTTTAATGTATGAGGCAAATAAATTCTTTTTACAGTGTGCTGTGTTGTTTTTTGTTTTGTTTTTTTTAATGTACCTCTGGGGGCTCATTGTGCCAATGTGGTGCTGGTGGGTTTTGGCCTTTGATTCTCATGCTATGTAGTCGTTGCTCGTCAGCGTGGGAGGAAACGATCTAGGTAGGCGCTAAAAGTGTGGTTTGTGGATACTTTGAGTTTAAAATCTAATATTTTCCATTTTAATTTGTGAGGGACCACTGTTCCCTCAGTTTTTAATAAAGAAAACGTAGTTTGGGAAACTAATGTAATGACTTGGTATTTTAAATACTCTCAGATCTGGGTAAAAAAAGATGACTGTACTTTAAAAATTTTAATTAAACTGAGAAAAATTAGTGGTAAATTTTAATACTTTCCTTAGAAAACAGATCTGGTTTTGATTTGTGTAGAATAATTAACTTTGAGTGGTGTAATCACAAGCATTCTATGGTTTAATTTTGGATGTATAATTGAGAAAAATAAGGCAGTTCTTTGCCTAGAAAAAGGCACATGCAAGGAGAAAAATTTTTAAGCCAACTGAATCCTCTTAGTCCTCTCCAGCAGGAGTTTGGTGCTTTCGTAATTCAAAAGTGATCTAATAAGTGTGTCTTGATTTAGTTTGGTTTAGCTTTGTGAGATAACCTTGCTCAATCTGATCTGGTCTGGATGGAGCTGCCTCATTGTGAGAAGGACAGTAGAGAACCTTATATTGAATCTTAAAACGCATAAAATATTTGAACGTTAGCTTTTTGAGTTTGCTTTCTTTTGATATCAAAGAGCAAAGTAAATTTAGATTTTATTAAGTGCCAGTTCTTTTAAAGGATGAAAATCTCTGGGTGCTATGTAGAATCTTGATTTACGGAGGCGCTAATAAAATTCTAATTTTCATTTCCCAGAACAGTTCATCCAGGCAACCAAGGTAATCCTCATCTCACAGGTCCTCATCTTTCCCATTATACTGCAGAACATTTTATAGGGGATCAACAGTTGTTAATTTGTACCCAAAAGTGTTACTGATTCTGCCAGTAATTTATTGAACTTGAATACATCAGCAGGTAGGAAGCTGAAGTGGATGTACAAAGTATTCATAGTTTATCCTCTGCTTTTAAAGTAAATTTCATCCAGAATTGCCCACATAGTAGGAACATTTTGAGTTGTTGGATATAAAGTACTTCCATATGTTTTTCTTGTTTGCTAAATTACAAAGAAGATACTGCCCCCAACCAACTTGTTTTTAGTACCATAGTTATATTTCTACCCTAATCTCTAGTTTTAAAAATTAGCCTTTCATGAGTTTCACTTTATTATTTCTGTACATTGATGAAAATTTGCTGAACATTTTTACTATTGACAGTTTACTACAAAGATGAATTTGCTTTATCAAAAGTACAACTTTGCAGTCGATATTTTTGACATTTACTTGGTGTTATTAACTTTTTTGTTGATCTCTTGTCAAACACTTAGTAATTTTTAATAGCAAAAAGCCACTGATGGGAAAGAATAAAGCAATATTTTGGGTGTCCTCAATAAGTGCCAGACCAAAGGAAAGCTGCTGCTAAGTCACTTCAGTCGTGTCCGACTCTGTGCGACCCCATAGACGGCAGCCCACCAGGCTCCCCCGTCCCTGGGATTCTCCAGGCAAGAACACTGGAGTGGGTTGCCATTTCCTTCTCCAATGCATGAAAGAGAAAAGTGAAAGTGAAGTTGCTCAGTCTCCGAGTTATGGTAATAACATTTTAATAAATGTTTCAAATTATTGGAAATAGAGATGTTAACTTTGTGTATGCGACACCTGGAGAAGATTCCTGGGGAAGAGTTCTGTCTTATGCCTTAAAGTCAGAATTCCTGTTTGTTAATCTTATAACTTTTGTTTATAAGCTATTTAAACATGAAATTGCCTTTTGGTAGGTGAGCCAGGGTGTACATAAGACGTTGCGTCTTGTGGAGTGGGCTCAGGAGAATTTTTGCCAGAGGAACCCGACAGCAGAGATTAGCTCTTCAGTGTGTGGGAACTAGGTGCCAAGAAGACTTTGATTTCTTCATTAACTACCCATTCTTTCTCCTTCTTGTGTGTTACACCCACTACCTCCATAGTGTGGGGTGGAAGAAACGGCTGAGAGATACTACTTTACTTCCACCAAATTAAGACTACTTTCTGTAATTTCTGTAACAAAAGAAAAATAGGACAGTCATCTTCAAAAGTGAATTAGGCCAGATCGGTAATACCCAAGAGGAGAATGAGGACCATTGTCATAAAATCTAAAATGTCATTGAAGTCACTGATAGCTAGCTGATTCAGATAGAAATATTAAAACCACTCAAATGATTGTCTAACACAGTTCACCAAGTATTTTTGTTAGAGTATCACTGAGGTACTGCGGGGGGGGAAAGCACAATAATTGTTTGGCTGGATCACTGCCACAAAGGTCAATGCAGCTAGAAAAGATAGGACCCCAAGTACTTAAGAATCAAAATGTGGGCAGGGGCGAGAAGCGTTAGTGACTTAGGTTACCTTTTGAGACCTGGCGGGGGAAAAAAGTGGGTAAAAGAGCTGAGGGGAGAGAAGTACTGAGCACTTAGAACAGGTAACTGTAACTTAGAGGTTTTGATGTTTGTTGCCTCTAATAGTCATTCTAAAAGTGCAATTGGAGTCTACAAGGTGAGCATTACAATTGCGGTTTATTCTCAGTGATGCTCTGACTGGCTTACATTTTAGCCTTATTATATCTGCTGTAATATGTGCTGATGTTATCCAAATTTGTTTAAGAGAGACACTGTTAGTTTTACATGGACTAGAGTGTTTTTTATAATCTGAAGTTGAGAGTTACTTGTACTTAGATTTTCACTTTACAGTTAGCTTTCTTTAAAAGCACTGTTTGATACAACAATGGAATTGTGCCTACACAAACTTCTGGACACTAAATTTGTAAGTAGGATCCCTTTGAACTGCACATTCATGCCCAACAGTAAAGATTTGGTTATGAACAAACAAAACCTAGGATAGGAGTCTCATGTTGATTTTACCTGTAAGTTCCTAGTTCTTTCTTCTTTTTCCTCCTTAGCGCTTTCTGAAAATAAACCTTTTGCCTTTAGCTGGGTTTCAAATTTTGTTAGTTCTGTTATAATTGAGAGAGTTTTATCATGAAGGTCATTGTTTCTCAGAAGGCCAAGTAGTGTCAAATGTCACAGAAAAGTAAACTAGGAACTAAAAAGTGTCCACAGACAGTTGCAACTTAGATCATCCATGTAGTTGTAACCCTGTGTTCTCTGTTATAAATAAAAAATCTCTGAACTTGAACAAAAAAAGTATTAAGATTCAGAGGTTGCTATTTCAGTATTCTGTACACAATATACTTTAAAGGCCGTATTAAACAGAAATGTGTTAAAATACAAGATACAAGGCCTAGGCTAATCATAGTAGTAGTGACACTAAATATTACCCCCAGGTGATGGCAGAAAGACCTGAGTGAGCTCTAAAATACATAAATCAATGGAAACGTTTTTCTGTTTCTTTAAAAAATAACTTTGCATTTGTTTAATAAGACCAGGTTAATTGTCAATGAGAATAAAAATCCTATATGCCTTTAAATTTTTTAGTGACTGAAACTCATGCAGAATATATATATTCTGGATAAATTTAACTCATTCATTTTATTTACTTAAGAAATACATTGAGTGCCTACCACCAGGCAACTGCTGCTGCTGCTAAGTCGCTTCAGAGTTCCGACTCTGTGTGACCCCACAGACGGCAGCCCACTGGGCTCCGCCATCCCTGGGATTCTCCAGGCAAGAACACTGGAGTGGGTTGCCATTTCCTTCTCCATTGCATGAAAGTGAAAAGTAAAAGTAAAAGTGAAGTCGCTCAGTCATGTCTGACTCTGACCCCATGGACTGCAGCCTACCAGGCTCCCCCGTCCCTGGGATTCTCCAGGCAAGAACACAGGAGTGGGTTGCCATTTCCTTCTCAAATGCATGAAAGTGAAAAGTGAAAGTGAAGTTGCTCAGTCGTGTCTGACACAGCGACCCCATGGACTGCAGCCTTCCAGGCTCCTCTGTCATGGGAGTTTCCAGGGAAGAGTACTGGAGTGGGATGCCATTGCCTTCTCCGACCAGGCAACTGGGGATACACAATAGACTAAAGGAATGAATCGCCACCCTTAATGGAATGTATATTCAAGCAGGGATGCACTTGTCTTTAATGATAACAATATGTAATATGCACTGTCTGTGGGCCTCTTGGGTTTTTTTTCAAACTTGAGTTCCACTTGGGTACCTACTCTAGAGCCTTGCTCCAGGACCACTAGGGGTACTGTGGTTGTGTTTATGTGTTTTCCCAGTTTTAAAGTAATTTTATCTGCATTTAAAAACAAAATAGTCCCAATAGAGCATCACCAACTGTACTGTCAGACTGTGTAGTCTGCATTTCTCCACAAGATTAATGAGACATCACATTTTTGATGTACCTCAGCGTTGTGAGGTCAAAGAAGCAAGAGTGCACTGTGAGTAGGATATTAAGTTGGCCTTATAGCTCGTGTACCTCTCAAGAGCAGCGTGTGGGGTTCTTTTAATGCCATGGGCAGTGGAGAGCCAATTATGAGCCTTGCTGGGATGGAGTACAGAGAAAAGCATTTATCCTGCCTTTTACAAATTACACCTCAGGGTAACTGCATAGTTGTGAGGGAAATTTTCTCATAAAATAATTCCAGCTTAAAAATACAGTATAATAGAAATAGGACCTCAACATTTTGCAGCAGTAATGAAATAAGCGAGGCCTCCTCAATGATGACTCTCTAAACTACTAAGTGAATGCTGGTGGGGAGCAGTTTAATGCATGGATCAGGCTGACAACACCTGAACCCACTGATCAGCCTTAACATTACAGTAACAGAACTATAAGCATTCTGTGCTTGCTGAAGTTATACCATAGAAGTGCAGAGTCCCATCCATGAAGGTCAAATAATTGAACTTGACTCTCAAACATTTAAATCTACTAGTTATAAGAGATTTAAGATACAGAGGACCATGTTAAACCATCACTGGATGCAATTGGCAAAATCCACACTAGAAAATTCTAGAAGACAAATGACCTGGTATTTTTAAGTAAACTGCAAGAAAAAAAGAATTTATAGATTAACATGGACTTTAGAAACAATTTCAGCTCTTAAAGTAAATCATAGCTTTCTAGTATACATGCAACATAGGAGATAATTACATTAAATAGGAAATACATTAAAACCAAGAAGAGTTTAAATGGGTGAGATGTGGAGAATAATGAGCTTTTATGTACTTGGTATTATTTTCTGATGCTTCTCTTCTGGTCCCTCTATATTTTATAGATTAAGGAAAACCTTTGTGAGCTAAGGGGCATATCTTCAAAGGTTCCAGTATGAAGAGATGAGTGGTGTCAGCATCTAACTCCATGCCCATAACTGACAGTGCTCTGGATAGCACCTAAGATGTTCTGGGCTGAGCTCAGTACCTAGTGGACCCTTTGAGGCATTTCTAACCTTACTTCTGTATCTTTTTCTTAATTGCTCACCAATTATGACTCTTCCATTTTTTCTCTATGCTCCTGTTAGCTCAGTCTTCACCTTGTGTATTCAGTCCACTGTTTGCTTTCTTAAAACTGAGATGTAATGGACATACTAGTTTCAGGTGTTCAACAAAGTGATTTGATATTTGTATGTGCTGGGAGATGATCACCACAGTAAGTCTAGTTAACATTCATCACCATATGCCGTTACAGAATTTGTTTTCTTCTGATGAGAACTTTTAAATATTTACTCTTAGCAACTGTTACATATGCAGTACAGTATTATTAACTGTAGTCAACATACTGCATATTACATCCTCATGAGTTATTGGTTTTATAATTGGAAGTTTGTACTTTTTGATGCCCTTCACCCGTTCTGTCTTCCTCCCACCCCCTGCCTGTGGCAATCACCAACCTGTTCTCTAAACCTGTCTGAGCTTGATTTTTGTTTTTTGCTTTTTTTGATTCCACAGATAAGTGAGATCATATTTGTCTTTCTCTGTCTTACTTAACACACTACCCTCAAGATCCATTCATGTTGGTGCAAATGTCAAGATTGCATTCTTATTTATGACTGAATAGTATTCCATTGTGTATGCATGCCTCACCTATTTATCCATTCATCCGTCAGTGGACACTTGGTTGTTTTTATACCTTGGCTGTTGCAAATAATGCTGCATTGAACATGGCAGTGCATATATCTTTTTTGAGTTAGTGTTTGCTTTTTCATCGAGCTACTTAAAAAGACTTAGCCATCAATTGCAAAGTATAGAACTTCTTTAAATCCTGATTTGATCAAAGCCAGCTGTAAAAATATTCCTGAGACAACTGGAGTAATTTAAATATTGACTATTTGATGTTAAAAGAATTGTTGATACTTGATGAGGGTATTATGATTGTTTCTTTTTTAAAAATTCTTATCTTTTAGCATATACATAATGAATTTATCAATAAAAAGATATGATGTATAGAATTTGCTTTATGTTTCAAAATAATCCCTGGTGTAGGAGGGGTGTATATATGGGTGGGAGTATGGGTGAAGATTGCTCATGTACTAATACAATGGAAGTTCACACATGCTTACAATGATACCACTGTTTAAATATATCTACTATAGTTTGTTGTTCAGTTGTGTACGACTCTGTGATCCCATGGGCTCCAGCATGCCAGGCTTCCCTGTCCTTCACTATCTTCCAAAGTTTGCTCAAATTCAAACTGAGTCCATCAAGTTGGTGATGCCATCCGACCCTCTTCCTCTGTTGCCTTCTCCTGCCCTCAGTCTTTCCCAGCATCAGGGTCTTTTCCAGTGAGTCTCTTCACTCTCTGCATCAGGTGGCCAAAGTATTGGAGCATCAGCATCAGTCCTTCCAGTGAATATTCAGGGTTGATTTCCTTTAGGATTGACTGGTTTGTTCTCCTTGTTCTCCAAGGTACTCTCAAGAGTGTTCTCTAGAAACACAATTCAAAGGCATCAGTTCTTTGGTGCTCAGCCTTCTCTATGGTCTAACTCTCATCCGTACATAACTACTGGAAAAGCCATAGATTTGACTATGCAGACCTTTGTTGGCAAAGTGATGTTTCTGCTTTTTAATACACTGTCTAGGTTAGTCATAGCTTTTTTTTCCCAAGGAGCAAGCGTCTTATTTCATGGCTGCAGTCGCTGTCCGCAGTGATTTTGGAGCCCAAGAAAATAAAGTTAGCCACTGATTCCACTTTTTCCCCATCCATTTGCCATGAAGTGATGGGACTGGATATCACGATCTTAGTTTTTTGAATGTTGAGTTTTAAGCCAGCCTTTTCACTCTCCTCTTTGACCTTCGCCAAGAGGCTCTTTAGTTCCTCTTTGCTTTCTGCCAGTAGAGTGGTATCATCTGCATATCTAAGTTTGATATTTCTCCCAGCAGTCTTGGTTCCAGCTTGTGATTCATCCAGCCCAGGCTTTTGCATTATGTACTCTGCATGTAAGTTAAATAAGCATGGTGACAATATACAGCCTTTCCCAATTTTGAACCATCCATTGTTCCATGTCCAGTGCTAACTTACTTCTTGTCCTGCATATAGGTTTCTCAGGAGACAGATAAGGTGGTCTGGTATTCCCATATCTTTAAGAATTTTCCACTGTTTGTTGTGAACCACACAATCAAAGGTTTCAGCATAGTCAATGAAGTACAAGTAGATGTTCTTTGGGAATTTCCTTGCTTTTTCTATGATCCATTGGCAATTTGATATCTATTATAATTAAACCTAATAATTATGTTAGAATTTAGAAGGCATGTGTTTAGAACCTGCACTGTGAAGTACTTTGTAAAATACTTGCTTTAATGTTATTCTAATTATTAATAACCTCCTATTTTGAATATTGGTATTTTGCTAGTTCCATGTCTTTTTTGAGACGTATGCCTTGTTAATAGCATACTTTAAAAAAAAATCTAAAACACGTAATCTAAAGCTAAAGAAATTTACTGAAAAAAATTTAGCTTTGGCTTGAACTATGTTCTGTAAGCTTACTCCTATTTATCATTTTAAATGATTTTGCTGTGCTTAGCCACTCAGTCATGCCCAACTCTTTGTGACCCCTTGGACTCTAGCCTGCCAGGCTCCTCTGTCCATGGGGATTCTCTAGGCAAGAATACTGGAGTGCGTTACCATGCTCTCATCCAGGGAATCTTCCCAACCCAGGGATCAAACCCAGGTCTCCCGCACTGCAGGCAGATTCTTTACCATCTGAGCCACCAGGGAAGCCCATGAATACTGGAGTGGGTAGCCTATCTTCCTGACCCAGGAATCAAACCAGGGTCTCCTGCATGACTGGCAGATTCTTTACCAACTGAACTTTTAAATGATAACTGTAATAATTGTTCTGGCATTTTAATAGATTTTTGTGTTTCTTCTGACTTAAATGATGATTTTAGTGTTCTTTTAAACTGTCACTGTCTTTATATTTTACCTGTAGAATACAGCGTTCCTACTAATATATGGTGGAGAAGGAAATGGCAACCCTTCTTGCCTGGAGAATTCCATGGACAGAGAAGCCTAGTAGGTTACAGTCCACGGGGTCGCAAAGAGTCGGACACGACTGAGCGACTTCACCTCACCTCACCTTCACCTCACTAATATATGGTAACTCTTAGCAGTTATGTGATCGTGCTTCTACATATATCACTGTTTTTTAAAATTGTATTGAAGTATAATTGATTTACAAGGTTGTATTAACTTCTGTACAGCAGTGAATCAGGGATATGTATGTATATACACACTTATATATTATTTTTGGTATTCTTGTCATTATAGTTTATCACAGGATATTGAATATAGTTCCCTATGCTATACAGTAGGACCTTATTGTTTATCCATTACTATAAATAAGAGTTTGCATCAGTTTATCTCAACTCCCAGTCCTCCCCTCTCCTACCCTCCACTCTTGGGTAACCATAAGTCTCTTCTGTCTATAAGTCTGTTTTTATTTTGTAGATAAGTTCATTTGTATTGTGTTTTAGATTCCACATATAAGTGATTGCATATGATAAATACCATAAATATTGTCTTTTTCTTTCTCTCTTCACTTAATAATCTCTAGGTCTATTCATGTTGCTGCAGCTGGCATTCATTCATTCTTTTTATGGCTGAATAGTATTTCAGTGTGTGTGTGTGTGTGCGCGCGCACGCACGTGTCTGCACACCCCATCCTCTTTATCCATTCATCTCTATGCACATTCAGGTTGTTTCTGTGTCTTGGCTATTGTGACTAGTTCTGTAGGAACATGGTGGGGGGTGCAAATAGATGTTTTCAAGTTGATATATACTGAGGAGTGGGATTGCTGGATTATATGACAGCTCTATTTTCAGTTTTTTAAGGAACTTCCAACTGTTTTCCATAGTGGCTGCTGCAGTTTACATTCTCACCAACAGTGTAGGTGGGTTCCCCTTTCTCCACATTCCTTCCAGCATTTGTTATTTGTAGACTTTTTAATAATGGCAGTTCTGACCGATGTGATGTGATACTTCATTGTATTGAACAGTTTTGCTTTGCATTTCTCTAATAATTAGTGATGCTGTCTGAGCGTCTTCTCATGTGCCTATTGGCCATCTGTACATATTCTTCAGAGAAATGTCTATTTAGGTCTTCTGCCCACTTTTCAATTGGCTTGTTTGGTTTTTTTGTTATTGAGTTCTTTGGGTCATTTCTATATTTTGGATAATTAAGCCCTGCAAATATTTTCTCTCATTCTGTAGCTTTTCTTTTCATTTCATTTATGGTTTCCTTTGCTGCAGATAGCAGTTATTATTATTCTAGTAATCTAAATACTTTAACAGGGTTATTCTTGATTTGGATACATTAGCACACTGAAAAAGGTAAAAAAAATTATAGCCAACAGTTTGTTTTGGGTTTGAAAAAACAATGATTTTGCATTTTACTAACATAGAAATGATGTTATTGAATATCTACTATGTGCCAAGGATATACACATGTAGAATGAATAATATAATACTGAAGGGAAAAAGTTTATTAAAGCATTATTGTGCAAATAAATTCTTTAAATTTAGAAAGATCATCACTATTGTATACTTTAAAAAACAAAACCTAATGGCTTTTTAGTTTAGTACCTCTTGCTCTGAGCAAACTTAGTGAACCACTACTGGTTTCCCCTGCTATTCAAAAGCAGAGGTTTCCTCTGAACATTTTGCAAGCCAAAATGGTAATGGTGTAAAGCAAAGAAGCAATTTTCTCCTTTGTAAAAGTGAAAATCGTCTTCAGATTTCTTTTGGTTAGCAAAAGCAAGTACTAGTCTCAGTTTAGTTCAGTCGCTCAGTCGTGTCCGACTCTTTGCGACCCCATGAATCGCAGCACGCCAGGCCTCCCTGTCCATCACCAACTCCCGGAGTTCACTCAGACTCACGTCCATCAAGTCCATGATGCCATCCAGCCATCTCATCCTCTGTCGTCCCCTTCTCCTCCTGCCCCCAATCCCTCCCAACATCAGAGTCTTTTCCAATGAGTCAACTCTTCCCATGAGGTGGCCAAAGTACTGGAGTTTCAGCTTTAGCATCATTCCTTCCAAAGAAATCCCAGGGTTGATCTCCTTCAGAATGGACTGGTTGGATCTCCTTGCAGTCGAAGGGACTATCAAGAGTCTTCTCCAACACCACAGCTCAAAAGCATCAATTCTTCGGCGCCAGACTTCTTCACAGTGCAACTCTCACATCTATACATGACCACAGGAAAAACCATAGCCTTGACTAGACGTGGGTTCACTCAGACTCATGCCCATCAAGTTGGTGATGCCATCCAGCCATCTCATCCTCTGTCATTCCCTTCTCCTCCTGCCCCCAATCCCTCCCAGCATCAGTCTTTTCCAATGAGTCAACTCTTCCCATGAGGTGGCCAAAGTACTGGAGTTTCAGCTTTAGCATCATTCCTTCCAAAGAAATCCCAGGGTTGATCTCCTTCAGAATGGACTGGTTGGATCTCCTTGCAGTCGAAGGGACTATCAAGAGTCTTCTCCAACACCACAGCTCAAAAGCATCAATTCTTCGGCGCCAGACTTCTTCACAGTGCAACTCTCACATCTATACATGACCACAGGAAAAACCATAGCCTTGACTAGACGGACCTTAGTCGGCAAAGTAATGTCTCTGCTTTTGAATATGCTATCTAGGTTGGTCATAACTTTTCTTCCAAGGAGTAAGCGTCTTTTAATTTCATGTCTGCAGTCACCATCTGCAGTGATTTTGGAGCCCCCCAAAATAAAGTCTGACACTGTTTCCAATGTTTCCCCATCTATTTGCCATGAAGTGATGGGACCGGATGTCATGATCTTCGTTTTCTGAATGTTGAACTTTAAGCCAACTTTTTCACTCTCCTCTTTCACTTTCATCAAGAGGCTTTTTAGTTCGTGTTCACTTTCTGCCATAGGGTGGTGTCATCTGCATATCTGAGGTTATTGATATTTCTCCCAGCAGTCTTGATTCCAGCTTGTATTTCTTCCAGTCCAGCGTTTCTCATGATGTACTCTGCATATAAGTTAAATAAGCAGGGTGACAATATACAGCCTTGATGTACTCCTTTTCCTATTTGAAACCAGCCTAGGCCTTTCAGCATAGCAAAGGGGGGTTTATTTTACCTGTATCTGGATTCATTCGTTTGAGACTTCAAACTTAGCTATGACCTTATTTACAGTAAAGAATCTGCCTGCAATGCAGGAGACCCTGGTTTGATTCCTGGGTGGGGAAGATCCCCTGGAGAATGGAATGGCTTACCTATTCCAGTATTCTTGCCTGGGAAATCTCATGGACAGAGGAGCCTGGTGGGCTATCGTCCTCGGGGTCACAAGAAGTCAGACATGACTGAGCAACTAACACTTTATCTACTGAATACATAGGCATTATCAGTTTTAATCCTGGGGCTGCAATTATTTTAATGATAATTACTATTTCTATAGATATTACACAGAGAAGGCAATGGCACCCCCACTCTAGTATTCTTGCCTGGAAAATCCCATGGATGGAGGAGCCTGGAAGGCTGCAGTCCATGGGGTTGCTGAGGGTCGGACACAACTGAGTGACTTCACTTTCACTTTTCACTTTGATGCATTGGAGAAGGAAATGGCAACTCACTCCAGTGTTCTTGCCTGGAGAATCCCAGGGACGAGGTAGCCTGGTGGGCTGCTGTTCATGGGGTCGCACAGAGTCAGACAAGACTGAAGTGACTTGGCAGCATAGATATTACAACTTCTAATACTTGATCCTCTGATGACTGTCCATGAGCCCTGCTGCATTCATTTTGCTTGAGTTGACTGAATATTCTTTTAAGTTCTTCCTAATTCTGCATTATGAGTTTGACTTTAATTATTGTTGAGTTTGGCCTTACCATTTTATGTTAAGGAATCAAAGCTACCATTTCACCAGTTAGGCATTCACCAGTGGCTGACTTTATTTTGGGGGGCTGCAAAATCACTGTAGATGGTGACTGCAGCCATGAAATTAAAAGACGCTTACTCCTTGGAAGGAAAGTTATGACCAACCTACACAGCATATTACTCTGCCAACAAAGGTCCATCTAGTCAAGGCTATAGTTTTTCCAGTAGTCATGTATGGATGTGAGAGTTCAACTATAAAGAAAGCTGAGCAAGGAAGAATTGATGCTTTTGAACTGTGGTGTTGGAGAAGATTCTTGAGAGTCCCTTGGACTGCAAGGAGATCAAACCAGTCCATCCTAAAGGAAATATAGTCCTGAGTGTTCATTGGAAGGACTGATGTTGAAGCTGAAACTCCAATACTTTGGTCACCTGATGCAAAGAGCTGACTCATTGGAAAAGACCCTCATGCTGGGAAAGATTGAAGGCAGGAGGAGAAGAGAACGGCAGAGGATGAGATGGTTGGGTGTGGCATCACTGAGTCAATGGACATGAGTTTGGGAAAACTCAGGAGTTGGTGATGGACAGGGAGGCCTGGCATGCTGCGGTTCATGGGGTCGCAAAGAGTCACACACGACTGAACTGAATAGTAAAGTCTTACCATAAACAGGGATTCAGGGAGCAGAAAGATTCTCCACCTGCTTTTACCCACCATTCACAGGAAGTCACACCCCCAAAAAACATGTTAGTCCAAAAGATATTATGCAAGTTTCAAAATGACCTCTGGGCATTTTGGTACAACATCCATCTTTTTTCCTTATCATATGCCCCTCCCTCCCTCCTTTCCTTTTCCCCTTAATTAGTAGAATAATTTCTGTGTGACTGGCAAAAAATAATACTTCCCTTTTCCAACAGCCATTGTTAGTTGTGATATAGTATAAAGGTAGTATACTGTGATGATATTTCCAGTCTTCTATATTTTTTTAAAGGAAGAAAATAAGAACAAGTACTCTGGATCCATATACAGCAACATGCCATAGGGATGAAGAGTACTGAGCAATCAGTTTCCATCAGGATTGTGATCAGGGGATAAGTACAAGAGACATGAGGCGTAGGCATGTTTTCAATATGTCAAGAAAGAAGAAATGGGCATTTCTGGATATAAGAACAACATGGGAAAAGTTAAGGGCGCATAAGAAGGCATGGACCTGCAAGGAATGTATGGTCTGACTTAGATGTTAGGATGTGGGACCTGGGGCATGGATGATGGTGTAGACAAACAAGCTGGAAATAGAATGACCTACAAGAGTAAGGAATTTTGACTGTTCTTTTTTTAAATTGAAGTATAATTGACATTTAACTTTATATTAGTTAGAAGTGTGATGATTTTATATATATTACAGAATGATCACAGTAAGTCTAGTGAACATCCATCACCACACAGTTTCAGGTTTTTTCTTAGGATGAAAACTTTTAAGGTCTTTGCAACTGTCAAAGAACATACATTACTGGTAACTTTAGTCACCATGCTGTACCTTACACGACCGTGACATAGTTATTTTCTAACTGGAAGTCTGTACCTGCTGACCATGCTCACCTCACTTCCCCCACCCCTTGCCTATGGTAACCACCTATCTGTTGTGTTTCTATAAATTGAGTTGTTACTTCATTTTATTTGTAGATTCCACATATAAGTGGGACGATATGGTGTTTGCTTTTCTCTGACTTATTTCACTTAGCATAATGGCTTGAAGGTCCATCCATTTTATTAGGTGGGATTTCATTCTTTTTTTTTGCTGAATAATATTCCATTGCATTTTTATTTATGTACCACATTTTCTTTATCCATTTAATCATTGATGAAGGCTTAGTTTGTTTTCGTATTTTGACTGTTGTAAATAATGCTACAGTATATGTGGGGGTTCATATTATCTTTTTAAAAAATGTATGTCTTCATTTATATCTATAAAGAAGAAACTAGATTAAATCATTGCATATTATTTTTTAAGTGTTTTAATTTCCTTCAGATAAATACCCAGAAGTACAATTGCCGAAATCGGTAGTTCTATTTTTAATTTTTCTATACTGTTTTCCATAGTGGCTGCATCTGTTTACATTCCCAGCAGCGCACAATGATTTCCTTTTCTCTACTTTGCCAGCACTTATCTCTTGTCTTTTTGATGACAGCCATTCTCACAGGCGTGAGATAGTATCTCATTGTGGTTTTGATTTGAGTTTCCCTGGTGATTAGTGATGTTGAGCATCTTTTCATGTACTGTTGGCTATATGTATGTCTTCAAATGTCTGCTTGAATCCTCTGCCCGTTTTTTAATCATACTGTTTGTTTTTACTAATGAAGCTGTGTGGGTTCTTTGTATGTTGTGGCTATTAACACCCTTTCACATATATGGTGTGCAGATGTTTCCTCCCATTTTGTAGGCTGCCTCTTTGATTGTTCTTTCGGGATAAGAAACATGCATGTCTTTTGAGGAGAGAGACTACACAAGGGGTAAAGAAACATCACACACAAAAAACCTGAGGAAGGTGGGGAGAAGGCTTGCGTGTTAATGAGAAGATGAAAATGTTGGAAGGTGGATAGAGGAGGAACGAGAGGGAATGTGGAGGTTCCGGATCGAATGTATGATAGGAAAGGAATAATTGGGCAAGAGCCTGTGTTATTATAGTGTCTACTCTGTTTTTGTGAGGAAACGCTATATGTTGAAAGCATCCTAGCAGTGTTTGCTGTTTTATCTATGACACCATCTGAAAACACATTTGAAAGTGCTGTAGAACAGGGATCAACAAACATTTCCTGAGAAGGCCTGATATTAAATATTTTAGACGATGTGGGTCACATACAGTCTCTGTTGCATTTGCTACTGCTTCTCCTCCTCTGCTTTCTTCTTTTTCTCTTCTTCCTTTTCCCTCTTCAAAAATATAAAATCATTCTCAGTTCATGGGTCACACTAAAAACAAGCCATAGGCGGGATTTGGCCTGTAGGCCATAATTTGCTGACCTCTTCTTTAGAACTTAGCTGTCCTAAAGGAACATTTGGTTCTACTCCCACCCCATTTTCCCTCAGTAAGTGATGAAACAAATAGGTCATTTTGGAGAATAAAATGTTGGGATGATTTAATGCATTTGAGTGTATGTGGCCCTTGGTCTGCTTTGACCACCCTCGCTCGGATTCCTGATGGTAGTCTAGGCTCTCAGTCTCTTGACCCTAATGGCATGTATATGCTGCCTCAACAAACGGTTCATGATAGCGGTGCCACTGCGTGGCTTCTGAGGACAGGGTGGTAGAAGGTGACGCTGCTTCTGTCCTTCCCTTCTCTCCCCACATACTTCTGGAGCTCTAAGCTGCCATGTGAAGCCACCCTAAAGTTTCCTTGCTAAAAAGACCATGGGGAAGTCACGCAGTCATAGGGAGAGTTGTCTGAGGAAACCCAGCTGTGCCTGCCCCCAGCTATTTTTAAGTCTTCCCAGACTAGGCCCCATGCATGTGAATGAGCAAGAACCAGATGATTCCAGTACCAGCTACCATCTGCCGCAAGCTCATGAGATACCCTAAAGCAAGAACCATCTAGGCAAGTTTAGTAAAGCCTCAGAACCATGAGAGATAATAATACAATTGTGGTTGTCTTAAACCAAAGTTTTGGGGTAATTTGTTACATAACAGTAGATAATCAGAAGTGATTGGGGAACCTGGAAATGGAGTATTATTATAACAAAACCTAGAATGTATGGCAGTGGCTTTGCAGCTGAGCTGCCCACATACTTGGAAGGGCCTTGAAGAGATTAGTAGCAGAAGTCTGATGGATCTTGAGGTTGTCAATAGGGCTTAAAGGAAAGTGAGGAAAAAATTATTAATACCGGAAGAAAAGCCCTAGTTAATAAAACCATTGCCTGTGATAATGTAGAAATATTAAATACTTAATGGCTAGTGGATTAGCCTGAACAATTTTCAAGCTAACATTTTAAAGTTTCAACTGGTTTCATTTAGCTGATATCATGAAATACAGATAATGATGAGCTGGAGAAGAAATTACTCAGTTTTCAAGCAAAATTTTGAGGAATATAAAAGTCAGAACTTGCTGTGTTAGAAAAGAAAATCCTTTTCTGATGCCCATTCTCTTGCAGCAGAATGTTCTCAAAGTAAAACAACAACAAAAAAACTGGCCTCAGGACAAAAATCAAATTCAGAGCTCTGCAATGAAAATTCTCAAGAAAAAATAAAGCTAAAGATTTGACTGTGAAATCCTTTATTAAGACCCCAGAAAAATTTAAGGGGGTGCCTAACAGGGAGCTGCAGGTAGACAAGAATTGTTGATTTGGTTTTTGTCTAATGAAATAAACCCTAGTGAAATCAATGAGTCATAAGAAACTTAGAAAGCTTTTAAGGAAAGTATATTGCAGAAATACTTGCAGCCTCAGCTATAAGAAACAGAGATGGCTTCAAAACGAAAATATACTTTTAGACCCTAGAAATACTATAGGCAGGAAGCAGGCTCACCAAACTACTGAACTTAAAATGTGGGCTATATTTTATAGAATAGGAGGAATAACTTAGAGGATGGAGTGAAGAGCTGAGGAGAATCATTGCAGGGACTAGAAGTGAACCCTAATCAAGGAATTGGCAACATGAGTCCAGTGGGCTTTGCTATGGACAAGAGACTGCTACACCTTTTGTTTTCTCCCTCTTTGAATGGAAGTATTCATAATGATTATCCTCTGCCTATCTACCCTACCATGAATATTGGGTGTGTGGAGGACACAATTTATCTCTCTGGTTCATGAGTTTTTAGACCTAGAAGAATGGTACTTTTCATTTGGGAAAATGTACTGTTCTTACTGCTTTTCGTAATTTTATATCATAAAATATATTTGAATCTAGCTTAAATGGCTATAAATAAGCACAAAAATTCTCTTAGCATCTTGAATCTCATATTTTAATATGTGCTAAGTACCGAACACAAGGCCTACCATGTGTGTAATTGTTCTTTTGTAAATGCTGGTTTGCTTTATCACTCTTTCCTGTGGATGACATTATCTTTACCCATGGTATCCAGTTCCCTCACCCTGATTTTTTGTTCACCAAAGCTCTCGACTCCTATAACCCCTACTCCACCCCACCAGGCCTCTCCACATGCTCCACTCCAGACTTCTTGGGCATTTTACTGTCATCCAAACTCTGAACTTGCCTACCTTATTTTTTCAAAGACTTGCAGAGTGACTAGGTAATTATCATGAATAATGAAAGTAAAGTGTTAATTGTTCAGTCATGTCCAACTCTTTGCAACTCTGTGGACTATAGCCAACCAGGCTCCTCTGTCCATGGAATTCTCCAGGCAAGAATACTGGAGCGGGTAGTCATTGCCTTCTCTAGGGGATCTTCCCAACCCAGGGATTGAACCTGGGTCTCCTGCATTGCAAGCAGATTCTTTGCCATCTGAGCCACCAGGGAAGCTCAGCTGCAGTGTTAACACAGAAATTTTACTTGGATGATTGAAGTAGCAACCTTCAGTGTTTACCCTGTGGCATTAGTTGAAATTTCAAGCATTTTTTTGTAGGCCAGCTGAGTCCATTTTAGGTAAGGACCCTCAAGTTGATCCTCAAGTAATGACATTCATATTCTTTTCTAATAGAGAATGGCCATCTGTTAGGGATAGTATAGGGGAGAACACTATGCTAAAATCTGTCCTGGTCCCACTCCATCTGTAAAGCTTGGAGTCTTAAGTTCATATGTATCTTTGGTCTCATCCCCAGCATTATGTAGAGAATTCTCATCTAATTAATATTTATGTCAATAGCAACATTGAAGAGGAAAACCTAAAAGGAAGAGAATTTTGAAAGAAGGAGTGCTGGAAAAGAGGAGGGCAGTTTTACCTGAATTGTTTTGCCTTGGAAAATTGCTGGTGTAATTCTGTGAGTCAGTGAGCATGTGTACATAAATACGCATTTCTTTATTTAACCAGTATTAATGAGCATCACTGTGTGATTCCTCCAGTATACTAGCTTCTGTGTTGTTGTCGTTAAGTCACTAAGTCGTGTCCGACTCTTTGTGACCCCATGGACTGTGGCCACAGAGAAGCCTGGCAGGCCACAGTCCATGGGGTTTTTCACGCAAGAATACTGGAATAGGTTGCCCTTTCCTTCTCCAGGGATGGAACCTGGATCTCTCCTCCCTGCCCTGCCACCCCCGCCAGACCCCTAGCAAGCAGATTTTTGCCACTGAGTCACCAGGGAAGCCCACTAGTTTATGTGGATAAGATAATTAAGAGGTCACTTATTCTGTTAGACTGGCTCCAACAGCAGTTGGGTGGTGTGCACTCTGTGGGGCCTAGGAGATGCTCTGATTTACCACACCTTATATGGAAGGTTTCTGCATAGTATCAGAATTCATACGCATTTCAGCTTTAAACATTAAACGGAATTTTCAGGGAAATTGAATTCCATCAACAGTAAATTTTGATTCTGTAAATAAAAGCTTGCAAAGTCTTAATAAAAAGGAAACCATCTAACCTTAAAAATGAATTTATTACTAAGTGAATTTAACTCACAAAAGGAATTTTCCATAATATTTAGACTTTTGTTGGTTTTGGCTTTGTTTGTTTCTTATTAACATTTATAGTTGTTTGGTCTGGTCAAATATTGAATTTGAGTTCAAAGATACATCTCCTCTGAGGATGCAGTTTAATGAGGCCAAGTAAATAATTGAAAAAAAAAAAAAAAAAGTTTCCAAGTTTTAAGGGCAGTACTCTTTCCATGGCAAATAGCATGTCTCACTTTTTCAGTCATCTGCAAAATTGGGCTACTCATTCTTACACAAGTGAATGTGCTGATTTCTGTCTTTTTCTTTCCCGATTATCCCCCACCCTTCTTTGCTCAGTTTCCACTTTCTTTCCTCTTAATGTTTGCCTCATCTCTTCCTGTGTAATGTATGGGCCATGTCTTTGGGGAGCAGCAGCTTGGCACCAGAAACAAGGGGTGCCCTCGCAGTTACATTCTGCAGACTCATCATGGGGCTCCAGGCAGGTCACTAATCATGAAATGGGGGAGGCAGTGCTGGCTGGGTGTTAGTTGATTGAGGTGGCGTGGACAGAACCTGGGGACTTCAGGGCCCTGTCAGTGGACCTTCAACATATTTCCATTGCTGTCACTTACTTTACAGGCATGGGTGATCCAGCAGTGAGTTATTCTGTGCAAGAGGGAGCAAGGGCTTTAAATCGGGTGGCCAGAGGGTTATTTCTCTGCTATTTAACAGCTGTGTGACCTCAGGTGAGTTTCTTAATCTCATTCATCTTCAATTTCCTTGTTTGTAATACCTACCATGAAAGGTGGTTCTGAGGATCACAGATAATATAACATAAAATACCCAGCAAAGTCCTGACACAAGGAAGGTTTTTATAAATGGTAGCTATTGATGTTTTAATAGACTAAAAGGTCTCTTTCACATGCTTTTACAGTCGTTTAATCTCAATCAATCTCTCTTTCACAAACACACATACAACAGTTACCATCCTAAGCTCCTGAAATTGTCCATGCACCTTACCATTTTAAGAATGGCCTTTCGTTACCAGGGAAGTGGTTCTGTTGCCAGCTTAAAGGAATATTCAGGAAATGGCTCAGAAAAAAAAAAAAGTAGAATTTTTTTTTTTCTTAAAAAATTACTGTGATAATGTTATCACTTTATCTCCTCTGCCTAATTGTGATGTCTCCCATTGTTGTCAAAAACAACAGCCAATCCAAATCTTGTTGAAGTCTAGCCTGCCTGGGACTAGGGTACCCCTCTTAGCATGCTTGCAATTGTTTTGCCTTGCTTGGATTGACTAATAAACGGCCAGGAGTCATTTTGCGTGGCAGCCTTTCAATTCTGCAGAAACACTAAAACTGACCCAGATAAATGCCTGGGTCCCCCAGGACTGTGAGTCTCTACGTTGCCCCTTTGTTAGGTGTAATATCCTCTTGACTGCCTCTCAAGGTGAAGAGAACTGGGCGGCACTGGTGAGAGAGTGGAGCCAGGGGACCTGCTGCAGCCCCTGTGGGAGGGGCCCTGTCTTTGACTGAAGGCTGTAGTATTGCGCTTGTGACAAGCGTCTTTTTAGTCAAAAGCAGTAAATCTTCCCTTTTGTAAATGACAGATGGTTAGGATTGTTACTTCTGTCTCCAGCAAATCCGAAAGAGGAAAAACAGATAACTGACATTGAGTTCTTCTTGCTTTTCAGGAAAACTAGGGAAGATTTGAAGCTGTATAGTTTCAGTAAGGTTTTGCAGTGTTTGTGATCCACAGAACAACCCCACCCATTCCCACCCCCTGAGTCCACATGCTGATAATCCCTAGGACCTGTGAATATGTTAGGTTACATGGCAACGTGGAGAATTTATAATTGCAGATGGAGTTAAGGTTGCTAACTCAGCTACCCTTAAAATAGGGAGATTATCCTGTATTGCCTGGTGAGCCCAATAGAATCACAGTGGAATAGGGAGCAGAAAGAGAAAGAGGTGTGACTGGACTCAAGGTTAGAGTGATGTGGTCTGAGGACATGATCAACCACAGTGGACTGGGAAGAGGAAGGAAGAGAGGCCGTGAGTCAAGGGATGCAGGTAGCCTCTAGAAGATGGAAAAGGCAAAGAAGCGTATCTTTGGAACCTGGAACCTTCAGAAAGTCCTGCCGACACCTTGATTTCAGCCCAGTGAGACCCATTTCAGACTCTGACCTCCAGAATTATAATAAATCTGTGTTGTTGTAAGTCATTAGGTTTGTGGTAATGTTTATAGTAGAATAGAAAACTAATACAGCATTTAACTGTGCACAACGAAATATCTAAAGTTGATGGACCCAAATTTCCTCTTTCCAAGAAAGGTGCTGCTACTAGTGAAATGACAAACCAAAAGCAAGGAGAGGGAAGGCAGCCATGGCCAGGCTGGCCCACTGCCTGAGCACTGTTGGAGTGGTCTCTTCAGTTCCACTCCATCTCCTCGTCTCCTCCCTGCCCGGCCTCTGCCCAGGGTTCTTCCCCGCAGCCCCGTGTTGCCTCCACTCCTCTCTTCACCAGCGGTCTTCTCTCCAGCTCCCCTCTTCTCCTCTGATGGGAGCTAGCAGTGGCCCAAGCTAGCAAGAGGAAAATGGACATTCCTCCTAGTTTCCTCCCTCCTCTCCACACCTGCATAGTCCCTGGGGAAGAGTCTTGATTGAAAGTGAGCAAAGAAAGGAGTAGACAGGAAAAGAGACACCTGAAAACAGTCAGGCTGGACAAACTTAAAGGGAAGGGAGACAAACAGGAGATGCCACCTCATCTCATTGACTTAGCTGTTGCCATTTTCTTTAGCAAAGTTGCAGTGTACTCTCCACTAGGCCTGAGTGTAACTGTTATTCCTGTGTTCCCAGTGGTACAGCAGACCCTTCTCCATTTCTTCAAATAGTTAACTGCACACTTAGAGCTCTTGGTAGAGTTTGGGATGCAGAGTTAAGTACTTGGGGTGTACCTAGTCCCATCACCATCTGTGATCTGTACAAAATTTGATATACCCTTTAAGCTAGTCAAGTACTCGTTGAGCCTCTACTGTGCATTTGGCAGTGCACTAGGTGTAGAAAGTGGAGGTGGGTAGCAAGGACTAGTGAATCCTGCTTTCTGGTGGAGAAGTGGGATTTGGGGATTATGATAAGCAGTCTATTTCCTTGTCACAGCATATGAGCAGTTTACTGCAGGTGTTGTCCTAAAGACATGAGCTTATCTAGACAAAAACAAAAAAATTAAAATTCCTCCCCTAAAGGTTGTTCAGTGACTCTCTGTACTTCCAAGAGGACAATAAGCTCTTTCTTTGGAATCTGGGAGGTGCTTCCAGGGCATGAGAAAGAATGCTCTACTCTGCGGCCTTTGATGTGATCTCCCAGGTGTGCCAAATAATGCCTTGGTAGCTTTCCAACCACCTGTTGTCCTTTTACAAGTTTCGCCAGATGCCATTATAGATTGGGCAGAACCAAATCTTGAAAAGGGACGAGGTGATAGCTTTAACACCCATCGTGTTCAAAGTATACTCCGTGTCCGGGCTGCATTGTCATGCATTAGCGATGAAGATTTACAGTGTCTTAACTTGAATCACCTGTCGCTAACGGGTCTCCTTGGCTTCTGTCTTTCCCAGAAACTTTGGTTAGAAGGATCTTTTCTTTTCAGCCACTGCTGCATGGCATGTGGGGTCTTAGTTCTCCAGCCAGGGGTCAAAACTGTACCCCTTGCGGTGGAGTGGAAGTGCAGAGTCCTAACCGCTGGACCACTAGGGAAGTCCCTAGAGAGAGCTTTTATTTTAAAATTAAGCTACCCCTTCTCTTCCCTCCTGCTTATCTGAGTCAGATCCTCTCATAATACCTCACACTTCCTCTTTGGTAGCAGTCATCATACCGACCTGTAAGTGCCTATTCACTCATGTGCATCTCCCACTAAACTCTGATCCGTGGCGGCTGGCCCGTGCCTGCCTTGTATATGTTTGTACACCACTCAGCCCTGATGCCAGTAGGTGAACAATACATGTGGGTGTGTTGTGTGAGTGAATGCCACTTTTGCTGCCTCAGAACTTACAGTGATTCTCCACTGTTTAGCAGATACAGACGCGTCATTTCAGTTCTCAACTCCTTGGATTTTCCTTGTACAGGCGCTTTCAGACCTCCGGGCCCCTATCTGATTACTTGCATCTTCGTGCTGTAGGGTGTCTGCTCTGCCTGTCCATCCAGGGTAGTTTGTCCCCAAGGGCGGGTGCCATCTCCTTGGTTTCTTCTCTGTACACTTGCCACTCCCTCATGGAGAGAGATTCCTCTGCCCACTTGAACCTGGGCTGGCCTGTGACCAATTTGACCAATAGCCTAGGGTGGAAGTGACACTGTGCCAATTCTGGGCCTACTCTTTAAGAGAAGACAGTTTCCTATCCCTTAGAGCCCAGAACTGCCACTAATAAATACAGGCAAATAAGCCTCGTGGAGGAGGCTGAGGCACTAGCAGGTGAGTGAAGAAGCCCCGTTAGCCAACCAGCCCCACTGAGCCTTGAGGCGACCCCAATCCCAGCTAGTCCCTGTTGTTTTCTGACTGTAATTACTCGGGACATCCGAGGCAGGACCACCCAGTCAAGTACAGTCAGCCTACAGAACCATGACATAGCAGTAGTTTTAAGCCACTGAGTTTTGGGGTGATTTGCTGTACAGCAATAAATACCCTAAATACCAGCCTCCAAGGTCCCAAATGTAGATTTTTGGTAAAGCTTTTCTGTGCATGTCTAGTTGACGATAGTCCTTCCCTTCTCTAATTCTCATAGAACCTCTCAGTACCACACATTTTATTATCCAGCCGTACATATTAGTTTCCATTTTCTATACTCTGTTCTGGACTCCATGACTTTGAAGATACCAAGCAATGGAAATATGTCTTTTCAGATCCCTGCAACAAGTACCAGTCCTGGACAAAATATAATTAATAAGCTGTTGAATTGAGTTTTAAAGCATTCTTTGAGCTTTCTGCCAGCTCTTTTAGCTGTGACTCTTCATGGTATCTTGGAGCATTCTTTCAAGTCATGGTTGTGAAAGTATGTCTGGTTGCAGGCAGCCCTCAAGATCCACCCAAAGACAAGATGTGACAGAGCAGTGGTTCTCCAAGTCTGGTCCTGGATCAGCAGCATCAGTGTCAGCTGGGAACCAGTTAGACATGCAGATTCTAAGGTCTACCCTGAAGTGAAGTGAAGTGAAGTCGCTCAGTCGTGTCCGACTCTTTGCGACCCTATGGACTGTAGCCTACTAGGCTCTTCTGTCCATGGGATTTTCCAGGCAATAGCCCTGGAGTGGANTTTTTTTTTTTCTTAAAAAATTACTGTGATAATGTTATCACTTTATCTCCTCTGCCTAATTGTGATGTCTCCCATTGTTGTCAAAAACAACAGCCAATCCAAATCTTGTTGAAGTCTAGCCTGCCTGGGACTAGGGTACCCCTCTTAGCATGCTTGCAATTGTTTTGCCTTGCTTGGATTGACTAATAAACGGCCAGGAGTCGTTTTGCGTGGCAGCCTTTCAATTCTGCAGAAACACTAAAACTGACCCAGATAAATGCCTGGGTCCCCCAGGACTGTGAGTCTCTACGTTGCCCCTTTGTTAGGTGTAATATCCTCTTGACTGCCTCTCAAGGTGAAGAGAACTGGGCGGCACTGGTGAGAGAGTGGAGCCAGGGGACCTGCTGCAGCCCCTGTGGGAGGGGCCCTGTCTTTGACTGAAGGCTGTAGTATTGCGCTTGTGACAAGCGTCTTTTTAGTCAAAAGCAGTAAATCTTCCCTTTTGTAAATGACAGATGGTTAGGATTGTTACTTCTGTCTCCAGCAAATCCGAAAGAGGAAAAACAGATAACTGACATTGAGTTCTTCTTGCTTTTCAGGAAAACTAGGGAAGATTTGAAGCTGTATAGTTTCAGTAAGGTTTTGCAGTGTTTGTGATCCACAGAACAACCCCACCCATTCCCACCCCCTGAGTCCACATGCTGATAATCCCTAGGACCTGTGAATATGTTAGGTTACATGGCAACGTGGAGAATTTATAATTGCAGATGGAGTTAAGGTTGCTAACTCAGCTACCCTTAAAATAGGGAGATTATCCTGTATTGCCTGGTGAGCCCAATAGAATCACAGTGGAATAGGGAGCAGAAAGAGAAAGAGGTGTGACTGGACTCAAGGTTAGAGTGATGTGGTCTGAGGACATGATCAACCACAGTGGACTGGGAAGAGGAAGGAAGAGAGGCCGTGAGTCAAGGGATGCAGGTAGCCTCTAGAAGATGGAAAAGGCAAAGAAGCGTATCTTTGGAACCTGGAACCTTCAGAAAGTCCTGCCGACACCTTGATTTCAGCCCAGTGAGACCCATTTCAGACTCTGACCTCCAGAATTATAATAAATCTGTGTTGTTGTAAGTCATTAGGTTTGTGGTAATGTTTATAGTAGAATAGAAAACTAATACAGCATTTAACTGTGCACAACGAAATATCTAAAGTTGATGGACCCAAATTTCCTCTTTCCAAGAAAGGTGCTGCTACTAGTGAAATGACAAACCAAAAGCAAGGAGAGGGAAGGCAGCCATGGCCAGGCTGGCCCACTGCCTGAGCACTGTTGGAGTGGTCTCTTCAGTTCCACTCCATCTCCTCGTCTCCTCCCTGCCCGGCCTCTGCCCAGGGTTCTTCCCCACAGCCCCGTGTTGCCTCCACTCCTCTCTTCACCAGCGGTCTTCTCTCCAGCTCCCCTCTTCTCCTCTGATGGGAGCTAGCAGTGGCCCAAGCTAGCAAGAGGAAAATGGACATTCCTCCTAGTTTCCTCCCTCCTCTCCACACCTGCATAGTCCCTGGGGAAGAGTCTTGATTGAAAGTGAGCAAAGAAAGGAGTAGACAGGAAAAGAGACACCTGAAAACAGTCAGGCTGGACAAACTTAAAGGGAAGGGAGACAAACAGGAGATGCCACCTCATCTCATTGACTTAGCTGTTGCCATTTTCTTTAGCAAAGTTGCAGTGTACTCTCCACTAAGCCTGAGTGTAACTGTTATTCCTGTGTTCCCAGTGGTACAGCAGACCCTTCTCCATTTCTTCAAATAGTTAACTGCACACTTAGAGCTCTTGGTAGAGTTTGGGATGCAGAGTTAAGTACTTGGGGTGTACCTAGTCCCATCACCATCTGTGATCTGTACAAAATTTGATATACCCTTTAAGCTAGTCAAGTACTCGTTGAGCCTCTACTGTGCATTTGGCAGTGCACTAGGTGTAGAAAGTGGAGGTGGGTAGCAAGGACTAGTGAATCCTGCTTTCTGGTGGAGAAGTGGGATTTGGGGATTATGATAAGCAGTCTATTTCCTTGTCACAGCATATGAGCAGTTTACTGCAGGTGTTGTCCTAAAGACATGAGCTTATCTAGACAAAAACAAAAAAATTAAAATTCCTCCCCTAAAGGTTGTTCAGTGACTCTCTGTACTTCCAAGAGGACAATAAGCTCTTTCTTTGGAATCTGGGAGGTGCTTCCAGGGCATGAGAAAGAATGCTCTACTCTGCGGCCTTTGATGTGATCTCCCAGGTGTGCCAAATAATGCCTTGGTAGCTTTCCAACCACCTGTTGTCCTTTTACAAGTTTCGCCAGATGCCATTATAGATTGGGCAGAACCAAATCTTGAAAAGGGACGAGGTGATAGCTTTAACACCCATCGTGTTCAAAGTATACTCCGTGTCCGGGCTGCATTGTCATGCATTAGCGATGAAGATTTACAGTGTCTTAACTTGAATCACCTGTCGCTAACGGGTCTCCTTGGCTTCTGTCTTTCCCAGAAACTTTGGTTAGAAGGATCTTTTCTTTTCAGCCACTGCTGCATGGCATGTGGGGTCTTAGTTCTCCAGCCAGGGGTCAAAACTGTACCCCTTGCGGTGGAGTGGAAGTGCAGAGTCCTAACCGCTGGACCACTAGGGAAGTCCCTAGAGAGAGCTTTTATTTTAAAATTAAGCTACCCCTTCTCTTCCCTCCTGCTTATCTGAGTCAGATCCTCTCATAATACCTCACACTTCCTCTTTGGTAGCAGTCATCATACCGACCTGTAAGTGCCTATTCACTCATGTGCATCTCCCACTAAACTCTGATCCGTGGCGGCTGGCCCTTGCCTGCCTTGTATATGTTTGTACACCACTCAGCCCTGATGCCAGTAGGTGAACAATACATGTGGGTGTGTTGTGTGAGTGAATGCCACTTTTGCTGCCTCAGAACTTACAGTGATTCTCCACTGTTTAGCAGATACAGACGCGTCATTTCAGTTCTCAACTCCTTGGATTTTCCTTGTACAGGCGCTTTCAGACCTCCGGGCCCCTATCTGATTACTTGCATCTTCGTGCTGTAGGGTGTCTGCTCTGCCTGTCCATCCAGGGTAGTTTGTCCCCAAGGGCGGGTGCCATCTCCTTGGTTTCTTCTCTGTACACTTGCCACTCCCTCATGGAGAGAGATTCCTCTGCCCACTTGAACCTGGGCTGGCCTGTGACCAATTTGACCAATAGCCTAGGGTGGAAGTGACACTGTGCCAATTCTGGGCCTACTCTTTAAGAGAAGACAGTTTCCTATCCCTTAGAGCCCAGAACTGCCACTAATAAATACAGGCAAATAAGCCTCGTGGAGGAGGCTGAGGCACTAGCAGGTGAGTGAAGAAGCCCCGTTAGCCAACCAGCCCCACTGAGCCTTGAGGCGACCCCAATCCCAGCTAGTCCCTGTTGTTTTCTGACTGTAATTACTCGGGACATCCGAGGCAGGACCACCCAGTCAAGTACAGTCAGCCTACAGAACCATGACATAGCAGTAGTTTTAAGCCACTGAGTTTTGGGGTGATTTGCTGTACAGCAATAAATACCCTAAATACCAGCCTCCAAGGTCCCAAATGTAGATTTTTGGTAAAGCTTTTCTGTGCATGTCTAGTTGACGATAGTCCTTCCCTTCTCTAATTCTCATAGAACCTCTCAGTACCACACATTTTATTATCCAGCCGTACATATTAGTTTCCATTTTCTATACTCTGTTCTGGACTCCATGACTTTGAAGATACCAAGCAATGGAAATATGTCTTTTCAGATCCCTGCAACAAGTACCAGTCCTGGACAAAATATAATTAATAAGCTGTTGAATTGAGTTTTAAAGCATTCTTTGAGCTTTCTGCCAGCTCTTTTAGCTGTGACTCTTCATGGTATCTTGGAGCATTCTTTCAAGTCATGGTTGTGAAAGTATGTCTGGTTGCAGGCAGCCCTCAAGATCCACCCAAAGACAAGATGTGACAGAGCAGTGGTTCTCCAAGTCTGGTCCTGGATCAGCAGCATCAGTGTCAGCTGGGAACCAGTTAGACATGCAGATTCTAAGGTCTACCCTGAAGTGAAGTGAAGTGAAGTCGCTCAGTCGTGTCCGACTCTTTGCGACCCTATGGACTGTAGCCTACTAGGCTCTTCTGTCCATGGGATTTTCCAGGCAATAGCCCTGGAGTGGATTGCCATTTCCTTCTTCAGGGGATCTTCCCTAGACCTGTGAAATTCGAGGTTCTGGGAGTGGGGCCCAGCATTCAGTGTTTGAACAAGTCTTCCGGATAATTGTGATGCATGCTGAAGTATGAGCATCATTCTTGTAAGAGAAAAGAGTTCCAGGTTTAAGATAGAAGGTCTAGGATTTTTCATGAAACAGCATTTATTGGATGTGCATTTGCTTGTGCGGGCTGTAGTGTTGGGGGCAGGGGATACTAAGATGGCTATAGGCTGGTCTTTGCCCTTGTGTGCTGAGGGAGGGTGAGGTGGCTGCTCTGTTTACATACGTATGAATGAGACGTACCCCCAAATAATCTGTAGAAAACCCGCACACTGAATGAAAAAGTCCAATTTTTTTTTTTACCTTCACTTTTCTATTTAAGGATCAGATGCCATTATCATGAACTTAAATAAGCTCTAGGAACTCTTTTATCAGGGTATGTTTTATTAAAGATTACTCCATTAGTAAGTAGCCTGTTTAAAATAGTATTCACACTCACCATTGAACAGAAAATCTAGATAAGTAGAAAGAAAATTAAAATAATTCATAATCCTACCACCAATAGCTAATATCATTTCAGTGCATTTTCCTCCCAGCTTAGTAATGCCTGAGTCTTTTTTCCTTTTTCTATATCTACCTTACGCTCTTAGTAACATATTATGTGCATTCTAGGTCACTTGTTTCCTGAAGCTTCAGCATCTTTTGGTGAAATGGCCATAGTATAGTCATGATGCTGTTTGCCCTGGGTGCTGCTGGGTAGTAGTGGAGACAATTACTGGTTCCCCTTTTCAGTGCTGTCCATGTCCTGCTTTCCCCTTGTTTATTCTCTTTTCTAATCAGCCCCATAGACTCCTCCCTGTCTCTTCTCTCCACCTGTCCTACTTTTCTTCCTTCCCCTTTAGCTTTGTTGTCCACCCCTGGCTGGCGTGACCTTTCCAGCCCTTCTTCCCTTGATTTCTCTTCCATCCTTCCTACACGAGGGCTGTTACCAACACACGGGGAAGAGCGTCCCTTCCTTGCACGTTCTCTGACTTGGCAAAGCTCTCTTCGTACCTCTGTTGTTGGCTCTCATGTGAGGGTTACACATTTAGGGTCTGGGTTTGAGACTAGAGAATTGTTATTTCTCGCTGCATCCCCTAGGACAAGTGAAAGGACTTCTTGTAATTCATTAAAATGGATAAATAAAACCCCAAGGCCTGGGGGTCACCTGGAACTGCTGTTCACAAGTGCAAGACCCACTGTCAAGCCCCTAGGCTATACTATACAGGCTTCTGACCTTGATACTGGTCATAGCAAACACCCTCTTCCAACAACACAAGAGAAGACTCTACACATGGACATCACCAGATGGTCAACACCAAAATCAGATTGATTATATTCTTTGCAGCCAAAGATGGNTTTTTTTTTTTCCTCGCTAAAATAGCAGAGGAAAGGGAGCAGTGTTTTTTGTTTGTTTGGGAGGCTTTCAGTTTCTAGAAATTTCCCTTAGCTATAGAAATGGTGATTTCTACTCCCCTCCCCAGTGTTCTCAACCTCTGGAAGAATGGGTAATATCTTTATATTCCTTTCTCCTGCACATAGTTACTCTGATTGTAACACTTTCTCCTTCTCTTCCTCTAATCCTCCTCCCATATGATAGCATCACTTTTACCCTTTTCTCCCCAGAAAAGAGTGGTGCTTTTCTGCCCTACTGACCCTAATTTCTGTCATTTCCCTCAGAAAGTCTCCTTTCCCTGTTCCTGGGTGGTAGGGCATGGGGAGGAGGACATCAGACTGGGCTACCCCACAGCCTCCCCAGCCCTGCAATCCAGTGAGGGGCACTTTTCTGGACTGGATTGTGTCCCTCCCAGTTCACTTGTTAAAAGACCCAACCCTACACCACCTCAGAATGTGACTGTATTTCAAGACTCCCCCTTCAAAGAGGTAATTCAGATAAAATGAGGTCATTCGGGTGGGGCCCAATCCAATAGGACTAGCGTCCTTATAGGAGGAAATTTGGACCTGGCTGCATACACACAGGCAAAAGACTGTGAGGGCAGCAAGAAGGCCCAGCCAGGCCGCGGGGAAGCCAGCCCTGCCAACACCTCGACTGTGGACTTGAAGCCTCCAGAACTGTGAGACAGTCCGTGCTGCGGGTTAAGCCACCCAGTCCGTGGTGTTTGTTATGGCAGCCCTAGCAGACTGACATGGGCACGAAGGAAACCTGCCTGCACATTTCTGTGGCCCTCCATCCTCTTCCACAACCTGGAAACTGCCCGGGATGGCTTTGGCCTGGCACAGTTTTGTTATAATTCCAGGTGATTTTTTTTTTTAATAAGAAATTACCAATTAGTGAAATTTCTCTGTTAGTATTGTTCATACCCCTACTGTTTAATTTTCAATTTTGTCCTGTGTAGGTTTTACAGAAAAATTATAGGATAGTCGTTTGAATTTCAGAGGAACAGCAAATAATGTTTTGATCATGTTCCAAATGTTGGATGGGATATGCTTATATATTTTTTTAATTCTTTATCTGAAATTCAGATTTAAGTAGATGTCTTAATACTTTGTGAAATTGGCCAAAGCTAGTTCTGGAGGGGGTGTGTGTGTCCTTAATGTTTTTACACAGTGGTTCTCACATTAGAATCACTGGAGAACGTTTCAGAAATACTGATGGCTGGGTCTCTCCCTGGAGGGATTCAGATTTAATTGGTTTAAGATTTTTTTTTTTAAAGCTCCCCAGTGGTTTTAGTGTGCAGACAGGTACTAAAATCCCTGCAGGAAGAGATGGGTATTAACTAATTAAATGTTCGTGGCTACCATGTTGTTGGATTTGGGTTCCCTTAAGCTTAAATTCTTTGGGTTTTGTTCTGCTAAAAATGTCATCTTACCACTCTGACTGCTAAGCCCAGAGGCAGAGGTCAAGTAGATCATTGAAAAATGCCCTGTTAGTACAGGAAACGGTTTTTTTTACTTCAGGTCAACTGAGCCCATAAAGAAAGATGTCAAGAGCCGTAATATCGATACCACTGCAGATGACTCTCCATTCTGACACTTCAGATTTTGTAATAAACAGTGTGGCTGGGCACCATGGTAAAAGATTTACCTTTCACTGTTACTTTTATTACAGGTCTGTGCTCAAGAATGTACAATGTTTTAAGCACACTTCTTGTTCAAAGGAATTTGAACAGAATTTTGTTCAGTTCTTCCAGACCCTGGGTATATCCTCTTCTTCAGCTGTTAATTGTCAAGCATGAAGAGCTGAAAAATGTATAGAAAGTTCAGGTACTGTGGCTAATACCCCTGGGGTAGCACACACCATTTACTCTGCTTGGGTAAGGGCCTTATATTTGACTCTGGTACTCAATTTCATCCTGAAAGTAAATCTTGCCAATGTAAACCTTCATAATAAGTGCTAAGGAGATGCTGGCATAGAGCTCCAGCTGAATAGAGTCTAACTGGAGAGGGAAATAAGATCCTGTGGCAGAAATACATTTTATAGATGATGATATTAGTGGGGGTGATGATACTGATTAATTAGTACAAAGTTCAAAGCTTAAGACTGGAGATCAGTGTGAAAGAGCTTTGTTAAAAATGCTGTCTAACATGTATGTAGGCGATGGAGGTTTTGTAACCACTGCTTCTTCTCTAATGAGAAGTTCCAGAAAACTGTTGGAGCGGGAGGGAGTTGAGTGTAAAGTCGAATTTTGGATTTGAAATCCTGTGTTTAGTGCTGCTTGGCTCTGGGTCCTTGTGCAACTACTTAGCCTACCTGGACCTTGGCTTCCTCTTCTGGAAAAGTCCTTCTAGAATGGTAGAATAATGACCTGAAAATCTACTACTCCATATAAGCAAAGAATACTGGTAAAAGTTGCCCCAGATCACCTTTTTCAGAACTCTGGACACTCACCAGAGGATTTCAACAATCCAAGGAGTGTTTATTCGGTAACAAAAGCCGAATCATAATAGGAACAAGGTGGCAATTCAGCTGAACCAGTTTCTTTGTGCTGTCTCTGCATCTGTGGTAGCCCTGAGCAACAACAGCCTTGTGACTACAGTATCTCTGAGGTCCAGCAGGTTAGCAGATTGCGTGTGTAGCTCCCCCAAAATCCCCAGCCCCAGAGAATAGTTACTATTTGAATCTCACTCTCTGGAATGGCCCGCATTCTCAGCACTTAACTTTACCTGTAAACAGCTCTGTAAAGAATTCTGTCTCCAAGATGGTAGTTGAAAACAGTCAGCAACGTCACAGCTATCTGAGGCAGTCATACCCGTTGAGGTTAACAAGAAGCTGACCAAAATACTGAAAAAGGGGAAAAGCTGGTGAAGACGTCCATAGAAGGCTTTGAAAAGCCATAGCATATTATCGAAGACATAAGAGTTTTTGCATATGTGCAGGGCAATGTGCAAACCCAGGAAAGACCTAACTGACGTTAAAGCCTACCAGGCCCTTCTGTCCATGAAATTTTCCAGGCAAGAGTACTGGAGTGGGTGGCCATTTCCTTCTCCAGCAGATTTTCTGACTTAGGGATGGAACTGTGTCTCCATTAGCAGATGATTCTTTACCACTAAGCCACCTGGGAAGCCCATTGTAATGACTGTTTGCATCTGTTTGCATTGTATTTTAAGGCATACAGTGCTAGTCATGATAGCACTTATGGTGGTCCTACATATGAAAACAAGCACTCTGTTTCCTTCAGGTTCTGTTGTACACTGGTAAGTTGGCCAAATGTCCCCTGACTCAATGTTTAGAACTTCTAGGAATCAGAATTTTTTTTTTCCACCTAGGACAGATCAGAAATTTCACTGTTCTCCAGAATATTATAACTTTATTTTCCTCACTGACCAAACTCAAAAGGGAGGTAGGAATGTCTAATTCAGAACTGAGACTGCTGTTCTCAGTTCCACAGCTCTTTAATCAGGGTGCTTTGAGAGTGTGAAATGACTTGTTTCGGGACATTTTGCTGCTGTAGCTTCATGTTTTTCCTGCCCTTATGTCAACAGTACCCCACTCCCATCTCCCAGCAGTGCCTTCTGATAAGCTAATCTGCTTTTATTTTTTTGTGACTAGATTTGTTAATTAAAATTTTAAACAAGGGTAAAAGAGAAAGCCCATATGTGTATGCCCCTTTTAGAAGAGTGTCATCCACCAGCTCTTCATTCACACTTTCCAAAGACCTGTCCACTGTCCTGCTGGACCAGCAAAGCGATCAGATCTTGTCCTTGCAAGGCAATCAGGGTGCACGGCTCCCTGCTTCATGCTCGGTCACATGAAGACGGAATCAGTAAACCAGAGGAGGTGACTGGAAAATCTCATCAGAAGTGAAAGATATGAGGCCAAAAACGTAGGGAAATGGACTAAGAGAGCAGCAATCTTTTCAGGGCTCTAATGACAGAAAAAGCAATTAAAAAGGCAGACAGATTGCTCGGATATATAATTTATTCTTTGGCCTGTCGTTTAATTAAAGGAAAAAAAAGTGGATGGCAACAAATTTGAAGTATTTTGTAGATAGGGATTTTTAAATGAGGATGAGAATTTTCTTTTAAATTTTCAAACTCGTAATTTAAAAATATTTTCCTTCAAATATAAGCTAACACTCATAAGCAACAGTCTTGGGAGCCAAAGAACTATTTCATTCTTCCAAGCGTCATGAATGGTACAACTTGAGAGGCTTATCGTGAGTGAGGACTTATAGACCTTTGTTTCCCTGTTCTACACTCATAGCCCCAACAGTCATAATTTTCCTAGTTTACTAATGATCATTATAAGCTGCACAAAGAAGCAAAAGCAAGGTGTGGCGAACTCTTGCCATGATGTCGTCATAGCCATCAGTTAGAGTCTCTGCATTATTTTGGTTTGTTTTTTTTATTTCCTTAGGTAAAAAATGCTAAATGGGAGGTGAGCTCTTCCACATTCAGGTGACTCCCCCGCTGTTTTGCTTTTTTCCCACAAACAGGTTTTGTTGTTGTTGTTGTTTTTTTTTCCTTTTTACAGTAAAGATCGTGAGCATTTAAAAACAAAAAAGTAGGTATGTATGTCAAACTATAAAAGATTACAGTAATATGTGCTGTGGTTATTGCTGTCTAAAAGACAGACTGCTAGGCAACTCGGAATCTGAAGGACTCTTGTCTGACAACCGTCTGTCCACGTGGGCTACTGTGTGGTGATGGAGTCTCTGCATTGTTGCTGGAAGTCTGCTTTCCCCATTTCATTCACTCTGCCAGGTTCCAAACGGAGGATTATTTCCCAAGTTACAAATATACTTCTTTAATGCCATTTTCTTTTTTAGTTTATAATTTTAATCACTGTATCCCAAATCCTCCAGAGCCAGGTTATCTGTACTTTGTTTCAGCTGTCAGTTGCTGCATAAATAAAATACCCAAATCTTAGCCGCTTGAAACCACAACCATTTGTTCATGTTTCTGTGCATCAGAAATTGGGGCAGGGCTCAGTGTGGATGGTTCCTCTCTGCTCTGGGATGTTTGTGACCTCTGTTGGAATGGCTTGAAAGCTGAGAGCTGGCTGGGCCTCTCTCTTAGAGTATCACCTGGAGTGATTCAAGTGGGGTTTGAGAATCAAAGATGGGCTCACTCCCAATTTCGGAGCACTTATGTTCTCCCCCTGGTGGCCTCATCACTCACTAATTTAGTCTGACATTTGCAGGGCGGCTGGTTTCCAAGAGTGAAAGCAGGTGCTACAGACCTCTAGAGACATAGGCTTGGAATTCTCAGAATGTCATTTCTGCATTCTATTAATCAATGCAAGTCACAGGCCAGACCAGTTCAATAGATGGGTATACAAACACTGCATTTTGATGAGAAAATGAACATTTGCACACTGACATAGAAGGCATAGTTGGCAGCCAGCTTTGGAGACAATCTACTGCAGCTTTCAAGAGGTAAACTGATATGCTAAGCACTTCTCATGAGAGAATGCTAAGACTCCTCCATCTTCCACAGAGAAAAATCTAGAGGTATCTAATCCAAAGATGGATTCTTTTCATGAGTTTCTACTGTTGAGAGGAGGAGGTGTGATAAGCACTAGGGTAAAAGTAAAGGTGAAAAGAGCTGGGTAGATGTAATCTAATCATTTTTAATATAAGTATTTCTTATCTAGTCAGCTCTTCTGAACTAGGCTTTAGATCTATAGTCTGCTTTCCAGCTTTCTTTTATGGATCAGTACTCTGTTTATTTTTAACTTCGTGTCAGTATTCTCTAAGTTACTTAACTTACTGAACTCTAGAACTAAGCTATTAAGCCTTTTTTGATGTCTTATCCCACCTGTTAAGGTAACTTTTCTCTACAGTATGTTACATTTTACTAACAGTTTGTAATTACTTAAAATGCTTAAATGGTAGAGGGGAATCTTGAGTCTTAATTGTCTTCAGCAAGGATATTAGTCACTAGCCCTCTCAAGAATACTTCTTTGGATAAAAGGGTCAATTCAACAAGGAGATATAACATTTGTAAATGTTTATGCACATAATATGCTGCTGCTAAGTTGGTTCACGGTTCACATATTGTTGAAGCCTGGCTTGGAGAATTTTGAGCATTACTTTACTAGCGTGTGAGATGAGTGCAATTGTGCGGTAGTTTGAGCATTCTTTGGCATTGCCTTTCTTTGGAATTGGAATGAAAACTGACCTTTTCCAGTCCTGTGGCCACTGCTGAGTTTTCCAAATTTGCTGGCATATTGAGTGCAGCACTTTCACAGCATCATCTTCCAGGATTTGAAACAGCTCAACGGGAATTCCATCACCTCCACTAGCTTTGTTCTTAGTGATGCTTTCTAAGGCCCACTTGACTTCACATTCCAAGATGTCTGGCTCTAGATTAGTGATCACATCCTCATGATTATCTGGGTCGTGAAGATCTTTTCTGTACAGTTCTTCTGTGTATTCTTGCCACCTCTTCTTAATATCTTCTGCTTCTGTTAGGTCCATACCATTTCTATCCTTTATCGAGCCCATCTTTGCATGAAATGTTCCCTTGGTATCTCCAATTCTCTTGAAGAGATCTCTAGTCTTTCCCATTCTGTT
>SJYX01008716.1:313740-328859 GCA_006410675.1 Oreotragus oreotragus | reverse complement strand
GCATCCATTCTCATCTGATTTTCTTTTGAGTCTATGCACAGTTGACGATTCCCCATGAGGCCATGACCCTCTCATCTCATTCCATTACCTGATATGAAGAAACTTCTTAGTGAATTGAAAGAAGTGACACACAAAATTTTGCTAAAGGTATCCTATATACATATATATATAATATTTTATTTTAAAATGGCATTGAGCATATACATTTCTTTAGATTTTTCCAGGGAACATTGCACCTAAGTTTCAAAACACACAAAATAGATCCCCTTTACTAAACAAGTTTCATTTTGGGTTACAAAAGTCAAGGTTTCACAATCACAAAGCATAAAGGTTACATGGTGCCAAAACCATTTTCAGGCAGATTCTTATTTCTCTGTACGTAGGGTATTTTCTTGGAAACCCAGACCACGATACACTCCTTACAAATGATCTCCACTGGGGGCCTCCCTGGGTTTCCAGAAGAAACAAAGAAAATGGAGGCAAAATAGGAATCAAAGAGTAACCTCAGGACTCCCCAAACACAAAATACTATGGAAAACTGGAGGACACGAGATTCTCCTTCAAGTACATCACAGTAGAAAACATCACATTTACAGCCTCATTTGGTCTCTGTCTACCTGGTCGCTACAGAAACAAAACTTCATCTAAGACGCCAAGGCAAAATTAAAGCTATTTACACAAGTCACATCGTTGGTTAGAAAGAGCAGCCCTTCCCTAGTCCGGCACTCAGATCACAAAGGGCCACCATGGTGCTTACAGAAGAGGCAAGTGGGGCTGCTCATGTAGTGTCCTTTGAAAAATCCCAGTGTACACACATAAGCTACATCACCCACACGGGACCGAAGTGTGCTGGGGGGGGATGGGGGGTCTAGGGAGTGCAGGCTGCGACCTGTCTCTGCAATTCAAAGTCCTCAAAAATCCAGATTCCTAATGTAAAATTCTGGCAGGTGGCCAGATACTGTTTCACTGTCGTCTTAGATCTGCTACCTTCTAGAGTCAGCCTGGTGGATTTTTTGCATAGACAGTGACTCTCACTGCTTTTTTCCATGTGTCCCAGTAGCATGAACACCGAAAATAGAATCTCATTAAAGCTTAACATGTTCAGTCTGAAAACTGGAGCTGCCGGGTCACTTAAGGGAAGGTAAGATCCTCAGACGGTGGTGGAAAGAAAACCACTGACCTTTGAAATAAAGTTGATTGGCAGATGAGCGAGGAGGTTAGACCAGAGTCATAAAGATGTGGGAGGTTTCCCGACCCCTCCTCCCCCCCGCCTCAAGTGTTTCTACATTAGTGCTCTTGGTAAACTGAAAACCCTGCTGGAATGGCCAACATCTGGAGCCAGCTCTAGATCTGGGACTCTCATCTCTGTCTACCAGTATCTACTGACAGCTGTGATCCTTTCCAAGGAGTAAATGAACACTGAGAATAATAATAATAAAAAAAAAAGCACAGCTGATTTCATGCAGCCCCATGTTATGGGGTAAACTGCTAGGGATTAAAAAAAATACCCCCAATTCCCCAAAGCTGTAAACAGTGGAAAATAATAAATCCCCACTTTGGGGGCTTTGTCCCGTTAGAGGACTACTTGGCCTCGTCCAGTTTTCTCTTCTCTGCTCCCCCGCTAAGAAGAGCCTTTAGGCAGGCACAGCCACAGGAGAACATGCCCTCCGGTCTTAAGGCTGCTTGCACTGCTCTGATTTCGGTGTAGGGAGAACACAGGTTTCGCTGTCACCTGACAAAACACCAGTGTGTATGGAGCGTGAGTTGGTGGTCTTTAAGGAAGAGTATCACCAAATGTTCAGAAGAGCAGGGGCCAGCCCAACAAGGAGATTCAGAACTGAGACAGCCTTTCATGAAAGAAAGTTGCCACCCCACCGACCCTCCAGGCAGCCATGAAGACAACTGGGAAATCAAAAGCTTTTCATTAAGCAAGACTTCCTCTGAGGCCACCAGGGCAAGCAAACAGGATTGATATACAAGACAGGCAAGATAAGAGAACCACATATAAATATGTTCTGCAGAATTTGGTGTTGCCATTTGACCTTTCCAGGAATGCTCCAAGGGCCAAATGATTTGTAGACACAGTTAGTACTCGGGGATGGGATGATCCAGAGCCTGGGTGAAAAATAAGGCTGAAATGGAGGAAGCTCAACTCACAGAGCATCCATGCTGGGCAGACCCGCCATAGGCATTAACAAATCATGTTTTCCCCACATCTGATTCATCTCTTGTGGTTTCCCTCCCATCCCCAAACAGACACATGGCATCAGCTTGCTACCAAGATGCTTTCATCCAAGGGGGGCTTATAAAGAGAATTCCTAGATACCTTTCTAACTAAATCTGGTGGGACTAAATGCTCAAGACTTCAGGATAAATTGAACCAGGAGGTTCCAGAGATTTTTGCCCAGACATGCCTTGGCAGGAAACGAAATGGAGAGTGGAGTGGAACGTTGTTATGGCATCTATACGATAATGCACATCCAAACTCTTGACTCTAGTGCCTTGAATAAAAGAGCAGCACAGGGAATAAATAAAGGGCAATGGGGACACAGGGAAGAGGTGACAGCTTGTGAGGACAGCTTTCCAGAGAAGGTGGCTCAGAGTCCTCCACGGAAAACTTTCTTAAGTTTCTGAATTTGTACATGGTTTTGAGAGTCAGCGCAGCAACAGAAAGTGGACCACTCTGCTGCAGGATGCCTGCACGTTTCCCGAGAGCAGCAGGCTGTCTACCACAGACTTCTCCCCATAGAGCGGTCCCTGGGGGTGGCTAAGGTTTACTGAAGGAGGACGGAAGCCATGAGATGAAGGTGACTCCTGACAAAGGAAGAGTCGGTCCAGTTCTTCCCAGGCAACGTTTTGGCAAACACCTGGTGGGTGAATTCCCACCACGCTTCACCCACAAGACTAGGCCTTGTTTCCACACTGTGGCATGAACACATTTCTAAGTAGGGAGGCTCTAGGCCATTCCTCAGAGAATACTTATATTCTAGGAATGTAAATGCAGGTGATTATCCCAGAGGAAAGTTATCTTTCCCTTTGGGGAAACTATCTTCCTGTTCTGGGGAAGGGATTCGAACACACAGGAAGTGGAACTGACTCTCTAGCCTTCTGGGGGAATCACAGCAATGACTTTTTTTCTTTAATGGTGTAG
Source organism: Oreotragus oreotragus (assembly GCA_006410675.1). Lineage (NCBI taxonomy): Eukaryota > Metazoa > Chordata > Mammalia > Artiodactyla > Bovidae > Oreotragus > Oreotragus oreotragus. The sequence goes on along the minus strand of SJYX01008716.1, from coordinate 325,708 downwards.
GGGGGGTGGCTACTTTTTTATTACAAAAAGTAGCCAAGATGGTGATGCTACCACAGGAGGTCTATGGTCCACAGGAAGAAGACTTGGTGACTGGACCCATAGTGAGAAGCCATCTGCCCAAGAGATAGAAGTGATTCCTAGAACTCTGTTTTGCGAGTCCTCCTGGCAGAGATAGAGCAGCACGGAGATCTGATCTGTCCAACACTGCTCTTGTGAGGGACACCTAGACGTGGAGGGAGAGGGAAGAGGTCTTGGTATCTGGGGGGCTGGTACATGCTTCCATGGAGAAGGAACAGGGCGCACAGCCTGACAGGACCAGTCAACCCGATTCAAATGCACTTTTAGTACATGGATATTCTGAGTGGGTCTTGCCCAAATATGATGGTGAAGCTAGTAAGACTGCTGCTCTTGATCCTTAACACATTATTTGAAGTGGGCTTGGGGACAGCCCCCACCCTCAGAACCTGGATCTAGGTGGAGGAATGATCCTCTAATGAGGTGTGGTGAACTGATTGATATAAGGAACGTCTACACCACTCGATTCAACACTGCTTCGTGTATATCCTTATGGCACAGCGGGTTGTGGGGGAGGGCCAACCAATCCACAAACGAACACCCAGGCTCTCAGAGAGAAACCGAAAACCATACCGGGGGATCCATGAAGACGACAGAGGAACCACTGGTCCAAAGAAATACTCATATTTTCATGAAAGCACATTGATTTGGTGAGAAAAAGCAACTCAGGAACAAACTGTTACATAACAAAGATTGAACTCTGTCAGCCAGGGCACAGCTCCAGATGGCTGTCTGGGCGGTGTGGGCTACAGGATGTGGGGACGGTCCGAGCCAGACTTGGACACACAGATTCCTCAGCAGGGGCCTGGAAAGTCCCAGGTCTGTTCTATGGAAGGGAAACAAGATTCAAGGACTATCAGAAAAACATCCCTGGCGCACCCCACCATTACCAAAAAAGAATAAAGAGACACAGACACACAGACAGTGTTCCCTGAAAGACATCTCAGGCTTACGAGAAGATGGGCGCGTCCATCTTCTGAGGCGTGATCCCCAGCACTCCAGTGCAGCACTGTTAACCCGTAGAGAGGTTGGCAGCTGGGTGGGCTGAAGAGTCTTCCGCCAGTGACCACCCGAAAGTGGCTGCCCCAGCTACTGCAGATAAAATAAAAATGACGTAGGTGCCCCCGAGATGGGCCATGGCCACCTAGGAGGCCTACGAAAGGAACCAGAAAGAAACACGACACTCAGCAGCAGCCTTTACGTCTGCCCTTTCGTGTATCCAGACCTGTTTCTAAAGAGGAAACTGAAACCCAAGGGTCCTCCTGGAGCTCAGCCAGAGGCCTTTCAGCAGCAAGCTCCCGACCTGGGCTGGGAAGGGGTGGCACCACTTGGAACTGTGCTGGGGCACTCCCCAGCCCAGCCCTGCCCAAAGGCACCCCAGCTTTCATCTCTCCTGTCCTTCCAGAACCCTGGGCTGTTTTCATGACAGTTTGTTTCCGTGTATTAAAGGAATGACGTATACAGAAATGTCGTCTCCTGAGCCCAGTCGGTCATTGGATATCCGCCATCCTCTATCCTTCAGGACACCGCGGGCACGCATCACCAGGTCCTGAGCTGCCAGCGTGTACCTGTGCAGGGAGAAGCACGGATGACATGGTCAGTGTGATGTCAGGCAGGACCGCCATTCGGGAGAGGCTGGGAAGGAGGCATTACTACAGACTGTGTAGACCGTCTCCCTGGGTCGGGAAGATCCCCTGGAGGAAGGCGTGGCAGCCCATCCCAGTATTCTTGCCTACAGAATCCCATGGACAGAGGAGCCTACTGGACTACAGTCCATGGGATCGCAAACAGTCAGACATGACTGGAGTGACTTAGCACACACGCACAGTGGAAAAGAATCCGCCTGCAATGCAGGAGATGTGGGTTTGATCCCCAGGCCAGGAAGATCCTTTGCATACGGAAATGGCAACCCACTCCAGTATTCTTGCCTGGGAGATCCTATGGACTGATGAGCTACAGGCCATGGGGTCACAAAAGAGTTGGACATGAGTTAGTGACTAAAGAACAACAAAGCAGCAAAAAGCCAAGGCCCTCTTTTCCCCAAATGCAGGGTGCCTAATGTGAGGTTACTATTTAGGTGGTAGCCGGACTTACAATAAATAACCTAAACTGTTCTGCGGCTCAGTTCTCTTTGGAGAATTTTGATGTCAGTGAGAGAGTCCCGGTTTAGTGCTGGTGTACCTTTAACACACATCTGCTCAGGCTCAGAGCTTTCTACGGCAGTCTCCAGCTAAAGAAGTACATGGGAAAAACAGGTTTTGTTTCCAATGTTTTATTTTTAGAGCCACATTGCTTTTAGGCCAAAGGATGGTCATTTTCCATTTCTGGTAGGGAAAATCTCCTTTTTAATTTGTTTTTAAAAAGCGAGTTGATTTAAAGAAAAATACGCTAGCACGAGTAAGGAGGAGCCTAGCAAAGTTGGGACGGTTTTACTGGCGCCAGGCAGAGAAACCTTGGTGTGGGCCGTCTGTCTCATCCGCCTCCGTCAGTGTGCATGCTCTTCTGTTCACCACTGTAAGTACAGTGAGGGGGCCCCAAGGATTTGAAAATAAGACTGCTCACTGAGATTTAACCATTAAGAAGAAGAATGCCTATGATAAATGGACGAAAAGTATTAAAATCTAGAGAAAGACTGATGTGGGAGGTGATTTGGGTGTAGCCTGGATGAGCCTTGAGGCCTAAAACAAAGAGAAAAAAACACTGGCAGGTGTCTGTCCAAATACTGACTGAGGTAGAGAGTCTTAACCAACAGACTGCAAAGAAATTTAGTTCCACTGGTAGGGCCACATTTAGTGAGGATGTGCCCAAAGAGCCTCTTGCCATACAGCACAGAGTTTACCTTTATTCTGATTTCATGTTCACGGTATAACCTTCTAACTACGATCTGCCTCCCTGTGTAGGTACGCTGACAGAAAAAGAATGAGCCTGACATTTGTACTTGAAGAACATCAGTCCTGTTTCTCCATTTAAACATCAACTGGCATTTCTGAAGTTTGCAGATCAGTCATGAGAGCTTGGTTAAGGTGAGCCCAACCCTGATAATGAATCTGTTCTTTATGTTGATTAAACCAGTTTCTGAACTTGAGAAACTAAAAGCCAGGCTCTGGTACATCACCAAGATAATAACTGTCACTCTGTAAGGAAGGCCTCTTGGAAGCCAGCCCACGGACCTTGAATAGCAGGCCACCCGAATGTTACTATGGCCTTTCCCTGCTGGAATGTCCCTCAGCCCGGCCTTGAGAACTGTGAGTTATAGAATTCAGAACACCAGAAGCCTCCTGTATTTCTTCTGTTAAAAGCCCTTATGGATTAACCTGACTCATGTTAGAAGAGACCGGAATCTAGTCCTGTCATTATATTACTTAAGAACAAAGTTTGTAGCAGATGATCTCAGGATAGTTAAGATTCCAGGCTGTAGAATCTTTGAGACTCAAGTTTACTCAACCCAGGTAGTGGAGAGAAGTGTGGCACATACTACAGGTGGCAGAGAGAGGCTATTTTTAAAAATTAATACAAAATAAATGACTTTCCTCCTAGGAGTGGGTGGTAGGTGAGTGGGAGATATGCCCTCTTGTACTCATATTGTTAGAATGATTACTTTTGAGGTAGAAGGCTCTTAAGGTATGCCTGAGGGCAGATGCCACCAGTAGGCCCTCTCTGAGGGTCCTCTTCCTACTGAGATCAGAAAGTAAACAGAAAGGACTCCAACAAGGCCTTTGGCTAAAGAGCCTAATAAATGTCCCCCTATCCACATACTGCCACTTAAATATTGTGTTCATAGGCGCTCTCAGATGCTCACCCCAGGTTATTCTTGGTTTTATATTAAATTGTATGTCTGAATACAACCTCACAAGGAAAGGCTACCAGCTACATCAGGTGATGTTTATTATCCTGGTGATTGCCCAGGGTCTAGCCCTTAGCCTTTCAAGTTTAGAAAGCTGGCCACTATCAAAAAGTCTACAAATAATAAATGCTGGAGAGGGTGTGGAAAAAGAGGAATCCGCCTATATTGTGCTTGTGGGAAAGCAAACTGGTGTAGCCACTATGGAGAACAGTTCCTCAAAAAAAAAAAAAGAATAGGGCTACCATATGATCCAGCAATCCCACTCCTGGGCATATACGCAGAGATGAAAACTCTGGTTTGAAAAGATACATGCATCCCAGTGATCATAGCAGCACTACTTACAATAGCCCAGACATGGAAATAACCCAAGTGCCCATCAACAGATGAATGGATAAAGAAGATGTATATATATTGACATATACAATAGACTACTATAGCAAAGAATAAACTATTGCCGTTGTGGCAACATGGATGAACCTAGGGGATATCATTCTAAGTGAAGTCAGAGAAAGAAAAATATTAAATGACGTATATGTAGAATCTAAAAATATAACATAAATGAATCTATTTATAAAACAGAAACAGACATAGAAAACAAACTTACTAAAGGGAAGAGGTGAGGGGATAAATTAGAAGTATCAGATTAACAGATACACACTACTTTGTATAAAATAAACAAGGAACTATATATATTCAATATCTTAGAATAACCTATAATGAATGGAATAGAGTCTGAAAAAATATATGTATATAAAACTTAACATATGTATACATAAAAGAATCTAAGAAAGTAGATACATGTATAACTGAATCATTTTGCTGTACACTTAAAACTAAAACTAATGCAATATTGTAAATCATCTACACTTCAATAAAAAGCTAAAATCAAACAAGTGCCTACTTTGTTTCATTTAAGTCACATAAGAGCACCATCCGTAGTTACAGGCAAGAGGCTATCCTGATATTGCTATTGCTGGAGATTTTGGGTATTGAAAAAAGGGTCAAAAGTAGTTTTTGATATTTTAAAAAGCAGCATTAGGTCACCTAGAAAAGATGGTTACCCAGGAACCCTGGGAAAGGGGTTCTGGAAAACTAAAGTTTTATTAGAGACTTTTTTATTAAAGACTCTAGAAAGTTAAAGTTTTATTCTCAAAGCTGCTTACTGCCCATGCTAAGAAAACTTCCTTTGAGCCTGCATTTCTTTTTATCATTCATTCTGTCCTCCCTTGGGTGAAATCTTGGTAGAGAAATCCATTTTTGCTTCCTCAATTTCTTCCCCTTTTCTTCCTTAATCTCTTACCAGTATGTCCAATACCCTCACAATCTGACCTCCTAAAATTCTCCAGACTCATTCCACTTGACCTTTCTTCAGCACAGATACTACACTTGTGACCATTTTCTTTATCCGGCACACCACGTGCCTTTCTCCTTGAATTCTCCTTTTTCTGGGGTGGGGGTGAGGGTAGGTTGGCGGGGGCTCCTACACCACTGCATACTCCCAAGTTCCCCTGTTGTGTCTGGGCTTCCATGACATGTGGCACAGCCCTTACATTCCTTGGTAGATCCCGGAAGAGACTCTTCAGGAGAAGTCAAAAAACATTACCTTAGTTTCCCCAGCACTTCCCCATCTGTCATCCTCAGTTATAATGCTGTCCCCAGTCTCTTAGGCCAGAAATCATAGTCATTTTCTATGCTACCTTCTTACCCTGATACTTGAAGTGAAGAAGTGAAGTGAAGTCGCTCAGTCGTGTCCGACTCTTTGCGACCCCGTGGACTGTAGCCTACCAGGCTTCTCCATCCAAGGGATTTTCCAGGCAAGAGTACTGGAGTGGGTTACCATTTCCTTCTCCAGGGGATCTTCCTGACCCAGGGGTCGAACCTGGGTCTCCCGCATTGGAGGCAGGTGCTTTAACCTTGTCGATGAGAAAATCCACAAGGCACTGTAAGACTTCTAAATTTTGTAGTATTTTACTTGTATTTCATTATTGGTAGAAAGCTAATTAAAACCTCACCTTTACTAAGATCAAATTAAGCCTGCTGCTCCTGCTGCTAAGTCGCTTCAGTCGTGTCCGACTCTGTGTGACCCTGTAGATGGCAGCCCACCAGGCTCCCCCGTCCCTGGGATTCTCCAGGCAAGAACACTGGAGTGGGTTGCCATTTCCTTCTCCAATGCATGAAAGTGAAAAGTGAAAGTGAAAGTGAAAAGTGAAAGTGAAGTCGCTCAGTCGTGTACGACTCTTAGTGACCCCATGGACTGCAGCCCACCAGGCTCCTCCGCCCATGGGCTTTTCCAGGCAAGAGTACTGGAGTGGGTTGCCATTGCCAGGCAAGAGTATAAGTAGGCTTAATTTGGGGAGAAGGCAGGCTTCTCTTCAGTAGGGTTGTGCCCTAGGGTATCGACAGTGATTTAAAAATGTGCCTTTACTGGGGTACACTATGGGTTCCTCCAGTTCTAGAACACATTTTAGTTCTAGAACACACTTTAGGTGAATTTCTTGGCTTAGGATCCCCAGGCCCCAGGAGAGGTGTGAGACTTAACCTCACTCTTTCTCATGTGGTAGGCCTACCCAGCCCCTCCTCTCAGAACCTCAGTTTCATCAGGTCCTTGCCATCATCCATGTGCTGCAGGAAGGCTGTTTCCACTTGAGTGGGAAGCTTAAGGAGAACCCCTTAGACCATTGCTTCTAACACTGTGGCCAAGAGCCCAGCATCCTCCACCCAACTTCTCTTTGCCAGGCTTCCTTAGTGAATGCAACATCTTCCCTGTAAAAGAGCCATCTGCAAGGACTGTTGAAGGGCACACTGATCAGATGCCGTTGGCAATAACTGGAGACTTCAGCTAACCTCTAGAATGGGGTTCCTTCATGTACAGGAGACGCAGTACTGAAATAAAGTCAGAAACAGTGTTTAGGTAAAAATGAAGCCACCTGTGGAGATCTTTCCTTATAAGCTGATCAACTCAACACAACTCCAGGCACCGAGTTGTTAGGAAAAGGTTTTGTGCCCCAGCTCCAATCTCAGCCAGATTGGGGGACACTTCAGAGCTCACCATCATCCTTCAAGCACCATCTTGCCCCAGGCATGAAATCACTTGTAAGGTTGCTTTATCTCAAGACTGGTGCTCAGGGAGAAGAAGAAACATTTTCTCTGGAGGGAAAGGGCTGCTTCTCCTCTCTCCCATTTCATTCTCCTACAGTTTCTACTGGACAGGGGCTGCCTGGTTTGGTAACAAAGGGAGAGAATGTGTCACATGGCAGTAAGACAGGAGGGCTCTCCTGAGACTGCTGCTGAGGCTGAGCACAAACACACCACAGAGTGAGGGGTGAAGGGAGCCACAGGAGAAAATCTGAAGTCGAAACACGAAATATCCGCACCATATACAAGAGAGCTGCAGAGAACACGGTGCAGCTCAAGACAGCAGACGGGTTGAGGATTCCGGTACACCTCAGCCAGGACGGGGTGAGGCCACTGAGGAGCCTGTGATTCCCGGAGCTGGATGTGGGGCGGCAGCAGGGCCAGGACCTAGGGTCTCACTCAGCAGGCCAGATCGCATCGGGGAAGCAGTGTGAGAGGAGCTGGAGCACTCAGCCCTCTGAACGAAGAGTCTCCCAAGGAGACAAGCTGTGTACTTGGAGAGCATTTCTCTTCTCTGGCCGACGCTTTCCCTATTGATTGGATGGGTTCTGCTGAGAGAGATGGCTGCTGGGGTGTTGGGGAGGGAGTGTTGGGGAGGGCACAGGGCCTGGCGCAGAGGATTCCTCAGGTCAGAGCGGGGACAGCAGGGGAGGAAAGAGAAGCCAAGAAGGAAGAGGAGCTGAAAGACAGCCAGAGGCTCTTTTCACAACCACTGATTCTAAAGTGGGCGGGTGAGGGGGTGAGCAGTGAAGCCGGTTGGTAAATCCTCCATCCACTTTGCCATCTCCGGGCACTTAGTTCTCTCACCTCTTGGGTGGGGCACATGAAGGCATCCTTGTGGGAGGCTGGGCTGCCTGGGGTCCTAGCCTGGGTGCAGCACCACCCACATGGTGGGTGGAGGGGGGGCTCTGAAGAAACTCCTTAGCTTCTCAGAGCCCCTCTTTTTGACTTGTGCATCTGGAGTTAATGCTAGTGCAGGCCTCAAAGGTCCTGCGGAGATAAACAAGATCCTTCCTAAACCATTTTCCTCATTAGACACAAAATGCCTCTCTCCCCACCAAAAGTTTTGCACCTTTTGCAGAGTCTGTTCCCACAAGACCACATCTGAATCAGCAGCAGAGTGTCAAAAGTAGGTCCATGTCAGGCCTCAAGCTGTAACCCTGCCTTAAGGCCAACAGTTCTTCTTGGGAGAAACTTCTCTTTGCCATTTGGATGGTACAGACAGGGTATTACAAGAAGGAGGCAGGAACCAGGGGATTAATGGGTTCTGAATATTTGCATATAAAAGGCAGCCTCCCATCTACTGTGGCCCAGCAGTAACCGGGTGGGATGGGAATTAGGAGAAGGCCTCTCTGCCTGCTGAGCAGGCCTCTGAGACTGAAGAGGTGGAAAAGCCCTCCCAAGCTTGGGAACATTCATCGGCAGGGATCTATGGTGACTGGGTAGGTGGGGGGTGACCTGGAGGGGCTCTTTGTTGTGCTTAGAACCAGGCAACGGGCCCCGGGAGGAGGCCCATCTCAGGCTTGCAGCTGAGAGCCAAGCCACAGGTGCCCCTGTCTGTCTCTGAACCCCCCAAAGGTTCTGCTTCTGTCCCCTGCCCGGTGCACGGGGACTGCATTCAGGCAGAGTACCCTAAGATGCGGGAACAGGGACAGCCGGGCCCACAACACTGTCACTTTGTCCCCTGTGGGTCTGTGTGTCAGCAGGTCCAAGGCTATGGACTGGGGAGAGCTCACCATCCCTGGCAGAGAGGGTGAGAACACCCACCAGGCCTCATCCACTTCTCTGCCCCTGGCACTGGCTTCCTGGTTTTCTCAAGGTGGTGTGTGTTTATTTTAGTTCAAATTCCACATAGCAACATATCAGTAGGAGGGGGCATAGCAGACCATTTTCTTCTCCATTGTCTCTGGCAAGCCCTTTCAAATGACCTGATGTTCCAACTAAGGGTCCACGCAGCTCTGCATCAGTGGCCACGTCCATAGCACTGAGGAAGGAGAGATGGGCCCGGCAGTGGGCGGTTCAGAGGCTGTCAAGGGCAGAATGGTGGGCTGACATCCACGTTCCCAGATCTGAATATGCTCAACACTGAGAATGAAGCAAAAATGCGGATATTCTCTAGTCTTCAACACGAGATCAAACACTCACCAATTTGTTCTTAAAACCTGTAACTGCTATCAGGGTGGGGCCAGGGATGGAGCGAATGAAGAGGAAACCTTCCTTTTCACATTTGAGGCATAGTTTTCCTTTTTTTGAAAAAATTTAAATTTTTGGCTGCGCTGGGCCTTCACTGCGGCACGTAGGCTTTCTCCAGTTGCAGCGAGCGGGGCTACTCTCTCGTTGCGGTGTGCGGGCTTCTCACTGCGGTGCCTTCTCTTTTTGAGGAGTTGTGGCACCGCAGGCTTAGTTGCTCCACGGCATGTGGAATCTTCCCGGACCAGGGATCGAACCCATGTCGCCTGCATTGGCAGGCAGGTGCTTATCCACTCCACCACCAGGCAAGTCCTGAGGCATAGTTCTTCAGAACGAAATGGCCCTGGGCAAAGCTCAGGCAGCTCACAGAAAGATTTCACCAGAAGGACCTCTGTCTTCTGCCAAAGTAGGTTTCACGTTACCGAGGGACGTAGGACCTGCACTAGCATGCTGGCGCCAGGGTCGGTGGGCCTTCCACCCTCAGCTTTCCACCGACTCATCTCTTCCTCATTAAGGCAACGCAGTTCACTGAGCTGAGGAGAGCGTGGAGATGAAGAACACTTAAGGTGTGACCGTCAAGAAGGCGGCTTCTCTCATCAGGGAGGGGTTGTATGGAATTTACAGTATGTTGGTATTTACAGATTTAGTGCCCCTTAATAAGCCCCTCGAACGTCACGGCAGAGGGCTGAGGGTCATTAGATCCAAGTCATCACGGCAGAGGGCTGAGGGTCATTAGATCCAAGTCACCATGATGAGGTTTCCACAAAGAGAGTTTGGGAAATGAAAAGTGAAGTCACTCAGTCACGTCCAACTCTTTGTGGCCCTGGGCCAAACAAAAAACCAAACCAAAATCCTTGCCAGGTCTTACCTGGGTACTTGGAATGTGAATCCATGCCACATTTTCATGTGTGGTTGACTGTTCTTTGGCCCTAAGTCCACTCAGCTTTGCCCACACCTTTCTCCTTTAGCAATTTGGACAATTTTTATTCCTTTCTAGCAGATTACTAAGCATCTTCTTTGCGTGATTACATACTTGCCTCCATTTTGAATATTCTTTCCAGGAGACCCACCACTATACCCCCAGCCTTACAGAGGGATATTTTGCTTCAGAAAATCCCTTCTGGGCCTTTCTCAGAGCACTGTTTCCAAAGTTTGCAGGATGTTTAGGCCTCATATGAGAATCTTACCAGGATTAGTATAGACAGTGCCCAGCCTCCAAGAATTCCAACCACCCCACCTGAGAATGTGGACTGGGTGTATTTCTTGTCAACAGCTCATTCCATGACTCTACAAATGATGCACAGAAACGCCAGCGCTGCCTCACTTCAGGGCATAACCCAGTAAAAAGGAAAAGAGCCACTGCACTCATGTTCTGGCTTGTTCACAAAGCCTTTTAATTTTCTGACTCCTTTGTCGTGATAGTTCAAAACAGCCAAAGGACTCAGTAAGAAACACTGGGGTCAGGAAGGTCATACGGCTCATTTTTACCCCACCTCTGCCGGAGAAGATAGTGCCAGGGTTAGAACTTTGCAAACATATCTTTCTCTTAATTACCTTTTCCCTCACAATGCACCCTAGAAGGAGAGATGCGATTTAAATTTCATTATTGTAAAGGGTGTCATCAGAGGAGAACAATGCTGGCAGTTGGTCAAGAATGGCTGTCACAAAGAGAAGAGAAGAAACCTGCACATAACACAGACAAAAGCTATATCATCAAATGGCAAAACCTAAAAGCCCTTCCTGTCACAGGGCTAATGCCCTGCCTCCTCCTGACCTGCTGCATTTCTAGACAAACTGGGCAAACACAGCAAAACTCAAAATGAAACAGGCTGTTCAAAACGTCAAAAGCAGCGGCGCTGTGCTGGGCTGTTGCTTTCCTGCCCGTTCTTTCTCAGGCGGCCCACCCTGGGGCTGCACCAAACCATTCTCGTTTTCTATCAAACGACTGGCCGGCCTGGTGAGCTTCCTCGGGTGTGGACCCAGGCAGCCTCCATTCCAGCTACTCACACGATTACACGGGCAGATCTGTGGTCCTGGGCTACATCTGGGGAGAAATGACTCCTCCTGGCTGAGGAACACCGAGAGCCACGGGAAGGCAATGATAGCAGGTCTGTCTTCATCACAGGAATTACGACTTAGGCTAAAACTCACCAGGACAGCTTCCAACCCCGTTTCTCCTTGGCATGAAAAGATGGAACAGGTCCCAGTCAGGAGGGTACCATCAGGAAGCCCGCCACTGTGGCTTTTGGGACTAAGCTCTCCACGGGCCTCCCAATGAGACACCCTAAGCCTCCACGTGAACATGGCTCCCTCCTTCCAAAGCTCACAGTTACATGCAAGGACATCACACGCAGGGAAGATCAACATCATTTTACATAATGCCTAGGTCGTGAGTTTGAAATAAAATAAGATTGTATGATTTCCCAGTATGGCTTAAATTACTAAGGAGCACAGAGCGGGGTAGGGCAGCAATCCACATGTCATATTTTCACCATCAGATTGACCAGAATGTTTTCTGATTATGGATTAGAATGAACAAGTTACACAGATTCCATTTCGTTATCACAGACTGTCTTCCTCCCTGTAATCTTCACATTCATTTATCTCGTGAATGCTTGAGGTCTGACATGACCTGCACCATCCACCTCTCACACAGAGATTACCTCACACTAGGCCCAGGCAGTCATACCGACTGTTGGGTTCAATGAAAATCACCCTCTCCCC
>SJYX01008716.1:296454-312995 GCA_006410675.1 Oreotragus oreotragus | reverse complement strand
CCCCTTAATAAGCCCCTCGAACGTCACGGCAGAGGGCTGAGGGTCATTAGATCCAAGTCATCACGGCAGAGGGCTGAGGGTCATTAGATCCAAGTCACCATGATGAGGTTTCCACAAAGAGAGTTTGGGAAATGAAAAGTGAAGTCACTCAGTCACGTCCAACTCTTTGTGGCCCTGGGCCAAACAAAAAACCAAACCAAAATCCTTGCCAGGTCTTACCTGGGTACTTGGAATGTGAATCCATGCCACATTTTCATGTGTGGTTGACTGTTCTTTGGCCCTAAGTCCACTCAGCTTTGCCCACACCTTTCTCCTTTAGCAATTTGGACAATTTTTATTCCTTTCTAGCAGATTACTAAGCATCTTCTTTGCGTGATTACATACTTGCCTCCATTTTGAATATTCTTTCCAGGAGACCCACCACTATACCCCCAGCCTTACAGAGGGATATTTTGCTTCAGAAAATCCCTTCTGGGCCTTTCTCAGAGCACTGTTTCCAAAGTTTGCAGGATGTTTAGGCCTCATATGAGAATCTTACCAGGATTAGTATAGACAGTGCCCAGCCTCCAAGAATTCCAACCACCCCACCTGAGAATGTGGACTGGGTGTATTTCTTGTCAACAGCTCATTCCATGACTCTACAAATGATGCACAGAAACGCCAGCGCTGCCTCACTTCAGGGCATAACCCAGTAAAAAGGAAAAGAGCCACTGCACTCATGTTCTGGCTTGTTCACAAAGCCTTTTAATTTTCTGACTCCTTTGTCGTGATAGTTCAAAACAGCCAAAGGACTCAGTAAGAAACACTGGGGTCAGGAAGGTCATACGGCTCATTTTTACCCCACCTCTGCCGGAGAAGATAGTGCCAGGGTTAGAACTTTGCAAACATATCTTTCTCTTAATTACCTTTTCCCTCACAATGCACCCTAGAAGGAGAGATGCGATTTAAATTTCATTATTGTAAAGGGTGTCATCAGAGGAGAACAATGCTGGCAGTTGGTCAAGAATGGCTGTCACAAAGAGAAGAGAAGAAACCTGCACATAACACAGACAAAAGCTATATCATCAAATGGCAAAACCTAAAAGCCCTTCCTGTCACAGGGCTAATGCCCTGCCTCCTCCTGACCTGCTGCATTTCTAGACAAACTGGGCAAACACAGCAAAACTCAAAATGAAACAGGCTGTTCAAAACGTCAAAAGCAGCGGCGCTGTGCTGGGCTGTTGCTTTCCTGCCCGTTCTTTCTCAGGCGGCCCACCCTGGGGCTGCACCAAACCATTCTCGTTTTCTATCAAACGACTGGCCGGCCTGGTGAGCTTCCTCGGGTGTGGACCCAGGCAGCCTCCATTCCAGCTACTCACACGATTACACGGGCAGATCTGTGGTCCTGGGCTACATCTGGGGAGAAATGACTCCTCCTGGCTGAGGAACACCGAGAGCCACGGGAAGGCAATGATAGCAGGTCTGTCTTCATCACAGGAATTACGACTTAGGCTAAAACTCACCAGGACAGCTTCCAACCCCGTTTCTCCTTGGCATGAAAAGATGGAACAGGTCCCAGTCAGGAGGGTACCATCAGGAAGCCCGCCACTGTGGCTTTTGGGACTAAGCTCTCCACGGGCCTCCCAATGAGACACCCTAAGCCTCCACGTGAACATGGCTCCCTCCTTCCAAAGCTCACAGTTACATGCAAGGACATCACACGCAGGGAAGATCAACATCATTTTACATAATGCCTAGGTCGTGAGTTTGAAATAAAATAAGATTGTATGATTTCCCAGTATGGCTTAAATTACTAAGGAGCACAGAGCGGGGTAGGGCAGCAATCCACATGTCATATTTTCACCATCAGATTGACCAGAATGTTTTCTGATTATGGATTAGAATGAACAAGTTACACAGATTCCATTTCGTTATCACAGACTGTCTTCCTCCCTGTAATCTTCACATTCATTTATCTCGTGAATGCTTGAGGTCTGACATGACCTGCACCATCCACCTCTCACACAGAGATTACCTCACACTAGGCCCAGGCAGTCATACCGACTGTTGGGTTCAATGAAAATCACCCTCTCCCCTCTCCCCAGTGTCACCCCAGCCTGCATTGCCTGGCACATTCTCTGTTACACCTCACATTTAAGTTCAGACATCCCTCCTAGTGGGAAGCTTTCTTGCCTGGCCCTTGTGCCATCCCTCTAGTCATTCATATTGTAACTTCCTTATGCTTTTGTAACTAGACTTTAAACTCCAAGAGATCGGTTTTCTTCACAAATTCTTCCCCAGTGTCTAGCAGGCCATGGCTTACAAAATAGGTCTTCAATATTTTCCAATCGAATGAATCTGAATGGGAATTATTTGTCAACGAAGATACCCTCCCCCATAAGGTCTCACGGTTTTAAGATTTCAAAACCAACCAGAATTTTTCTGATCTCCAGCCAGGTATTCCATCTCTTAGCAATAAAACTGTGCCCATTTAATAACTTTTTCTTTCACCCATTCCTCTATCTGAAACAGAATTCTTTCTTCGGTGTTGGTTTGCCATTTTCCCTGAAAGGCAAATTCACAGGCTTTTTCTTCCCTGGCCTTTTGTTCCACAGAGATCTGTGTAAGCCCTGCTCTGTAGTAACAGAGCTCATGAAGCTAGAACTGGCTCTGACCTGGCATGCACCTGCCCAGTGACAGCACTGCCCACAGGTACCACTCCCTGGAGGGCAGATTTGTTGCCATGGAGATGGGAGCTGGTAAGCAAAACCAAGCCTGCTTGGAGAGATTTTAAAAAATACTGGGTGCCTTTTGACTCATACCTATCAGATGGCTTTACAAAGCTTCACAAAAATAATTACAGTAGGGAAAAATCAACAGGAGAATGTTGCTAACAAGTAGGATACAGATTAAAACTAAAAGCTCAACAGGAAAAAAATGTATTCAAATTCAAATAAAATAATCTTACTTCCTGTATCATCAATTCCTTTCCACCTGGGAAAAATTATACCAAACAACTCTTAGAAAGAGAGAGAATGTCTAGCTTTAAATTTTTTCCTGAAGGAGTTTTTTGTTGTTGTTGTGAAATATATGAAACACATAAAAATAGCAAAAAATATAGAATAACAACAACAAATACCCAGTGGTGCTTATTATATACCAGGCAATTCACTTTATATACTCATACAAGCATTAGGTCAGGGCCTCCCTGCTGGCGCTAGTGGTAAAGAACCCGCTTGCCAGTGCAGGAGATCTAAGAGACTTGGGTTTGATCCCTGGGTTAGGAAGGTCCCTTGGAGGAGGAATTGGCAACCCACTCCAGTATTCTTGCCTGGAGAATCCCATGGACGGAGGTGCCTGGCAGGCTACAGTCCATAGGGTCACAGAGAGTTGGACACGACTGAAGCGACTTAGCAAGATGTGCAAGCTTTAGGTTAGGACTACTGGAACTTCCATTTTACAGACGAGGAATCTGAGACATGGAGAGCTTAAGAAACTTCCCCAAGGTCACAGAGTCTAGAAGGGGCAGAACCAGGATTTAACCTCAGGTTAAATGACTAAATTCATACTACTAACCATTGGACTATGCTACCTCACACAGCTGGCATACAAACAAATGTATATAGCACATGAAGAGTCTACAAGTAACATGAGCAGTCATGTACCTGCCATGTAGCTAGAGAAACAAAACATCATCAGTAAGTGTCTCAGAAGCTCTCTGTGGGGCTTCCCTGGTGGTCTAGTGGTTAAGAGTCTGCCTTGCAATGCAGTGGACGCCAGTTCGATTCCTGGTTCAGGAAGATCCCACATGCCATGGGGCAACTAAGCACTGCAACGATAGACCCAGCACAGCTACCAAAATAAATAAATAAATCTTTAAAAAAAAAAAAGAAGCTCTCTGTGGACTCCTCCTCAAGTACATGTCTCCCTCCGCCACTTCTCTTCCCAAGGTAACCATTAACTGAATTTTGTGTTAACACTCTTTGTAATTTTAATATCTGTATCCCTAAGTGATTCATTTTCTACTTTATGTAAAAAGAATCATAATATGTGAATTCTTATGCGACTGGGTTATTAAACTCAACATTGTGTCTCTGATATTCTTCCCTGTTAAAGATCCCAGCTTTGGTTCATTCACATCTGGGGGCTGTGAATTATTCTGTTCTTTGTCTATCTATCCTCTGGTTGGCCATGCAGGCTGCTTCCAATTTTTATCAAAAAAACAACTGTATGGATAGCTTTTTGTATGAATTGAATTATAATAGCACCAGAAAAAAGAAACAAACCAAAAACACCTGGGTTGTTTGTTAAAACACAGATACCTGGGTCCTACCACTGGAGTTTTATTTGATAGATCTGGGTTTGAGCCTGAAATCTTGTATTTCTAGCAGGTTCTCAGATGATGTTGATGCCATGTGGCCTAAAGACTACTCTTTAAGAAGCACTGCTCCAGGGCACAGACAGGAGTGGAGCTTCTGGTTTACAGGATATGCATATGCCCAGCTGTCTTCAGAGTCTACGTACAAATTCACAAATCCATCTGCATTTGTTCTCCATGCTTTTAATTATCTCTACTCCTCTGCTGAAGTGCTTTTCATATATTTATTGGCCATTAATTTTCTTCTGTGTGAAGACTAGTTCCTGCTCATTTGTATTGGGTTACTTGTGTTGTCCTTCTTGATCTGTGAGAGTTCATTATATTTTATGGGTATGAATCTCTCTTTGGTTATATAAGTTGCAAGGATCTTCTCCCAGTTCCTGCCTTGTCATTTTATTCCTTTTATGTTGCCTTTTGAAGAACAAAAGTTGGTGATTTTAATGTAGTCAGGGATGTCAATCTTACCTTGTTTGTGCTTTCTGAGTCTTGTTTAAGAAATCCTTTTCTACTACAGCTATGACTGAGCACATGCCCACATCTGAATTATCACTGGTTTCTATTATTAAGATTATTTATTTGCCAGCCCCCCTCATTTCTTATCAGTTTTATGGGAAATGTATCTACTTTGTTAGTTTTTCTCTTTTTTCTTTTGCCACACCATGCAGCATGTGGGATCTCAGTTCCCTGATGGGATCAAACCCACACCCCCTGCACTGGCCCTGGGGGAGCAGTCTTAACTGCTGAACCACAAAGGAAGTCCCTGTTAAAGTTTTGGGGTGTTTTTTTTTCTTTTTTTTGAGAAATTATGTTTTGTGGTAAAATATACATAACATAAAAATTAACATTTTTACCACTTTAAAGTGTACAGTTCTGTGGCATTAAGTACATTCACATTGCACACCATAAAGATCATAAAGATAAGTCTCCTATGCTATTTCCTAAAAGTTGGACTTATTTTTCCTTTAAGTCTTAATTTGCCTGGACTTGATTTTAATGTATGGTGTGAAGGAAGGATCCAGTTTTAGGTTTTTTTGCACCATCTTAATTATTCTGATTTTGTATTGATATCTAGAAAGTTAAGACCCATACAGAAATGTCACAAACATTCTTGGCATTTTGTTCTTCCATATATTCCTCAGAATCAGGTTGTGAAGTTCTATGAAATTTGGTTACAATTTTGGTTACTCTAAAGATCAACTGAGGGGAAAAATAATATTTTTGCAGTGATCCTGTTAAAGAATCTGTTAGGTTCAGTGACTGTGTGTTAGTCGCTTAGTTGTGTCTGACTATTTGTGACCCCAAGGGGTATAGCCCACCAGGCTCCTCCATCAATGGGATTTTCCAGACAAGAATGCTGGCATGGGTAGCCATTTTCCTCTTATATTGCTACTTCATCTGAGTTAAGGCTTCCTGGGGGCTCAGTGGTAAAGAATCTGCCTGCCGATGCAGGAGACTCAGGTTCCATCCCCGGGTTGGAAAGATCCCCTGGAGAAGGAAATGACAACCCACTCTAGTATTCTTGCCTGGGAAATCCTGTGGACAGAGGAGCCTGGTGGGCTATAGTCCATCGGATCACAAAGAGTTGGACACGACTGGGTGACTAACACTTTCAGTTCAAGATATACTAAAGTGGCAAACTACTTGCAGCACGGGCTGCCCCCCGGCCCCCGGTCCACGGAGCTGCAGAAGAGTAGGGCACGCCTAAGCGTTCAAGCACCCACGCCCACGTCTGAATCATCACTGTTTCCTATTATTAAGGTTATTTATTTGCCAGCCCCTCTCATTTCTTATCGGTTTTATGGGAAATGTATCTACTTTGTTAGTTTTTTCTTTTGTCACACCATGTAGCATGTGGGATCTCAGTTCCCTGATGGGATCAAACCCACACCCCCTGCACTGGAAGTGCAGTCTTAACTGTGGAACCACGAGGGAAATCCCTGGTAAAGTTTTAGTTTTTTTCTTTTTTTTGAGAAATTATGTTTTGTGGTAAAATATACATAACATAAAAATTAACATTTTTACCACTTTAAAGTGTATAGTTCTGTGGCATTAAGTACATTCACATTGCACACCTGTTCTCAAACGAAACACCATAACTGTTAAACACCAACTCCCCATGCCCACCCCGTTAACCCCGGGCAACCAGCAACAGCCATTTTACTTTCTGTCTCTCTATTACAGACATTTGACATGTGTTTGTCTCTAGGTACCTTATGTAAGTGGAGTCATACAACATTTGCCCGTCTGTGACTGGCTTATTTCACTGAGCACAATGTCCATCCATTCTGTAACAAGTGTGAAAATCTCATTTCTTTTTAAGACTGATGAATGGTCCATTGTATTATATAACCACAATCTGTTTACCTCATTCATTCGTCAGTGGACACTTCAGTGGCTTCCACCTTTTTGTTACTGTGAATAATGCTGCTATGAACATTCGGTTCAAGTATCTGCTTGACTCCCTGCTTTCGTTTTTTAGGGGTATATACCCAGAGCTGGAATTGGTGGATATAACTGTATGTTTAATTTTTTGAGGCATCTCCATACCGTCGTCCACAGGAGCTGTACCATTTTACAGTCTCACCAGTAATGTACAGGAAGTTTCCATTTCTCCACATTTTCACCAATACTTGTTATTTTCTCTTTGTTTGTTTTTAAATAGCCAGCCTAATGGATGTGAAGTAGTATGTCACTGTGGTTTGATTTGCATTTCCATAATGTGTTAGTAATTTTAAAGAAACAAATTTTGGCTTTATTGTTTATTTTTTCTGTTGTATATTTGTTCTTCTGTTATCTTTAACTTTTCTTTCCATTACTTTTCATGGGTTTATTCTGCTTTTTCATTCTTAATCTAGATGCTGTTGTTGAAATAAGGACCATAAAACTGAATTTTTTAATTAGGACAGTTGTTTACTAATAGCCTGTACCCAGGAAAAGGACACACAGTCCACAAATAGGCAGCACCGTTCTTGCGGTTCCTTAGAGCCCTGAAGATACAAGAACTCTTCTCTGCAAGTTTGTGTAAGCAATATGGGCAGAACTAGCCCAACAGATCAACCCTCTAGGTCTTCCTCTGAGAAATACTACCCTTCTCTATGGTTAGGGACCTCTATTTGTGTGATCAGGAGTCTGGAACTTATGGGCAGAGTTCTTGTGATCAGGGGGACTGGGAGGTTGGGAAGGTTGGGAAAGTGATTTTATGATACGGAAGAAATATGGTCATTGCTGGCGGGTCAAGGATGTGCAGAGTTTTTCACCTACGCTTAGCTCCTTAAATTAGGGGGACAAAGAGTCGAAATTCAGCCTTTGAAGTCTTAATATGTAGTATTCTTATTATTCAAGCCCCAGTAATTTCTAATTTTTATTATAACTTTTTGATTTATTAGTTTTTCAACAGATAAACTTTTTAATAAAGAAGTTAATTTTCTTTCAATCCTATATAAAACAATAACAGTTTAAAACTTTATTTCTGAAAGTAAAATATTCACATATGAACAAGTCACTGCAAAATTCATACTTCCAGGAAATCCGAAAAGACAAAAGGTGTAACAGTGATTTGGAAGTTGTTTAGAAGTTTGGTTTTAATTCGATGTGGGCTGTCTTTCCCTTCACTAGTTTGAAAATTATACTTTCTCTTCTTCTATTCATTTTATTACTATTAAACACATTTAAAGTCTAAAGTTAAACACTTATAGTCTCTTTTCAAGTAGAACTATAACATACTTTAGCTGATTACTATACCCACTGGCCAATTCATTATGCTGTTTTTATTCAGTATAATTTTTAACATTAGACACTCATTCTAATTTTTCACATTAGACATTCATATTGCTGTTTTATATAGTTACTGTATGTCTAAATATACCCTCCTATTTACTTAATAGCTTAGTAATCTATTTTACATCTCCATCTTCCATCTGGGGTCGTTTCCTTTTCTTCTCTGAGGACATTCTTTAGAATTTTTTCAGAGGAGGCTGGGTGGCAGTAAAATTTCTCGGGGTTTTTCTGCCTCAAAAGGCTTTTACTTCATCCTCTTTTTTTATATTTTTAAATCCGAAACACTGGATCTTCTTTTCTTAGCTAGCTGAAGGTGTAACTCCATTGTCTTGACTTCTATGTTGTTTTTGAAAGGTAAGCCATCAGTGTAAATGCTATTCTTAGGTATCTATTTCATCTTTCTTTCTGACTGCTTTTAGTATATTTTTTCAGTTCTTCAGTTTCGTTATGAAATATCTACTTAAAATTTTCTCTTTATTTCTTCTGCTTCAGATCTGTTGGGCTTTCTGCATCTTAGGTTTAATATCATTCAACATTTTGGATTGGAACTTGGTTGTTTTCTTCCCATTTACTATAGTATTTCCCTTTGCACTTGTGTTTACAGCATCTTTAGGTCATCCTCCTGGTCTCAGTCTAATTTCATACTTTCCCTCTCTTTGTCTCTCCGAGCCATATTCTGGATTCTTCAGATCAGTGTTTCAGTTCATCAGTGTGCTCTTCAACTGTCTCCAGTCTGTTTAATCCACTGAGTTTTTAGTTCCTATTTTTATATTTTTCATCTCTAGAGGTTCCGTTTTCTTTTTTAAAAAATTGTTGCAGTCATTTTATAGTCTCTTATCCTTTTTCATGCTTTCAATGCTTTTAAGAACATTTATGAAACATGCTAAAGTATTTATTTATCTATTTTGGCTGATAAACCCAATAAAGACGCATTTACAGGTCCAACTCTGATGTCTGTTGTTTCTGCGGGTTTTTGCTCATGGTGACTTATTTCCTTGTGTTCTGAGTGAAAGATGTCTTTCTCTAGAGGGGATTTCTTTTTATTTCTGAGTCACCCAGGATTGTTTAGAATATTAACACTGCCATAATGTTATTCAGAATCCTTACTTTAAGGTTTCTCTCCTTTCCCAATGTTTCTTGAAAGAAACTGTTCTCCAACAGATGGAAATCAGTACTGGGAACATCTGCTATCCTTCTTACCAGGAGGATCACAAATTGGGTTATTCCCATTTTCAGAACATGAAGGAAGACTGTGAGGAAGATATACTGCTGAAATATCTCACAAAGAGTATTCTTTACTACTTGTATCTAGGTTTAACTTAAGGAGGATTTTTATTTGGCTGTGAAAGTAGGGAGCTCCCTGATCGCCTAGTGGTTATGATTCTGGTATGCCCCAGTCAGGGAACTGAGATCCCATGAGCCAAGCAGCACAGCCAAAAAAAGGAAAGAAAGAAATGTAGCCAAAAATCACAGGAAAAGATGCTCAACATCACTGATTTTTAGAGAAATGCAAATCAAAACCACAGTGAGGTATCACCTTATACCCATCAGAATGGCCATCAGGAAGAAACCTACAAACAATAAATGCCAGAGAGGAGGTGGAGAAAAGGGGACTCTCTTGCACTGTCGGTGGGAATATAAATTGATAGAGCCACTATGGAGAACAGTATGGAGGTTCCTTAAAAAAACTAAAAATAGAACTACCATGTGGTCTAGCAATCCCGTTACTGGACACTTACCCAGAGAATACCGTAATTCCAGAGGGCATATGCGCCCCAGTGTTCACTGCAGCACTATTGACAATAGCTAGGACATAGAAGCAACCCAAATGTCCATCAACAGAGGACTGGATAAAGATATGGTGCATACATACTACACATAGACTATTAGCCATAAAAAATAACAAAATAATGCCATCTGCAGCAAGATGGATGGACCCAGAGATGATCACACTGAGTTAACGTAAGTCAGAGAAATATCATACGATATCGATTATATGTGGAGTCTGAGGTAGGCGGGTAGGTACAGATGAACTTATTTATGAAACAAAGATAGAATGATGGATGTAGAAACAGACTTGTGTTTACCAGGGGTAGGGGTGGGAGACGCATAAATTGGGAGATTGGGACTGACATATACACAGTACTACATATGAAATAAACAACGAATAAGAACCTGCTATAGAGCATAGGGAACTCTACTCAATACTCTGTAATGACCTATATGCGAATAGAATCTAAAAAGAAAACAGTGGGTATAAGTATTATATGTATAATTGATTCACTTTGCTGTATACCTGAAACTAACAAAACAGTATAAATCAATTACATGCCAATAAAAATTTAAAAATAAAATGATTACTCCCAAAAAACAAAAAAAGAGAAATGTAGTCCCTTTTGCAATTTAGTTACTAAACCATCTGTATCAGCTCATAAATGGTGAATCATAAATGATTAAAATTGCACAATTATCTATTTTATTCACATCATGAAACTCTACTTGATTAACAATCCTCCAATGATGGAAATGCACAAACCTGTGAGGGTCATCTGGATCACAGTTAGGGAGAAACTGAGTGATTGCTTCCGCCACTTCTTCATTTGATAAAACATCCCAGAGTCCATCAGTGGCCAAGATCAGCACATCATCTGCTCCATGCTCGTATTTGGAGAGATCATAGACTCTTACCTGAAAAGAACAGGAATACCCTGCTTAAGAAGTTAGGAGCATATTATTCCCCGTAACAGACTGGCTTCTGATTTCCCTTCCCTTTTCTTGCCCAGCCCAGTGGTTCTTAAGTGTGCACCGTGCTGCACAGGCACGCTTTGTGGCCAGGGGAAGCCTCCTTTGGAGACTTGCTGTGTAGACATTTGGGGCGCCAAACACAACTGTAAATGAGCCCAAGAAATTAATAGTTGCCAAGGAAGAAGTTAACTGAAAATCTAATGCCCAACATGTGGCTGGAACAATGACACAGATACAGCGGTAGCTAGCAGAGCAGCAGGAAGCTTGCTGCCTTCCTTTCTTCGTACATCCATCCCACAGACATTTATTAAAGGTCTGCTCTGTGCCAGATGCTCTAAGTATAAACAGCAGAATTCCCTGCTTCTGAGCTCTCAGTCTGAGAGAGAGATGAGGCCAGTCTAGGCTCTGCAGAAGCTGCTCTGCATGTATTGGTTTAGGCCTGCAGAGACACATTTTATTTCCTGTCCTCACTTGATACCTTTTGGCTCGCCTTCTCTGAGATCCCTGGAGCTGGACTTGTCTCATGTAAGCATGGAGTTCTGATGCTGCACTGAGGTCTGAGGAGCCTCAATGTAGCCTAAATTACAAAGGACACATGCCAAGTGTGTGTCTTAGCAAACTAGAAGTCTTTCCTCATCTCTAGTACCTGAAATGACTTGGCTATTTCAACATCCCCCTTGATTCTTGGAAAAGAACACAGTGACCTTAGCAAAATTAATGCTAATGAAAATTAAGCCTTACTTCTGCTAGGCCACCCTAACTGGAGCTAATGTTCACCCTACTTGGGTGGCACAGAAGGAGAAGAGTTGGGGATTTCATTGCTATGCCCTACTAATTTGACAAAGCCAGCCCTGTCTGCACCCCCTCATGAACTGAGGACAAAGACAGATCGATTTCATCAATCTTCCAAGTCCTTCAACCTCATTTTATTATCCTGTTTTCTAAAAACAAGTCTAAGTGACAGCTGCAGGCCAGGGGAGGGCGGAGGATGGCATGTAGGCAGCTGTCCCCGTGTCCCATCATAGAGTCACTGCCCTGTCATCTCAGATCTCGAGACAATACAATTCTAAGAGGCCTACAGAATGTTCACATCCACATCTGTAAAAGCCAAGCCACCTATATTTCAGGAAGGTTTGCCCAGGCCAGTGACACCCTGCTACAGGATGAACAGCCTACGCCCAACAGCAGAAAACAACAAAATGCCCACACCTGCCCCAAAGTTTTTGGAGAAATGAGCTCAAATGGAAAATAGCCTCTGTGGCTGGTGAACGAGACAGCAACAATTTAGCTAATGGTACACACAGCACGAACCTCGCTCAGGAGCGTGGGGTGGGGAAAGAGCACTCACGGGAAGACTGGACTGGCTTTTAACATCTTCCTTTCAAAAGGCACATTCACTTCAGGGTAAGTTTATATTCTGGAGAACACACTGTGCCTTCTGGGGCCAAATTAAAGACAACAGGAGAGGGGATCTTAAATTTACAGCAAACTGGAAAGTCCCAAATGCCAGAATTTCGGCCTCAGGCCACTGAACCCATGTGGTTCGATTTTCCCCCTGTAGCAGCAAGCAAACTCCCTCTGCTTTATCTTCTGTGGTTCCCGGGTGTCTTGGAACAGTGCTTCTGAAACGTTAATGCGCATAGCCATCAGCCAGGATCCTAGTGAATGCAGCTTCTAACTCAGCGCTGGGGTAGGGCCTGCGAGCATGCACTTGTAATTCGTTCCCGTGTGATGCCGGTGCTGCTGGTCGCTGGACCACTCTGAATACTAAGGCCACCAAGAAGTCCTGCTGGTTGGTAACAGGGAAACCAGGGGCTCCATGATATCTAGTAGTCTACCCCTTAGGGGAGGTTACAGCAAGGACAGCAAATGGCACTTCTGAGCTCCCACTTTCAAGTCCTGTATCATTGCTAGCTTCTTATTGGGGTATATCTACCAGAGATTTCTGTGATAATTTGAGCTCCCTAGGATCAAAAATGTTCCTTGTAAAGGGAGGAAGGGAGATGTAGGTGTCACGTGCTTGTAGCATCTTATATTTGTAGCTAAATACAAGATGCCACCTGCCTTCCAGCTTCTTTTAAAAGAGGTTTCATGGTGGAGGGAGTGGAGGAGGGAGGGTGTATGTGTATATATAGCCAATCCACGTTGTTATACAGCAGAAACTAACACAGTATTGTGAATTATCCTCCAATTAAAGAACTTGCCAATCACTACTTCTGCCTGAAACTTATGAGATACTTTCAGCATATCCTTTCCGAGGAAAGTGATGAAAAATTAAGCTTAAATACATTTAATAAGTCATGTAGTCATGTATGGATGTGACAGTTGGACCCTAAAGGAGGCTGAGCGCCTAAAAATGGATGCTTTCAAACTGTGGTATTGAAGAATTCGACTGTTGAGAGTCCCTTGGACTGCAAGGAGATCAAACCAGTCAGTCCTAAAGGAAATCAGTCCTGAATATTCATTGGAAGGACTGATGCTGAAGCTGAAGCTGAAGCTCCAATACTGTGACTGCCTGATGCGAAGAGCCAACTCACTGGAAAAGATCCTAATCTTGGGAAAGATTGAGGGCAGGAGGAGAAGGGGCAACAGAGGATGAGATGGATGGATGGCATCACCGACTCAGTGGACATGGGTTTGAGCAAGCTCCAGGAGTTGGTGAAGGACTATGGAAGCCTAGCATGCTGCAGTCCAGGGAGTCACAAATACTCAAACATGACTTAGCAACTGAAAAGAGAGGTTTCTAGGGCTGAAGATAACATCCATTTCATTTCAGGACCTGGCCTGTGTGTAGAGTGCCAGTCTCTTCGAACGCTTTCTGCTGGCCCCCAAAATGTGGAGATTCAAGTTGTTTTCAGCAGAAGTTGTCCTGCCTGCTACTCAAGTAGAAATCTGGCCAACAGAAAGGGTGTGGGTTGATAAACAGAAACATGTTAGAAAATGTTCCTTTTCAGTTCCGTCAGAAAATTGAATCCTTCCCTAATTCCCCTATTCACGTTTCCACACAACTCTCTAATGCAGTTTCCTTACCCAACATGAAAATCCCTCTCAATACCATTCTCCAAGCAATTTTTATGTAAATAATAAAAAGCTAGCCTCAACCCTATTCCCTGAGGCACTCCTCAATTACCATCCTTTTAGGTTTTGTTTTTTTACTGCTACCCTTTGTTTCCTGCCCTTTAGCCAATTTCCAAAGGACTCTGCCAACTTTCCACTTACAGCTCGTGTCTTATACATTAACCTGCGATGCAGAACATTTTGTGAAACCCCCCTCAGCAAAGCTGGACTGCCGTGCAAGGCATCCCATTGCATGCTCATCCTCCCCAATAGCAAGGGTTTCAAAAGATTCCAGTGGGCTCTGGAGACCTGACCTTCCCTCCCTGGAGGAGCTATGGGCCCTCCTCCATCAGATCACACTCACCATGCCAGAGAGCCCTGGTCAACTCCTCAAATAGCTTCTTAATGCTCCAGGAAGCCCCACACCAAACGTATGGGCTCGGAGGCCCCCTAGGACTCAGACACGAGGACAGTCTGTGGGCGAGGAGAAGGGCGATCGGCAAAGGCCTCTGTGGGAAGGCCTGGGGAACGCGGGCAGAACTCCTAGTGGCTCCTGCCCTCGTGCCCATCTGCCAAGAAAGGGGGAGAAAGTCCATGGCATCCTACAACTCGTGCCGTTTCTCAAAGCCGCGGAGCAGTGAGTCCTGGGTGGACCCCTCTGCCCTCCTGGAAGCTTCGTGCCATGTTTTTTGAGCACTTACTGTGTGCCAACCGTTGTGAACAAAAGTGACAAAAGTCCTCACAACTTCTCAACAAGGTGTGACAGACACACAAATAAATTACAATGTCAGAAGATGACAGGTGCTTGAAGACAAATCAGGCAGGCTAAGGAGAGTGGCAGAGAGCCCTTCCAGAAGACGTGGTCAAGGCAGGCATCCTGGGAAGGCACCATGTGACCAGAGCCCTGAAAGGTGACTTCCCACAGGACCCTTCCCATGGCCCCTCTCCTTCCTCTGGGGACTGTCACGCCTCCTCTGGTGGAAGTGCGTGCGGACAGTATCAGACTGGTGGGGAAGGAGAGAGGCTGAGGGGGACAGTCACCTCCACGGCCAGAGCAACCCTGAGGAAGATCTGAGAGCAGCCATCTCTTCTTTTCCACGGTCCTCTGCAGACGCAATTCCTTTCAGGTTCACTAACACAATATTTACCTACGTGTACCAATCTAGGTTCACCTGACAGTCTCTTCTACATGAATAGTTATTCTCAAACTTTAATACGTTTTATGACTCACTTGCAGCACTCATAAAATTAAGATTCGAGGGCCCATCTTTAAAGATTCTGATTGTATAGATCTGAGCCCAGATATCAGGCTGTGTGCCTGGCAGGTCACTTCAGTCATGTCTGACTCTTTGCGACCCTATGGACTGTAGCCCCCCAGGCTCCTCTGTCCATGGGATTTTTCAGGCAAGCGTACTGAGTGGGTTGCCATTTCCTCCTTCAGGGGATCTTCCCGACCCAGGGATGGAACCTGCATCTCTCATGCCCCCTGCACTAGCACCATTAGTGCCACCTGGGGAGCCCAGACTAGTAAAGAAGGGCAATGCCACAGCTTTAGGGCAATAAGCTTCCCCGGGGCAAGGTCCGAGTTGTCCCGTTCGTTTTGGCCCCCAGAACAGTGCCCAGATCGCAGCCCGTGGAACCACGCAGTAAGCCACCAAGGGAAGTGTTGCCCTTGCTGGGCATTTACACTTGTCCTTCTTACAGTGAAAACCCGGGAGCTGGTCAGCTTCTCTACCCTGCAAAAGTCAACGTCGAGAGGTCAGAGATTCCATTCTGCACTTCTTCTGTGGGCCTCGCCATGTCTTTCAGAGAGTAAACCCCACTAGATTTTCAGGACATACTTGCTCAGGCAGAACAGCGTTAATCCCCCAGTCGCATCTGACTCTTTGGGATCCCACGGGCTGTGGCCTGCCAGGCTCCTCTGTCCACGGGATTCCCCAGGCAGGAATACTGGAGTGGGTGGCCATTCCCTTCTCCAGGGGATCTTCCTGACACAGGGATTGACCCTGGGTCTCCTGCGTTGCAGGAAAGACTCTTTACGGCCTGAGCCACCAGGGGTTGTAAACATTTCTGTCTTGGCTGCGCCAGGTCTTACTTGCAGCAGGTGGGATCTAGCTCCCTGACTAGGGATGGAACCCAGGTCCCCTACATTGGGAGCTCAGAGTCTAAGCCGCTGGGCCACCAGGGAAGTGTTGGTGAGACAGAATAAATGGGAAGAAAGGAGGAAGAGAAAGAATTCAACGTATAAGATCCATTCAGAAGACCCCCTAATCTCATGGTGACCCAACAATTTTAGCTTGTAAACTGATGCTCCCAGGCAGTCATCAAACTGTGATGTGGTGACCCAACAATTTTAGCTTGTAAACTGATGCTCCCAGGCAGTCATCAAACTGTGATGTGCTGATGTTTAAAAGAAGTAGCAGGCTCTCCTTCTCTCCCCTCATCCTCAGGGAAGCTGCTAACAGACCAAAAACAAACAAACAAACAAAAAACAGCCTTGGGGGAGCAGGAAGAAGTTCAAGGGCACCAAGGGTCGTGGCTAATGGGCCCCTGAATGAGCCAAGTGCTCATGGCTCTCGCAGCACCACCACCCCCGTTGCCCCCG
>SJYX01008716.1:250231-294442 GCA_006410675.1 Oreotragus oreotragus | reverse complement strand
GGCATGTGGGATCTCAGTTCCCTGACCAGGAATCAAACTTGTGCCCCTGAGTTGGTGGCATGGACCACCTGGACCACCAGGAAGTCCCAGCGTGTTTTTTGTGACTTATTTATTATCTGGGGGCTCTGAAAGTAAGCTAGTTGGTGGAAGGAGGTGAGTTAAGAGTGAGCTCAAGGAACCTGGGTCTCACTTAAAATGGCAGTAATTCGGACTATTAATCCTGTTTTGGCAGATAAGCCAGGTGGCTCCCAAGGTAAAGGCTGCTAGTAGGTGGTGGGAACTAAGAAGAGTCCAAATTCTCTTCCTCTCCACCCTCTGTGGCCAATGAACCCAGAAGCTCAACCTGCAGAAGTCTGAACATGGCATTTGTACCAGAAGAAGATAAAACTCTAGCATATTTCATCACAGTTCAACAAACTGAGTAGACCCTTTCAATACTGGCATTCTGGCAGGCTACCAAGACGCACCCAAATTCTCTGTTGTGATTCCATCTATACTAGATGACGTCATGAAGAAATACACACTGAACTTGGGTTTGAGACCAAGCTCTGCCCTTAATAGTTAGGCAACACCACTTTACTCATTCATATTTTAAAGCTTCTTGACAACCTGCCAGGAATTCAAAATGAAGTGCCGATTAATCAGATGGGGAGTGTCAGGGAGGAGGAATTCGGACATCACGTGCCATACACGGAGAGGGAAATGCGGGAGGCCAATGCCTAGGGATGAGAGAGGGGCTGGTGTGCTGGAGCGGCTCTAAGTATTTTAGTTTGGCTGGAAGTAATGTATTTCCACTGGGGAATGGTGAGGGACGAGGTTTCTCAAATCTTCAGTGTCTCCCTTTGTGAAAGGGAAGGTTAGGACAAGGTGGCCACTGGGGATGCTAAGGGCTCAAATATTCCCCAACTCTTCCACCATAGGATGAGTTAGACCTGGATGGGAATGACCACATGACCTCAGAGTATCTGGCTGCAAATGAATGAAGGGACATTTAAGTATGACCAATATGTTGCCTAGTATCCCAGAAGAGCTGACTCATTTGAAAAGACCTTGATGCTGGGAAAAATTGAGGGCACGAGAAGAGGACGACAGAGGATGAGATGGCTGGATGGCATCACCAACTCAATGGACATGGGTTTGGGTGGACTCTGGGAGTTGGCAATGGACAGGGAGGCCTGGCGTGCTACAGTCCATGGGGTCGCAAAGAGTCAGACACGACTGAGCGACTGAACTGAACTGAACCCCAGAAGAAGCTGGCTGCTGTGGCTGTAGGTATAATTTTCTATGTAAAATGCATCAGATATTCTTGAGGTTTTATTTTTGGGGGAGTCTACTAACAAAATAAACCTTTGACTTTTGGGGGTGGCTATCATCTGATAGGGGATTCCCAGGTAGCTTGGTGGTAAAGAATCCGCCTGCCAATGCAGGAGATGTGGGTTCATTCCCTGGGTCAGGAAGACTCCTGGAGAAGGAAATGGCAACCCACTCCAGTATTCTTGCCTGGGAAATCCTATGGACATAGGCGCCTGGAGGGTTACAGTCCAGAGGGTTGCAATAGAGCTGGACACAGCTGAGCATGTGCACACATACCATCTAATAGCTAAAAAACTTTCTAAACCAGCTGAAATATTAGGTAGGACAGACAGTCTGAAGTTGTACCCAGTGCCTGGCTGTGATAGCTAAGGCTTTCATTTTCTCCACATGAGGCCACAACTTTATAACTCAGGGAAGTAAGCTAGAAGAAGGAATTTCCTTTACATATGGAGGTGGGGAGGGGTGGTGATGGAGAGGGGCTCTCCTATCTTCTACTCTTTTCTCTGGAATTCCAATGGCTTGTTCACCACCGAATTAAAGGTTCACTGAATGGATCAGTGAACAAATGGACTTGAATCTAGCTTGTTAGTCATCTGAGGAATACATTTCTGTTCATTAAAATGCCCTGTTTGCCTGAGATAATTTTGGTTTCTGCTGTTTTCCCAGCATAATTATTAACAGGATCCCCACTGACTCTCAAAACTGTCCTGGTTGAGAGACAGTTACCTAGTCTCCTGGTGCGTAAATAATTAAACAACCACTGTTCTTTATTCTGGTAGCTGCGCTTTGTAACCATTGGGACTGAACCTAACCACAGTGTGTTACTACTTCACAGGACTTACTCCACAACAGCAAGATTTCAGTGTTCTCAAGTGAGCAGAGCAGGTTACTGTGTCTCTTGCCTTAGGAGAAGAAACCCAATCACCCCTGGTAAGCTATGAGGTACCTGCCATGTGACCAAGTCCACCGCAAGGAGCCCAGGTCTAGGCAGACCTGCGGGTAGTCGGAGAGTGAGGTATGCAAGAGCCCTAGCCTCGCAGCCTAGAACCATAGGCATAGAGAGAACGACTCATGCAATCCGGGACTAGAGCATGGATGACCTTAGGATTACAAAACCAAAGCTCCTGAAACACTGAAGAACAGTTATGGCAGTGTTTCTCCAAGAGTGGCCTCTGGATCACCTGCTTCAGAACTGTCTAAAAATGTGAAAACCCCTAGGACCTCCACCCTAGACCTTGTGACTCAGGTTTTCAGGAAGTGGATTCCAGGATTTACATTCTTTAACAAACTCCTCAAACTATTCTTATATGCATTAATACAATGAAAGTGAAAGTCGCTCAGTAGTGTCTGACTCTTTGCAATCTCATGGACTGTACAGTCCATGGAATTCTCTAGGGCAGAGTATTGGAGTGGGTAGCCTTTCCCTTTTCTAGGGGATCTTCCCAACCCAGGGATCGAACCTAGGTCTCCTGCACTGCAGGCAGACTCTTTACCAGCTGAGCCACAAGGGAAGCCTGCATTAATATAATAAACTAATGTGAAAAAGATACTCTGTGTTTAACTGAAACATTCCAGTGAAATTATTATTATTCAGGAGAGGATCAGAGGATCTCCAGTGAGAAGAAATGTTTGACAGAATGTATAGGTTGGCTCCTCTGTGTGACCACAAATTTCATGAGTTGCCAAGCTAGATTATTTGATGTGTGTCCAAGTAAATTTCAAATTCTGGTTTTATTCAAATCGCTTGTTGGCAAATCTCGAGACACTTCCCAATGGGAACTATCCATGTGGATGACACACGGGTGCATCACAAGTGACTTTTTTAACAACTAGACTGGAAATGCAAATGTTAGAGATGCAAATGGACAGGCTAGGGCATGAAGTCTCTCCCGTATGTAAAGTCAGATGGTACTGGAATTGAAGAAAGCAGTTCTCTATACTCTTAACATGTGACTATTTTCCCCCCAGTCATTTTCGAATGCTGATAGTGATGGGAAGAGGGTGGAAGACTCCCCAAGGGGGCATCAACCCAACTGAGAAGGCAGATGTGTGAGATGCTGTAGACGTGGAACTAGAGAGGAGGTTCCAGAAACTGCCCACAAAGCTGAACTCATAGAACAGAGTAGAGAGGTGCTTGCCAGGGGGAGGGGGTGGAGACAGAAATGGAGAGATAATGGTCAAAGGGCACACTCTTGCAGTTATAAGATGAATAAGTTCTGCCGATCCAAAGTACAGCATGGTGATTATAGTTAAATATCTGTATATAGTGTATTTTATATACTATTGGTTGGCCAAAAAGTTCGTTTGGGTTTTTCTGTAAGATGTTATGGAAAAACATGAACAAACTTTTGACCAGCCTAATATATATAATACATATGTTACTGTTTAGTCACTAAGCCACGTCTGACTCTTTTGCGATCCCATGGACTGTAGCCCGCCAGGCTCCCCTGTCTGTGGGATTTCCCAGACAAGAATACTGGAGTGGGTTGCCATTTCCTTCTCCAGGGATCGAACCCACAGCTCTGTGTCTCTTGCACTGGCAGGCAGATTCTTTACCACTGCACCACCTGGGAAGCCCCACATACATAATATAAATATATATATTATATATAATGTGTGTGTGTGTATATATACAATGTGTGTAATACTGTATTATCGGGGAAGGCAATGGCACCCCACCCCAGTACTCTTGTCTGGAAAATCCAATGGACGGAGGAGCCTGGTGGGCTGCTGTCCATGGGGTCGCTAACAGTCGGACAGACTGAGCGACTTCACTTTCACTTTTCTCTTTCATGCACTGGAGAAGGAAATGGCAACCCACTCCAGTATTCTTGCCTGGAGAATCCCAGGGATGGGGGAGCCTGGTGGGCTGCCATCTATGGGGTCACACAGAGTCGGACACGACTGAAGTGACTTAGCAGCAGCAAAGTCGGACAGACTGAGCGACTTCACTTTCACTTTTCTCTTTCATGCACTGGAGAAGGAAATGGCAACCCACTCCAGTATTCTTGCCTGGAGAATCCCAGGGATGGGGGAGCCTGGTGGGCTGCCATCTATGGGGTCACACAGAGTCGGACACGACTGAAGTGACTTAGCAGCAGCAGCAATACTGTATTATATACTTAAAAGTTGCTAAAAGAGTAAACCTTAAATGTTCTCAGCACAGAAAAGGACTGGGAATTATGTGATGTGATAGAAGTGTTAGCTAATACTACTGTGATAATCATTTTGTGACAGTTGATCCTCAAACAACTAGGGGGTTAGGGGCACTTACCCTCTGCACAGCTGAAAATCTGCATATAGCTTAAATAGTCAGCTCTCTCTGTGGTTCCATCAAACTCGGACTGTGTAAGAACTGCAGTATTTACTACAGGAAAAATCTGTATATGTGGACCTGTGCATTTCAATCTCATGTTGTTCAAGGGTCAACTGTGTATAACACATCAAAGCACTGTATATCTTAAAATTATACAATGTCATATGTCAGTTCTATTTCAATAAGACTGGAGGGGAAAAGGTGCCAAATACAACTGCTCTCAACTATCAAAGTATCCTTAGACAGAACTCAGCATTTTCCTTTTGTACAGGGGGATCCACTGTTATGAAGGTCTGCAGGTTATACAATTTGGGGTTTTTCCAGCTTTGTTGAGAAATAACTGACATACATCACTGTATAAATTTAAGGCAGATGGCATGATGGTTTGATTTATATATTATAAAATGATTACCTCAATAGGTTCAACTAATATCCATTTTCTCATATAGATACAATAAAAAGAAAAGAAAAAAAGAATAAAGAGGAAAAATTTTTTCTCCTTGTGATAAGAAGTCTTAGGATTCACTTAATTACTTTCCTATATTGTACAGCAGTGTTAGCTATAGTCCTCATGTTGTACATTTCATCCCTCGTATTTATTTGCCTTATAACTGGAAGCTTGTACCGTCTGACCACCTTCTTCTAATTCCCCCTCATCTCCATGGCTGGTAACTACAGTCTGATCTCTTTTTCTATGAGTTTTGCTGTTGTTCAGTCCCTAAGTCATGTCTGACTCTGGGTGACCCCATGGACTGCAGCACTCCAGGCTTCCCCGTCCTTCACCATCTCCTGGAGTTTGCTCAGACTCATGTCCATTGAATCGGTGATGCCATCCAACCATCTCATCTATGAGTTAGATTTTTTGTTGTTGCTGTTTTTTTTTTTTAGATTCCCTATGTAAGTGAGATAATATAGCATATTTTTCTTTATGGGAAGCTCTCTTTAAGAAAACGAATACAGAACTTTCCTGGTGGTGCAGTGATTAAGAATCCATCTGGCAATGCATGGGACATGGGTTTGACCCCTGGTCTGGGAAGATCCCACGTACCACAGAGCAACTGAGATATGAGTTAGATTTTTTGTTGTTGCTGTTTTTTTTTTTTAGATTCCCTATGTAAGTGAGATAATATAGCATATTTTTCTTTATGGGAAGCTCTCTTTAAGAAAACGAATACAGAACTTTCCTGGTGGTGCAGTGACTAAGAATCCATCTGGCAATGCATGGGACATGGGTTTGACCCCTGGTCTGGGAAGATCCCACGTACCACAGAGCAACTGAGCTGCACAGCACAACCACTAAGGCCACGTGCCTAGAGCCCAAGCTCTGCGACAAGAGAAACCGCAGCAGTGGGAAGCCTGCACACTGCATCTACAGAGACGCCTCCACCTGCTGCAACTAGAGAAAGCCTGCGCGTGGCAACAAAGATCCAGCACATCCAAAACTAACCTCAGTAAATACCTGAATTTTAAAAAGAATACAGGAATAATTATGAATACAAACTTAGATGCCAATGAGACTGCTTATTAGGAATGAGAAAAGAAATTGCAACAAATTACTGACATCATGAAAAATGAGGTCCTTTTCTTTTGAGGAATGATTATACGGAAATGATTTCTGATTGTAACCTTGCCTCTCCTCACCACAAAAAACTGTCTACCTCTCCTGGGAACAAGAGACTCAAAAAGGGCTGGTCTGGGTGAAGAGCACTGATACTTAACATTAATTAGCATCTCTGTAAATCTGCCTCTATGCTGCAAACTAAATTTCCTTTCCTAATTAATTAGCTAATGCATCAACATTTATTAGTTTGCACTGGAAAGACAGATGATTCATCATCTTCAAGATTTTACAGCAGGTATATTCAAAACGGATAACCAACTAGGACCTGTTGTATAGCACATGGAACTCTCTTCAGTGTTATGTGCCAGCCTGGATGGGAGGGGGTTTTGAGGGAGACTGGATACAGATATATGTGTGGCTGAGTCACTTTGCTGTTCCCCTGAAACTACCACACTATTGTTAACTGGCTATACCCCAATACAAAATAAAAATTTTAAAGTTTGAAAAAAAACAAAAAGATTTCACATTGGGGAGGACACTTCTGTAGGAAGGCGATGGTAGGAGGTCTGCAAAATGCCATCAAGACCTTCCTCCCTGGACAAGCACGCCGCTCTTCCCATCAAGAGCAGATTCTGATTTGCACCTTGTTTTATATCCCTGGATATGTTCCAATGTCCTCTGGTTTATAGTCTATGTGAACCCGAATAGAATTTGTGTCCTACTGTCGTGTGAAAATTGTGCATGCTAAGTTGCTTCAGTCGTGTCCAACTCCATGAAAATTGTATAAATCTTAATTATGTTGAATTGGTTCACAGTGCTTTTCAGATCTGCTATATTCTTCTACCCTTCTGTTTATTCTTTCTATTAATTTTTGAGAGTTTGATTTTGAAACTCCAACTTAAAACCGTAATTTACCTAAAAATAATTTTAGTAATATATAGTAATTTTTGTAATATACAGTACAACTGTATGTAACTCTGTATTTCCCAAGTCTCATCACACTTTCATAACTTATAAAAAAAAGAAGGAAAGAAAAATGAGTGGATTCTGGTTCTCCTCACCTCAAATATGGACCTACCACAATGGTTTTCTTCACCAGCAGGATGGGGCAGAGCTGATGTTCTGGGACTTCGGAGGCTGGGTCTTAAAGCACTTGTAGCTTCTGCCTGCGTCTCTTGAACTCACTCTCGGGAGGCTTCTCAGAATCCAGCTGCAGCCAGCCCAGGAGAAGGCAGAGCCACATGGAGAAGCTGCGTGTAGCTGCCTGGGCTGAGCCCTCGGCTGATGGCTAACTCTGCGAGAGCCATTCGGACTTCCAGCTTCTCTAGTCTTCAGATGACAGTGAACCCACTGACATCCAGCTGCGTGTGTGTGACAGACCCCAAGGGGAGAAGCACCTAGCCAAGTCCATGCAACCCACAGAAGTGTGAAAGATAATACTGAAGTCTTCCATCAAGCTTCTAAATTCAGTGTGGCTTGTTTTGTAGTCAACAGAGGCACAAAGGACTGTGATGCCACACTTCTAGGCCCCTCCTCCCTATAGGATTGGTGAGAGCGAGCACGGGGCAGTGAGCCCTCTGGAGTTTGCTCCTTGGACCCAACTCATCCGTAAGCAGCGCCTGCTCCCTCTTCTCCTGTCTGCCGTCCCCCTGTGGGGTGGAGAGATGAGAGCCTACAGTGGTCCAGGAGGTAAGATTAATTTGAGGGCTGGAAGTGAGGAATAGAAAGTCCATTTGGTCTTAGATCCAAAGCATGGTTTCTAGCCTAACTTTATCCTTACTATAAAGTTATTTTCATCCCAGACTTCTGGGTCTGTTTTTTAAATTGGTTTGGAAAACTCAGAGGGAAAAAAAGATAAAATTATTTTTCTTCCTTAGACCTCAACAAGCAACCTTCTTCCTTTCTCATAGACTAGAAAGCAAAGTCTATTTTTAAGTTTTTAAAAATTTCACTCTGCCTCATACTCTAAATCAAGTATGCCTTCCATTCTTTCTCTGTCTCTTTCTAGGCTTGTTTGGCTGGGTCGGGTCTGAGTTGCTGCACACGGAATCTCTAGTTGTGGTGTCGGGGCTCAGTAGCTGCTCTGCGGCGTGTGGGGAATCTCAGTTCCCTGACCAGGGATCAAACCTGCGTCCCCTGTACTACAAGGTGGCTTCTTAACCACTGGACCAGCAGAGAAGCGCCTCCCCTCACTCCTCGCTATTAATACACTGTTCTGTGAAATGCCTTTCTGATGCACCTCCATGTGGCTTTCCTGGGCCCTGCCTGGACTCAGATCCTCACTGCCCTGTGGGTTCACTTGCACGGTGGTCTCCGCATCTGTGACTCCCCACCCCTGCACCCCCATCCACGTGCAAGCGAAGGATCCACCGCCTCATTCACCAACCATGCTGCTCCCCTTGCTCAAAACCTGCTCTGCCATCCTGGGTCCAGTTCAAGGCCCTCCAAGATAATTAGCCTGATTATAGCTACTAGCCCTTCAAGCTAATCTTCCAAACTCACTGATTCTGTAAGGCAAATTTATTTCACACCGACTTATTCCTGCTGCCTTATTTTTCTTGTTCTACTTATCAACGCTGAATGGTCACTGGAAGGAGAGATGCTGAAGCTGAAACTCCAGTACTTTGGCCATCTCATGCGAAGAGCCAACTCACTGGAAAAGACTCTGATGCTGGGAGGGACTGGGGGCAGGAGGAGTAGGGGACGACAGAGGATGAGATGGCTGGATGGCATCACTGACTCGATGGACATGAATCTGAGTGGACTCCGGGAGATGGTGATGGACAGGGAGGCCTGGCGTGCTGCAGTCCATGGGGTCACAAAGAGTCGGACACGACTGAGCAACTCAACA
Organism: Oreotragus oreotragus; assembly: GCA_006410675.1. NCBI lineage: Eukaryota > Metazoa > Chordata > Mammalia > Artiodactyla > Bovidae > Oreotragus > Oreotragus oreotragus. The sequence goes on along the minus strand of SJYX01008716.1, from coordinate 285,400 downwards.
ACTATACTTATCTTGTCCTTCTTCAGATTAGATGGTTCTCTCTCCCTTCTCTGAATTCCCCTAGTCTATTAGGAGTCAGGACTCACAGGGTTTACAGTGGATGATTCTTTGGTTAATCTTACAAGTGGCCCAAAATTCCGATTCCGTGAGGACACATTCCCCAGTATGCTACTTGATATACACTACTGGACTCATGAGCTCTATATAAACAACTAGTGAGATTTTGTGGTCTTGATGGAATAGGAGCTACAAGCTAATATTTATTATGCCAGATTCTGTTTTAAGTACTTTTTATATGTCATTTAGTTTGTTCCTTGGGTTCCTGGGCATAACAATCCTATCTTCCTCTTTTTACTGAGGAGGAAACTGACATTTAAGTGAAGTAACTTTCTCAAGGTCACCCAGCTAGCAAGTAAAGAGGCAGAGCTTGAGGCCAAGACGTGATACCAGTCTGGGTTTCTAACCTCAATATCAGACTGCCTCCCAAGGGATTTTTGAGGGCTCTAGGGGATCACTGTAGACAGAGACTGCAGCCATGAACTTAAAAGATGCTCCTTTGAAGAAAAGCTATGACAAACCTAAGCAGCATATTTAAAAGCAGAGACGTCACTTTACTGAGAAAGGTCCATATAGCCAAAGCTGTGGTTTTTCCAGGGTCATGTATGGATATGAGCGTTTGCCCATAAAGAAATCTGAACGCTGAAGAACTGATGCTTTTGAACTGTGTAACTGGAGAAGACTCCTGAGAGTCCCTTGGACTGCAAGGAGATCCAAGCCGTCAATCCTAAAGGAAATTAACCCTGAATATTCATTAGAAGGACTGATGCTGAAGTTGAAGCTCTAATGCTTTGGCCATCTGATGCAACAAACAAACTCACTGGAAAAGACCCTGATGCTGGGAAAGATTGAGGGCATGAGGAGAAGGGGGCGACAGAGGCTGGGATGCTGGATGGCATCACTGACTCAGTGGACATGAGTTTGAGCAAGTCACGTGAAGGACATAGTGAGGAAGATGGTGAAGGACAGCCTTGTGTACTCCAGTCCGCGGGGCTGCAAAGAGCAGACCACTTAGCAACTGAACAACAAAGGGGACTTTTTAACTCTTCCTCGACAACCCAAAGATAATTACTCTAACATTTGAGAAAATTTCCTTCCAGAGTAATATTTTTATGTGTATGTGTATACACATGCACATAACTTTTTACTGACTTATGATCATGCTTTTGTATATACAGTAATATTTTGTTTTACCTAATATAGTCTAACCATCTTCCCATGTCATTATGCACCAATATTGTTTTTTATGAACTGGCCAGACTGCAGAAAGTACACAGTATAATAAAACATGCTCATTCCCAAAATGGGATTTTGGCCTGGGGCATGAAAAGCTACTGAGAATCAGAAGACCGTAAATGTTCAGATGTCGATGCTGAGACTTTAAATATTGTTCAGGTTTTCATGGGCGACAACAGGGGCAGTCTCCAATAGAACAGTCAATTCTTTTCTTCATCTGAAAGTGAACACTGGGAATTCCCCATAAATGCAAAGCCTTCCAGAAGGTGGGTAATGACTAAACCATGTACCAGACTGTATGCCAGACAATTCTGCAAATGTTCTCCTTTGCTTTTCCAAGCACCTTGTGAGTCTAGGCATCTCCACCCCACCTGCAGGCTGAAAGAACCTGTAGAGGTCACAGGAAAGGCCAGTGCGAGGTTTGGAATTTAGATACTGGAGCCAAAGGTCTTCCTTCTTTTAGAGAAGTCTGTTTCAGATGAAAGAAAAAAAATAAAATCTGGGACTTCTGGTGGTGGGTTGAAGTCCCAGTGGCTAGGACTCCAAGCTCCTGCATTAGGAGGCCTGGGTTCGATCTCTGGTCAAGGAACTAGATCTCACATGCTACTACAACTAAGAATTTTCACACTACAAATCAAGAGCCTGTGTGCTGCAACTAAGGCCTGGTGCAGCCAAATAAATACAGATAAATATTTAAAAAAAAGAAAGAAAAAAAATCTAGAGGAAGACAACCAAAAATGAGCTAAATGAGTGATCCTGAGTCACAGAAAACAGCTGACAGGAACCCTGAACAACAAGGAGAGGAAAAATGAAGCCGAGAGAAAAGCAGTCTCCTTGTGGTCAAGTCTGGCGGGGACTGGAGTGGGGGCGGCCCGCTGAGTTGATAGAGTTGGCTTTGCAAACCAATCCCCAGACAGAAAAAGATTCCGTTCTTCCAAGAGCCGAAAAGGGGCCTAAAGTCAACAGCACAGTCTTGGAATGGAGGCCAGAAGGCGAGAAAGACATTAAAAGGAATCCTAGCTGTCGGGAGGGCCTGCCACAGGCCAGAAAGGGGGCGTGGCATGGAGGACATCTGGCGGTTTAGGCTGCAGGCCCAGGCCACGCTGCCTGAGGACTAGGTCGCGAGGTGTGTGGACAGGGTGGAGAATTGCTGGAAAGAAGGTACTGAATGCCTCTGAATTCACCAACCCTTTCCTTCTCCACTTGAATTCTTTAGGGTGATACACAAAAGCCGAACAGTGATGAGCGTCATCAAGCAAGAGGATGGAGACCTGGTTGGGGGGTGTTTCCTTTATGAGAGGAGAGGCTCCAATTACATGGAGAAAAGATGCTGTGGACCAGGGGAGGGTCAAAACACTTCCCTTTTTCACCAAACAGGCCTCCACTCAGTTGGCGGGGGCCTCTCATGGAATTCAGTTCTTCTTGGCCAGAAATCCCTACCTTAGACCTTGGAAGACATGAGGGAGGCTCTGCAAACCTGGCGGCTGCTCATTGGGTTTGGCAAACTCGAGATTTTTCCAGCGCCTTGTGTTCAGCAAAACTGAGGATGTGTTTGGCTAGAAACCCTTCTCTAACTTTTAAACCCCTGTGCATTTTTTTTTAACGTAAATTTGATCCACATGGTTTTGATTTATTTTTATTTAACTCATCAAATCGAATTAGGAGCTACAATGATGAATGGGAACAATGCTGATTTCCGAGAAGATTTTTGAGCCTTTTTTCTTAGAACAAAATCACATTCCAAACACCACCTTCCCCCCACAACCACCACGACCATTCCCCTCCCCGCAACCGTTAAAACTACCAGACTGAGCTGAGTTTGAAATTTGGAACCCAAATGTGAAATAAAGATCCATGCTTGGCAAAGATGAAGCATAGCAGAGGAATGTTCTTAGGAAGTCACGGTTAGAAAGCCAGCATAGACTTGGGGTGGGGGTGGGGAATGAAGACAGAAGGGAGTCGGTTCTTCTTTGTTAGATAGTTTAAGTAGATCTGCCTGGCTTTTGGGGCTCCTAACAGCAGTCCCTGAGCTGTTTCTCTAGGGTCTGACTTTATCACTTCAACCCAGGGAAAAGGGGCTTCTGCTCCAAGACTGGGGATGGGGGCTCCCCAGTACTCTTCTCTCTTTCTTCTACACTTCTCATAGGAATGGATTCAAGCTGCTCTCCCCACCTCCTCTCCAATCTTCCTCCCTGTTTCCTGGCTCTGGCTAAGGCCTCTCCATCTGGAATCATTTAAAATGTACAACAACTTTAATCTTGTGCAAAGGAGTCTTGAGATCTGCACTACATACCCATTAAGCTAAATTATAGGTGCACAATCTCATTTTGCACAATTCTGTCTGGCCTCGGTTGGCACACATGAAAGGCCATTCCTGTGTTTCCCAATTACTTTTTCTACCACACCGTCATTTTCTACAACACCAGTCTGAGGCCAGCCATATTTCTCTGAGAATCTCTGGCCACTAAGGCCCCAAGACAGAGGTACTCTCTTCAGAGTTCCTTGAAACAGTCCTCAGGGGGGCCCTTGGACATGCCAAAAAAAAAAAAAAAAAATCTCGTTGAATTCAGTTTCTCTCCCCTACAAAGCCTGAGCGAATCAGACAAACTTGAGTATGAGGATCATCTTGTTAGTTCATAACTGTACAGCCAAGTGGAGTTAACTTTCTTCCCTGAATCTCAATTTCCTGATCTGTAAAATGGGTATACTAACCATACATACCTCACAGAATTGTTGTGAGGGTTAAAAAAAAAAGTATGTTGTCTGGCCCAGACTCAGTAATCAATAAATGTTACTTGTTATTGTTATCATAAAGGTGCTACACTTTATTCAATTCTACCACTTTTCCTAAGAGCACTTACATTTTTCCAGAGGTTGCTGGTACCCTTTTAAATCCTCCCCCATCCCTCATCAACGTTGAAACAACCACACTACTTGCCTGAGAATCAGCATCACTCTAGACAGGTAACATGCAGTTTCTGATCAACCAATGGATTTTTCATTAGTCCTTGGGGAATCTCCCTGGTTGGCCCTCCTTGGTATCCAAAGTAGCACAGCAATTGGAAGATCTATAACCTAACTGCATGGAGAGATCATTTTTTCTGAAAACCAAACTTCTCACTTTATATAGAAAGTATGTGTGTGTTTATGTGTGTATTGGGGTGGGGAGGGTGAGGAGGTTTTCATTCTCCTTTAAGGAACAAAATGGTTAATTTAGTGCTTCCTTAGAATGCTCCCCCACACTTTATGGATTTTTTTTTTAAAGCTGTGAAGTCAGCTGTGACCTGGTAGAAAAGGTGAGTTGGGCCATTGAGATTCCGTCTGTGCACCTGAGGGAATAAGAAAGCGGGTGGCCTGACAGCAGAGACCTATGGGGCATGGCTGGTCTTAGAGCTGCCTTGCTTCCACAATCACCTTCTCTTCCATAAAGCCTGGCTCTTCAAAGGTTCTTGTGGACCCCATAAATATCTCCTCCATAGTAAGAAAATAAGCACCTCCTTTTGAGTCAGCATGAGTGGGTTTCTGTTTCCCTCAACAAGAGCCTTCACTGAAAACACAGCACCCACCCTTGGGAAGAACATGCAGATGGAGCTATGTCTAAACATTCTGAGCATTTCCAGAGGCACTGTTTTAACAGTTAATTACACAGTATGCAAACACTGCTGGGTCCCAACTCACCCCTCCCTGGCTCTCCTCTGCTACAGAAACTGCAAACCTTCCTCTCTCCCCCAGCCTCCTCTGTAGCCAGGGGAGGTCAGGTAGCACAGTCTGGGACAACAAGATGCAAGTGCACGTCTACTGGGACAGATGGGCTGCTCCCCTTCTTCCTACCTTTTATGAAAACGTTACGCTTGAACCTGCGTTACCATCTTGCCACCACGATGGGAAAAAAGCAGCAGAGATGTCACCCCTGGCACATGGAGGTGCCATACCAACATGAACAGCCACCAAATTCCAGCCTTCTTGTTATGTGAGAAAATATACCCATAAACTACTATTACTGAGAGTTTTCTATCACTTAGTATCTTTTCTAAATGATATACCTTGAAACAGAACTTGATGTTGTTTCCTGTATTATAAGAAAAAGGGATTTTTTAAACCAAAGATATGACAACTTGTTTTTCAGTTAACTTTTAAACATCAACTGAATGATACTAGCTTTCCAGGCAATTAGAATCTAAGAGGGGATAAAATATGTATGTAAATCAACATGCTATAAGCAGAAAGAGAAAACACTCTCCAGGTACCTGGAATAGGGGGAGACATGACTTCCTGCTGCGGGAGGGGAAAGCAGAAGAAGTATTTACATTAAATCCTAGCGATAAAGAGCTTGGATGTTTGGAGATGAGGGGGAAGGGCATTCTAGGCGGAAAAAATAGTTTGAGCAACTATGGAAAACTAAAGATCATATACCAAAAATAGGTTCATTCTGGCTAGAGTAGGGGACAAAATCAGATTTTTGAAGTTGGACCAAATTATAACAAGTCCTTATAATTTGTTATAATAAATTATAACAATGCCAAGTGAAGGAGTGTGGGCTTTATTCTCTGAGCCTTGGGGTGTTGTTGAGGGTTTCTGAGCAAACAGGTGTCAGAGTAGTTGTTTAGGAAAACTGCTCTGATGGCAGTACGTGGGCTGGATTGAGGAGGCAAGGAATGCCACTAGGCCGTGTAGCCATCTGGGCAGGAGGCGATGAAGAAGGAACCAGGACGGCTGAAGTGAAAATGGAGTGGAGAAAAGAAACAGACACGAGAGGCAAGGCAGAAGTCCACGTGACCTGAGCTGGCTACTGCCTGGATATGGGGTGAGGGTCATGGAGGGTAATGGAGAAGGCGTTCTTGCACAAAAGAGGAGTGAAAACCGTGCGCGGTACCTCTGGAGCTGAAGACAGGAATGGTTTTATGTAGATGCTGGAATCATGCACCTTCAGGTCATGGTCCCCAAGTCCCCTGGTCACGCCGATAGTTGCCATTACACGGGCCTAGGGGTATAAGCAGAGGGTCGTCAGAAACACGCCCACCAACAGATACAGCGTCCCTGCCACAGTGGGTGCCGGGGCGACGAGAGCAGCAGCCATTTCCCAATCCCCACCGCCCCTGGCTGTTAAGTTCTGTGGGTAGCTGCTTTTGAGGAACAGCCCACCAAGGTTACTTATATGCTTGAGGAGTGGCTTTTCTACCAATTACCTGCATTTGAATGGGCTGCTGCTGTCTCTTCGCAGAGACTGGAGGGAATGATGTCCAATAAACTCAATACAATCCATCTGTGATGTCTACAGCTACTGAAATCAATTCAAACCAAACCCAACAGGATCTGCCATCCATACATCCCCCATCGGTTCATCTGTGCACCCATCCATCCATCTGTCCATCCATCCATGCCACCCCCATCCATCCATCCAACCATCCGCTATACACCCATTCTTCAAGTGTTTACTGGATATTAGCTATGTCTCTAGTTCTGTGATGAAAGATATAAAAATGTCAGAGGCAGATCCTGCCCTTCCACAGCTCATATATTTTACTTTATGGCTGGAGAAAATGTACCATTAGATTATAACCTGTCCTGCTAACATCCTCAAACAATTCCCCCTGGGTAGAAAGGAACAAGATGTCACTTTGCTATAACTCCACAGAAACCTCATGGCTGAGACTACGCCATCTGTAGCCTTCTCTGCATGGTTGTCCAAATGCTTTAAGGAAGCAGTACTACTGTACTAATGCCTATACCGTCAGCCTAAAGATCTCCTGGGAGACCGCACATATGAGTCACCCAAACATTTATTGAGCACCTACTATGTGCAGATACCATCCTGTGGGGGACACATGTCTATGGTCTTGTACCTACTATAAAGGAACTTGGGAAGGGAAAGACTAAGAGGTACCTGTCTGATTAACAATATATAGAATATGGCCGAGTGCTGAAAGACAAATAACCAATGGATTATGTGAGTTCAGAGGAGGTAAGAATTCTACTAAGGTTCCCTGGAGGAGGTGGGGGCACTACATTTTTGTGCAGAAGGATGTCCAGCTCAGGTGAACAAAGAGGAATGGAGTGAAAGTCATTCCGGGTTGACTGAAGCCCATGGCTCTAACATATGGCTCATGAACACTATACCTGGTGTAGTGGTGTGGTTTAAAGACCTATACTTGAATTCTTGCTCTGATGCTCTGGTAATAAGAGTAAGCTAGAAATGCTGTGCCTCACCAGTATGTGAACCATGAACTTCCAGATGTTAAAGCTGGATTTAGAAAAGGCAGAGGAACCAGGGATCAAATTGTCAACATCCACTGGATCATGGAAAAAGCAAGTGAGTTCCAGAAAAACATCCATTTATGGTTTACTGACTATGCCAAAGCCTTTGACTGTGTGGATCACAACAAACTGGAAAATTCTGAAAGAGATGGGAAGGCCTGGCATGCTGCAGTCCATGGGGTCGCAAAGAGTTGGACACGACTGAGCAACTGAACTGAACTGAAAAAAACTAAGACATGATGCTCTAACACATTACCATGGTCTTCATCCTACTTTCCCTCAAAAGGCTGTGAATTTGGAGCTGGATTCACATCAGAAGGTGGGCAGGATTACATTTAAGTGGAAATGAAACCATAACGCATTTTTAAAGGCTAGATTCAAAGCGGGTAAAATGCAGACAGAGGATGTGAGCCTGGGGACCTCTGGCCAGGCGCTGCTCTGTTGGGAGCTCCCTTTAAGCTGAGACACAGTCACCTCTAAGTGTGGAAATTCTGAGTCCCTTATGCCCCTTCTGCTTTCCTCCCTGCTGCAGTACATTCTCAGCTTGGACAAAGTACAGGTGGGCATTTTAGTCCAAATAAATCTATTTCTGCTAGTTTACAAGTCCCACACAGGTCCTTCAAAGCACTAGCAGAAATCAAATGAAATTTAATAGCAGTGAAAGTAGTCTGAAACTTCTGGGGAGATGTGTGCAGAAAAGAAAGAGAAAACTCCGTGAAGAATCTAGACAGAACTGACGTGTTGCATTCTAAAGCTTCTCAAGAGATTGTGAACTCCTGGGACAGAAGGGCCATGCTACTTTGGTACAGGGTATGCCTGGAGCCGATTGGAGCCATAGTGGCTTTTAAACAGGTCAAGAGATACAATAACTGAATTCACCAGCTACATATCACAGAACTGTCAAGCCCTAATTCACTGGAATGCTGCAGCAACATGATATCCTGGTGAGCTGCACTTTTAGCTGAACTGGGAAAAACCTTGCTCCTTTAAATCTTACTGCTGATCATCAATAGAAGAACACATTTGTCCATTTTTCTGCTGTAGCAAGGAGAGTATAGTCAACAAAGTTCCATAGAGTCAAAGCTACAGTTTTTCCAGCAGTCACATATGGATGTGAGAGTTGGATCATAAAGAAGACTGAGTGCCGAAGAATTGATGCTTTTGAATTGTGGTGTTAGAGAAGACTCCTGAGAGTCCCTTGGACTGCAAGGGGATCAAACCAGTCAATCCTAAAGGCAATCAATCCTGAATATTCACTGGAAGGACTGATGATGAAGCTGAAGCTCCAATACTTTGGCCGCCTGAATCGAAGAGCTGACTCACTAGAAAAAGCCCTGGTGCTGGAGAACACTGAAGGCAGGAGGAGAAGGGGATGCCAGAGGATGGGATGGATGGATGGCATCACTGACTCAATGGACATGAGTTTGAGCAGGCTCTGGGAGATGGTGAAGGACAGGGAAGCCTGGCGTCCATGGTGTTGCAAAGAGGTGGACATGACTGAGCAACTGAACAATAAAGGAGAGTATAGGGGATTCCCTGGTGGCTCAGATAGTAAAGAAAGTAAACCTGGGTTTGTTTCCTGGATCAGGAAGATCCCTTGGAGAAGGGAATGGCAAACCACTCTAGAATTCTTGCCTGGAAAATTCCATGGACAGAGGAGCCTGGCAGGCTACAGTTCATGGGACTGCAAAGAGTTGAACATGACTAAGTGACTAACACTTCCACTTTCTTTCAAGGAGAGTATACTGAACAGCTTATCAAATACTTATGCATTTACTGATGGCCTGCCATGTATCGAGTACCAGGTTGGATGGGTTCTAAGGATATGAGGGCAACAGGATGTGGTCCTGAGCTTACTGGAACTCACTGGGGAGCAGCAGGGTAATACTGAGAATCTCAGCACCATGAAGCCCAGAAACTGTAGGTGCAGACCACTGGGCTGAGTGATGCTCATTGATGGTGTCCACTGTACACAGATACACGAAACCCTACCGGAAACGGAGCCCTTCCCTGTCCTGACTCTCAACCAGGATGGCAAGGCAGAAAGTGTCCATCTCCAGGAAAGGGGGAAGTTGGTTTGAAAAATGATGCACTTCTTGATCAAATATTCATGTTTCATTGCCCTCTGTGAAATTTCTCTCTCCTTCGAGCAAAATTACTGCTGGGCTACACGGAAGCCAAAACCTACTTGTGTGCGCTCTCTTTCATACCACACCCACACTCACACCCACACACACACACACACACACACACACTCACTCAAACTCTGTCCACAAAGGCATCCTTCAGTTTTCTTATGAGTCACTTGTTCTGATAAAAGCTATCACATGCTGAAAAAAATTTCAGTTGAATATTCTTCTTAACGTGACCACATTTTTCACTTGTAATTGGAACTCTCAGCGCTTAGTTGAAATGTATTCATGTTCCGAGGAAGAATGCAATGATTCAGAAGGTGTTTGTTCTTCCTGGGAAATGACTTCAAAGCTTTCTCATCTCCACTCCTGCACCCCTCTCCAGTCTCTGCTCAGGGACCACTTTAAGATCGACAGCCTTCCTTCAGCCCAACAATGTTAGAGTCTGACAGGGGCCCTGGGAGCTGGTGATGAATGGTCTTTGCTATCTCAGCCTGGGATCTGATCTGTGTGATCCTAGTTTATTGAGGTGAAACTCTGGATCCCCTTCTCATGGGACAAGTGGAGAAGCTGGCGTGTACAGTCTGAGCATCCATGGTGGAATGCAAGAGCACCAGAAAGAAGTGGAAGGCCACACCTCCACGGCTCGTACAACCCCCAGGCAGTCGCGCGACCGCCTGAGCCGTTTTAACCTTGCGTCCCTGCCGCCTCATCTCCCAGATGGATGTAAGGCAGCCAGCTCTGCCTGCCTCGTGGCTTGCTGTCAATACACAGTGAGATGATGTATGTGAAAGTGGTCGTGTTTAAACCCTGCAAAAAGTTATGCAAATGGATCGAGAAGGGGGATGTCATTTTCACAAAACTGATTTTAGCCCCCTGTGCTCACCACTTCTATTCCCCAGCCCTGCCACTCCCTGGACCCTTAAGACAGGAGACCTGAGGGAAGGTGGAAGTGATATTCTTTCAAGCTGTCAAGACTACAAAATCACGAGCTGCCAAGTGGGACACGCAGATTGCCATGGGCTCCGTCGAGAAGAGAGCTCCTGGTTCTCTCAGTCCAGGGAGGGCACGTGCCTACCTTCTTGCCTTCTCCATATATAAGGGGAAACTTCAAGTCATCATCCTCAATGGTTTTGTATGCCCTGTAGGAGGATAAACAACATTAAAAAAAACAGGTTTGCACTCAATTAGTGACCCACTGCCCTGACACAGGATGCCAGGCAGTTTATTTTCCCTGATCCTCCGTCTGCTCACCACACTGCCGATCTCTTTCTGTACAAAGAGTAGGTCTCCCTACAGAATAGTGTGCACATGTGTACGTATTTCAATGAACCAGAAAATACCAAGTCTTTATATGCCTGAAGAGAGAGCAAATGAGCTGGCCTACTCACAAGCAGCGAGAAGGGGCGACAGGCTTCTGTCCTCAGCATTTAGTGTCCCCGCAGTACTGAACGGCCCCAGCCGCCGTGGCGGGGTTGTCATTAATCTGAAACCACGCGAGGCAGCAGTGCTCGGAGATGGAGGTGTGGGGGACGGGTGGTGAAACTGCTCCAAGAGCCAGCTCTCACCTTCAGGGGCTGTTTATGCCGAAGCAGCCTGGTATTGGGACGGCTGGAGAAGGAATATTTAGAGCCCGCTTGACCTCAGTGTGATCCTTTGTTTCACGATGGCTATTAGATGGCCGTTGGACACACAGAAAGAAAATCCTGTTTACGCTTTAGTGGTTTACGCCAGACGTGGCTGTTCAGATGCCACCACTCACGCAGCAGAGGCCAGCCAGGCCGTGGCGAGGGCGTGAACAAAGGCCATGTTTTAACAGTTTGGCTCACAAGGAACTTAAGAAACAAACAAGCGAACAGGTATCCAGTCACTAGTTGTATAACCCTGGGCAAGTAGCCCCATCTTTTTCGATCTCTGGTTTCTCATCTGCAAAGTGCCGATAACCACACAGGACGTGAACAGCTAGCACAGAGCCTGGTACTTAGTAAGCACTCAATAAGTAGCAGCTGCCACCAATATTTAGTAGATAATTAATACTTGGCATACAGTTCCGCTTCCTGCAAAATGGGGAGAGCGTGGCCTATTCACTTCCTCAGAGAAGTATTAGGAAGACTGAGTAAAAGATGGGGTATTTTCTGCCAGGTTAGAAGCTAGAAGCAAGATGCTTTTCTAAACTAATGTCTCCTGAGTGCACGAAAAAAATTAACTTGTGACATGCGTGCGTGTGCTAAGTCGCCTGTCATGTCCGACTCTTTGCGACCCTATAGACTGTAGCCTGCCAGGCCCCTCTGTCCATGGCATTCTCCAGGCAAGAATACTGGAGTAGGGTGCCATGCCCTGCTTCAGGGGATCTTCCTGACGTAGGAATCGAATCTGTATCTCCTGTGGCTCCTGCAATGCAGGCAGATTCTTTAGTGCTGAGCCACCTGGGAAGCTGAATAATGTGTGACATGCCTCTTGATATGTCTAGGCAGCTTGAGAGGGACTTGGACATCAAGTTTATGGAGGTGCTTGATATACAACTTAACTGAAAAAAGGCTCAACCCCAAAGCTAAAGCCAGCACACCTTCCTTATCTGCAAGTTATTTGGTTAAGTTCTTTCCCATGGGGGTAGACAAACAGTGAAGTTCTGGCACCGGATGTACCTGGGCTTGAGTTTAGCACTGCTTTCTGTCTAGCCCTGGGCAAGTGGATAAGTCTCTCTCTGAACCTTAGTTTCCTCATTAATCAGGGAAGCCAAAAAGTGGGGCTTACTTGTGAACTTGCGGTAAGGATTAAAATGGGCTAATAAATGTGATGAGCTTAGGAAGTATTTGGCACAGTGCCTGGTACATGCTGAGAGCTTGATAAAAGCTGGTTGCTGCTTCTGCAGTCAAGTGAGCCCAGAGGTATGCCCCATGAATTGAGTTTTCAAAAAAGAAACCATACTATTTCCTTTCCCCAAATCTACCAAATTAACACAAAGTGGAAATAGCTACTTTGATATTTCTATACTCACACAAATGATTTAAGACACTGTGGTGTACGAGTCCCTTGGGGAACAAATACAGCTGTTATTAGACTACAGTCAGCTTGGGGATCCAATGAGTTTGTAGACCAATGGTTCTCCATCTTGGCTGCAGAAAGAATATCCTGAGAGGGCTTTGAAAAGCCTGGTGCTCAGGTCAAAGCAATGAAGTCTGAACCTTTTCGGATCAGACCTAGGCACCAGGAATTTTTTAACAAGCTTCCCAGGTGATGCCAATGTGCAGTCATGGTGGAGAACCACTGTTGGAAACCAAGGTCATTAGCTAACATTCAAAATCAGTTGAGCAAATGACTATATGGCTCAGGGGAAAGGGAGGTAATGACTTGAGAAAGGCTGTGAAGTGGGCACAAGTGGGGCTTGGGGACCACATGGAAAGTAAAAAGGCACATTCAGACAGAGAGGATGCACTGGGGGCAGTCTCAGGGAGGGGCTGGGGCTTGGCGGTCCAAGCACAGGAGCCTGGAACTACAGAGAAGGCAGAGGGCGGCAGCTCTAGAATCAATGACTGGAGGTTTCTTAGAGCTCAGTGGAGACAAGCGGAGAACGCTCTTAACAAGCTTGAAAGGGCAGCAAGAAAACTGTCCAGGTAATGGGACAAGCCCAGGTAATGGGATTCTCCCAGGGCAGAGGATCCCAGGAGAGTGAAGTCTGTTTCAGCACTGCTCTCAAAGGCAAACCCTCGTCCTGGGGTTCTTACCCACAGGAGCAAGTCCACCCAAGTTCTAATCTTATGGTTTAGCCTCTGCTTCTTTGTCTTTCTTTCCTGTTCCTTTAAATTTTTTAAGAAACAATTTTAAATTTAAAAACTGAGTAAAGTTGCTTTACAATGCTGTTAGTTTCTGTGCACAGCAGAGTGACTCAGTTACACGTATACATATATCCCGTCTTGCTTGACTCTCCTCCCCATTTAGGTCATCAGCAAGCTGTGAGTGGTCTCCTGTGCTATACAGTAGGTTCTCATTAGGAAGCTCTTTTATGTGTGTGTGTCAGTCGTGTCCAGCTGTTTGCGACCCCATGGCCTGCAGCCCCCAGGCTCCTCTGTCTGTGGAATTCTCCAGGCAGGAATACTAGAGTGCATTGCCATTCCCTTCTCCAGGGGGTCTTCCCAATCCAGGGACTGAACCCGAGCCTCCCGCATTTCAGGCAGATTCTCTACCATCTGAGCCACCAGGGAAGCCCATGGTCCAGACTAGAAGGCCACTGGGTTGGCTGTACCCCGAACGCGGGAATCTCTCCTGCTGTACCCCTCACGCCGGTCCTGGCCTCTGTCATCAAGTGGGCTGCTGTGGACAGTCTTTGTCTCAGGAGCTTTACAGGACCAACTCTGTAATGCCCCTGGATAACAACCCTGGGAAATTCCTTCCTAAATTGACCCAATCACACCCATTGGTGTGTTGGTCTGTCTTCTGGAAAAACATGAAAGGAATCTAATTCCTCTTCTACTTAAGAGGTCTGCAAATATTTGAAGAGAGCTATCTCAAAGTTTCCTTTTTCCTGGTATCATCAACTGTCCTTCCCCAGGACCTGAGACACCACCTCTGACCACTCAAGCCACCATCCATTCAGCCAACATTTATTAACTGAGCACTGAATCAAGGGCTTTCTGGGTGGTGCAGCAGTAAAGAATCCACCTGCAATGTAGGAGATGCAAGAGACATGGGTTCGATCCCTGGGTCTGGAAGATCCCTTGGAGGAGGAAATGACAACCCACTCCAGTATTCTTGCCTGAAAAAATCTGATGGACAAAGGGTCCTGGTGGGCTACAGTTCATGGGGCTGCAAAGAGGACTAAGCACCGAATACTGTGGGAGGGGCCCTCTAGGAGCCTTTCAGTTTGTCTCTTCCTGTCATTGTCCTAAAAAATGGCACTCAAAACTGAAAACACTCAAGATGTAGTCCACAGAGGAATGAAAGGGTTACTTCTTTGATTTAGACCATGCTCTTGTCTTTTTTTGGCCATGTCACTCAGTATGCAGGATCTTAGTTCCCCGACCAGGGATCGAACCTGTGCCCCCACAGCGGTTCAGTGGAAGCCCTGAGTCTTAACCACTGGACCACCAGAAGTCCCTAGACCTTGCCCCTTTTTAAATTACTGTGGCTTTTATTGGTGTTATGTCTGTGTATACATGTCTGTGTGGCTTAGGGTCATGTATCGAAACTGAGTAAAAACAAACAAAACCCAACCCCAGTCAGTCCACAAGAAAAAAGACCCAAGAAGGTTTTTTGACACATTGTCTTCCTTTAGTTTACAATTATACAATGAATATTTTATTCTGAATGGAAAACTCCATTGCCCTTATTAATTTTATCATGCTAGTTTCGGTCCACTGTTCCAACCCACTGAGAGATGTTTGAACACATATCCTTTCATCCCCCAAAATCAGCTCTCTTTCTCTGCTGCCATGCTGTGTGAAGTCACTTCAGCTGTGTCTGACTCTGTGCGATCCGATAAACTGTAGCCCACCAGGCTCCTCTGTCCATGGGATTCTCCAGGCAAGAATACTGGGGTGGGTTGCCATTCCCTTCTCCAGGGGATCTTCCCAACCCAGGGATTGAACCTGCATGTCTTACATCTAACTTATATTGGCAGGTGGGTTCTTTACCATTAGGAACACTTGGGAAGCCCCCTTCTATGCTATATCACATTAAAGCTGGTAACCAGCTCTGCCATCTTTATCCGGGTCACTGGAAAAAAAAAAAAGCTAAGAAGAATCAAGCCATTTAGAGACCTTCCTCCAGGTCAAGCTAACCAGACAAAGGGTATCGACATTTCTTGAAGGCAAATGGATGAAAGTTAAGTACAATCTGAAAAGTCATGTTCTTGTCTGGTGGAACACACAGAAGACACATTCAACAGGAGAGGGCAGATGATGAGAATATTCACCTTTAAATGAGTGGGTGGTGGGACTTCCCTTGTGATCCAGTGGCTAACACTCCATGTTCCCAGTGCAGGGGGCTCGGGTTCATCCCTGGTCAGGAAACTATATCTCACAACAACAACAAAAAAAATCCCCATGCTGCAACAAAGATGGAAGATCCCACGTGCCACAACTAAGACCCAGTGCAGCCAAATACACAAATAAATAAATATTTTTAAAAAGTGGTTTTAAAAAATTAGTCGGTGGTATGGCAGGAGGAGGCGGAAACACTGATCCACTGAGACAAGTCCTCCTGAATCTGGACTCTGAGTATAGCTATAGGCCATCTATGAAACAGCTGAACCACTATCCACACAGGATTTCTCCATCTTGTTCAAAGACTAAGAGAAGAAACCATCAAATTCCTTACAAAGTCAAAATACATCCATGTACACCATTGCCATGATCAGCCATCCAGGAAATGCCATCAAACGGCTGAAAACTGCTAACTGAGTTGACTTACTAGGTTGTTCCCCAGATCATACCACCCTCACTAGATACCAACCCTTCAACCTGGTCTTACTGTTAAAGCCAGAGAGAGGCACTGACTGCTCTCTCTCCAACCCGACCCTCCCAGCTTCTCTCTCCACCTCTCCCACTGCTAACATGCACTTCCCTCTTTCCGCTTTCCTAAGGACTGCAGTTCAGGTTCACACAAAGCTTTCTCACCCCTTCCCCTGCTGTTATTCTCAGCAACCGTCTCTGTTTTGTCGATACTTCTGGAGTCCTGACTCTACAACTTGTACCTACTTTCTGTTGACGTTCACTGCTCCTCATGAGCACTTGGACCACGTCAAGAGCATCCTCTCCCCTGATGTTCGCACCCTAAGTCACCTCTGCTGACACTCCCTTGCTGCCACTGTCAAGCCAGGTGCCCCTCACCCGCCTTGGTCTCACCCTTCTAAGAACTCCCTTCTGACTACACTCGTTTCTGAATTCAGCTTCTACTTTTGGTAAATGTTTAAAATATCTTTCTTGCTAACAATCTAGACTTTATCACCTTGATCTTCTGCAGCCCACCAGGCTCTTCTGTCCACGGGATTCTCCAGGCAAGAATACTGGAGTGCATTGCCATGGCCTCCTCCAAGGGATCTTCCCAATCCAGGGATCCAAACCACATCTCTTATTATCTCCTAACACTGACAAGTGGGTTCTTTACCACTAGGGCCATCTGGGAAGCCCCTCTGATACTCTGCTGCTGCTGCTGCTAAGTCGCTTCAGTCGTGTCCAACTCAGTGCGACCCCATAGACGGCAGCCCAGCAGGCTCTCCCGTCCCTGGGGTTCTCCAGGCCAGAACGCTGGAGTGGGTTGCCATTTCCTTCTCCAATGCATGAAAGTGAGGCCAGAACGCTGGAGTGGGTTGCCATTTCCTTCTCCAATGCATGAAAGTGAAAAGTGAAAGTGAAGTCGCTCAGTCGTGTCCGACTCTTGGCGACCCCATGGACTGCAGCCTACCAGGCTCCTCCGTCCATGGGAGTTTCCAGGCAAGAGTACCAGAGAGGGGTGCATTGCCTTCTCCCCTCTGATACTCTAGTAAGAAGGAAACACAGCAGGAGTTGAGTACTTTGTTTATTCACATCACACCATCTTCTGCCTGCAGCACTGCAGTTGCCTTGGTGGATCTCCCTGCGATAATCTAGGCAAGAGACGATGGTGCCATGGCTGCAGGGATGGCGGTGAAGGTGTTGAAAACTGTTCAGTTTTGTCCTTTACCTCTATCCTCAGAGCAACCAGAGTAATTATTTTGAAATGTCAGATAACGTCATTACCCTACTCAAACCCTCTGATGGCTTTCCCATCCAACTTGAAATAAAAGCCAAGTAATGAAACAACCTTCTTTGAAAATCACTCCCCACCCCCAAACTTCCCATTCCCCTTCTCTTTCTTTTTCTCCAGGGATCTCCTGCCTAACATTTTAGGTATTTGCTTCTTTATGTTTCCTACTGCTCCCCTGTGCACTTCCATCCCCCACTTAAGTTCTATAAGGACAGAGATTTTTATTTCTGGTACCTAAAAGACTGCTCAGTGTATAATGAGCGCCCAACAGATGTTTGATGAAGTGAGCAAACCGATGGATACTACTTATTCCTGGCAGTGACTTTCCTCTGTCCTCATGAATTTTCTTGTTCTTTATGTATTCACAAAGCAAGAGCAGCCAGTCTTGTTTCCTGTGGCTTTCTGGGGCCCGCTGTTGCCGGCTCCAGCCCATGCCCACTCACATGCACATCCTTTCCTGCTCTGGCCTTGGCTGGCTGTGTGCTGCCCCTTGGAGTCAGTATTTTAGATACATGCTCTGAACATGGGAACTCCAGAGAGCACATTCTCTGAACATCTGAACTCGAGAGATCCCCCCGGGCAGCCACATTCATGCCTTTCACCCTCCTGAGTAGCAATTCTAGGACTCCTGCATGAACATCTCATGTCTTTATATCTGTTCTGTAATTTTTAGCAGAAAAACCTTTGCTTGTATTTTCAGACTGGCTAAGAGGCCTGTAAGCCAGTCTTTCACAACCATTTCTCTTTTTATCCACAGTCATCATGCCTCAGCTTAAAATTCTCCCGTGGCTTTCTATTATTTTGAAACATAACTTGGCGATGAGGCAGGCCCTCAGTGGTCTGATCTCTGACACTGATCTGACATCTTCTATACTCTGCCAGGAGCTTGGAACACTAGCTTACTCGCTGTTTCTTTAATAGCAAGGGGCCTCGTTCTTTCCCCTTCCTGGGCCATTCTTCCTCCAGATCCTCCCAGAGCCTAACCCTGTGCAGCCCTCAGAGTGCCTTATCCAGTCACTCATCTGTAAGTGTGATGTCCACAGTTCCACACTCATCCTCCACCTCAGCCCCCCACCCCCTCCCCATCCCTGATGTACCGCTTCCCGGCACTTACACAGCACAATCTGAAGCTACCGTATTTATTAATTTGCTTGTCTATATTCTGCTTCCCCCTCTAGAACATGAGCTTCATGACACCAGGGACTTTGTTTTATTCACTGTAATGTCCTCATCTCAACAACAGTGAAGGCACAATTGTGGATGTAAAGCAGATACTAGCGACACGGGTGAATACATGAATGAAGGCTGCCACCTCCTCCTTAGCACACGAGCTTCCCTCCAAAGGTAGGCTATAGACTTGGCTTCCCCATTTAACTTTCCTGAACAGTAAGCTCTTCTGGGGCTGAACTTCCGGGTTGAGTTCTATCAGTGACGCCTTGGATTTTCATTTACCCCATTACATTAAAATTTTAGGTTCCCTTTTTTAAAAAATCTAATTTTTTTTTTTTTTTTTTGCTGTGCTGGCTCTTTGTTGCTTCTGTGTGTGGCCTTTCTCCAGTCTGGCAGGTGGGGCTGCTCCCCTGTTGCAGGGCACGGGCTTCTCACCGCGGCGGCTTCTCTCGGCTCTGGAGCATGTGGGCCTCAGCACATGCAGGAAATGGGCTCAGCAGTTGTGGTACGAGGGCTTGGTGCCCTGCGGCATGTGGGATCTTTCTGGAGCAGGGATTGAACCTATGTCCCCTTTTATCACCAATATATATCAGTAGACAGAAAGTTATTTTAAAAATGGCATTTATGATCTCCTTGCTTGTCACTTTCTCCTGATAATTCCTAGGCGCCACTTCCAGAGCATAGCATTTGTTACAGTGCTTCTCCAGGGTATCTGGTGTTACCGAGACAATTTTCTTCTTCCTTATTCGCTCAGGCTAAATCTACTGGTGAAGGCACGGCCCTCACTGTGGAAAGTTCTTCCTTATCTTTGCTGGATTCCTCCATTCCCAGCCAGAGCCCCCCACTCTGACTTCGTAACCCACAGGCCAGGAACCTGAAGTTCATGCTTTGGCACCATCCACACACATCACTTCCCACGATCTCCCTTCTCTCCTAAGTCATGACTTTTAACTAGAAAGAGGGATAGAAAAACCACGTGTCGCCCCAAGTCTTCATTTCCTTCATGGGACTTGAAAGTCACTGAAGAAGAATGTGACCCTTTCTGAGGGTTGTGACGGACCCTCTTCCTTCGGGGATGGCCTCATCTCCACCATGCACTCTGGCTCCACTGACACACATCAGTGAGTCACATTCTTCCACTCCCTAACCTCTGGACATGGCCTTGGACGCCTCTCCTCCCCCGAGACTCTCTCTTCCTGGATTCTCCTCGCTTGGCAGAGCCCGCTGTGGGCGTAGAGTCAGAGGTTCTGAAGTCACCGCTGAGTCCTCACGTGGACTTGCAGTGTGAACGAGGGAAAGTCCCGCAATCTCACTGCGTGTGTTTCCTCAGCTGCCTTTCTTCACGCAAGTTTGCAAGGATTAAATGCAAATATGCCTGAAGGGGAGGGCAGGACGAATTGAAAGAATAGCATTGACATATATGGGCTTCCCCGGTGGCTCAGTGGTAAGGAATCCACCTGCCAACGCAGGAGACATGGGTTCGATCCCTGTGTCAGGAAGATCCGTTGGAGGAGGAAACGGCAGCCCACTTCCGTAGTCTTGCTGGCAAAATCCCATGGGATGGCAGAGAGCTGGACGCAACTGAGCGACTGAACATGAGCAGGAGCACTGACATATATACACTAAAATAGCCCGCTAGTGGGAAGCTGCTGTACTGCACAGGGAGCTCAGCTCGCTGCTCTGCAATGCTACAGGTGGATGGGATGGGGGGTGGGGTAGGAGGGAGGCTCACGAGGGAGGGGTTATATGAATGCATATACCCGATTCACTATGTTGTATAGCAGAAACCAATACAATTGGTAAAGCACTTATATTCCAATGAAAAACAAATACATAATGCAAATATGTCTGGGAAAGTCCTTTGTGAAGAAGGATAAGGCGCTATTTAACTCTAAGTTGTAGCTATTATGGTTGTAGGAGCCTCTGTCATTACCGGGGACGGAGAGCACAGAGGACTGGTTCCACAGGCAGGAACGGAGCCCATCCCCACAGGATATTGCTTCCAGCTGAGCCCCCAACACACCCCAATTCATACTTTTTCTACTGCTGCTAATGATACCAAGGGGGCCAGGTGGTGCTAGTGCTGAAGAACCTGCCAGCCAACACAGATATAGGAGACACAAGTTTGATCCTTGGGTCAGGAAGATTCTCTGGAGAAGGGCATGGCAACCCACTCCAGTATTCTTGCCTGGAGAATCCCATGGACAGAGGAGCCTGAAGGGCTACAGTCCATGAGGTCACAAGGAGTCAGACATGGCTAAAGCGACTTCCCATGCATAAAGATACCAAAGCAGAGAGGAGAGCACCTGTGCGACTTTATCCAGAAGGGTCTATGGTTTCACCATACAGTGAAAACGCAGAGACTCAGAAGGATATCTCAGAGCTAATCTAAACAGAGTGCTTCAGGTAGGTGTGAAATAATCATAAATGGAGAACATCCCCTCCTCAGCTAGAAGCTTAGCACCCTTCAAGGAAAGAGTTAAGAGCCCCAGGAACTCTCACTTTGCCCAGAGCAGAAACTAAGTCCTAGGCAGGAAGACCCACATCTCAGAGGGGCTGAGCAGGTCTGGGTGGAGGACGGTAGGAGACAAAGTGTCTCAGGCTCTGGTCCCCATTTCTGTCTTCCCACACCCAAACCTCCAGAGAAGCCTGAATCCCAGGAGGCCCAGGATGAAGCATCACCCAGGCCTGGCTGGTCAGAACAGAACATGCCTGGAGCCCAACTGCTCCTCGTGGCTTTTAAGAGCTTGGCAGAACCCCAGTGAAGCAATTCACAGAATCTGCAGAGGCTCTCCCCTGACTCGCCCCTCTCCCCTCCCATCCTCCCCAGATCTTCCTGGAAAAAGCACAGTGGGATTGGCAATCACCTCATGTTTCATTTTTCCTACCAGCCGTCTGTATTTCCAAAGGAGTCGCGCCCCAGGCCGAACCACAGGGCTCAGTGAGCCGCATCTTGCTCCTGGAGGTGGTCCTGCGGCAGGGGACCCACTCTCCCTCCTCGCTCCACAAATTTCCTTTAAGGCAACACAAGATGTTGCCACTTTGTCATGTCCAACGCGTTCATCTTTTTTTTTTTTAATGTCTACTTTTAAGAGGCCCCTTTCCCTGGTTTCAAAGATTCACAGTAAAGAAACTTCCCACGCCCAGAAAGAGAGAAAGAAATATCGTATACTGACACATATGTATGGAGTCCAGAAAAATGGTACAGATGAAGCCATCTGCAGGGCAGGAACAGAGGCACAGGTGTAGACAACAGGCTTGCGGCCACAGGGTGAGGAGAGGGTGGATGAATTATATATATATATATATATGCGCTGACATATATGCACTCCACGTGTAGACAGGCGACTCGTGGGCAGCTGCTGTGCAGCACAGGGAACTCAGCTCGGTGCTCTGTGATGACCCGCGGGGGCAGGATGGGGGGCAGGCTGGGAGGCTCGAGTTGGAGGGGATGTATGTATGCTTTTAGCTGATGGACGTCGTTGCACAGCAGAAACTCACACAACATTGTAAAGCAATTATCCTCCAGTTAAAAATAAAAAAAGAAATTCCCCCTCAATTTCTTACGTGTGTCTTTGGATGACATCTTAATATGCTGGAAAAATGTCCCTGCGCTGTCAGGGAGGATGAACGTGAACCAAACTTAATGAGGTCAGGATCAAGTCAGAGCCACAGGGAAGGCTGAGAGGTAGCACCTGGGTCCCCAGGGTGAGTAGCAAGAGGCTGAGAATCATCCTCTACAAGCAGGTAGGCTGGGGGTTAGGAGTATCCTTTTTAATGTTTCTAGGTAGAACCAACCTCTCTGCCACAGGCTCACCACAGTATAAGCAGTCTTTCCTTATTTATAAAACTTGAGTTTTGAGGGATGGGGTCATATTTTGATGCCATGAGTCCCTGGATTTCTGTGCTAGGAGTTGTCAATGGGTATCTCGACTACATGATTTCCTGGGAAAGTCCCCCTGTGAGGTCAAGGCTCCACCACTAAATGCTCCTTTATTTTCTCCTTTGGTCTTTGGACTGCTGTCTAAATTAGTTGAAGCCTGCCGGCCCTAAGCTGTATGCAAGTTGATGTGCTGGTGCTAATGCAGTGCAGCAGTCTGGATTCAGGCACAAACAGCATGCTTGAACTGTAAGAGTGTGATTAGCATTTGGTGACATAATTGAAGAGAGCTGGCAGGTGCAGTGCAGCCCAGCTTGGGTATGGCTGGCAATGACGAGAGAAATGAATGAAAGCGGGACACTTCCGGCCCTCTCTGCAGGAGAACTTTCCCTGTAACAGGGTGCAAGCTCTATTCCTGACACGGCAGTTGCCTCTGAGGAAGCCCCACCCTCGCGTCCATGAGTAGGAACCCCCACCCAGCAACCCACAGCCCCTGGGAAATGCCTGCCTCTCCTCTTCCTCCCAGCAGCACGCCTGAACCAGACCCCACCTAGAGTTCTGCAGGTGGTAACCATGCCTCTCTGGGCCTAAACATTCCTGTTCCTACTGTCAGTCCTGTGGGTGATGGCAAGAGGCAACAGAGCCTGCTTTCACATCACTGGTCCATGTTCCCTAGGAGCACGCACTGGGTTAGAGCAGAGGTTTCATACTTTATGACTTAAAAGACACCTATCAATCTTATTAACCCAGAGTACACCCAAACGGGCTTCCCAGGTGGCACTAGTGGTAAGTAATCTGCCTGCCTATGCAGGAGACGCCAGAGACACAGGTGTGATCCCTGGATTGGGAAGATCCTCCGGAGAAGGGCATGGCATCCCACGCCAGTATTCTTGCCTGGAAAATTTCATGGACAGAGGAGCCTGGGGGGCGACAGTCCACAGGGCTGCACAGAGTCAGACACTACTGAGTATGTACACA
This sequence comes from Oreotragus oreotragus, assembly GCA_006410675.1. NCBI lineage: Eukaryota > Metazoa > Chordata > Mammalia > Artiodactyla > Bovidae > Oreotragus > Oreotragus oreotragus. Next base: position 261,970 of record SJYX01008716.1, on the reverse strand, counting down.
CTCATACCCAAACACACCTCAGAAAAACAATATTGACCTTTGCCATGTGATATCCATTTTGATATTTTCTTTTCTCCATATGCTACTTCATTTAAAATGCTCATCTCCGTAATCCAAATTGATTTTGCAACCCCCCAAATGGGTCCCCACTCACAGCTAGAAATGTGGATAGAATTTGGATGGTGGCTCCTCGTAGCTCCACACCAGGAGATCAGGCTTTGAGTTCTACCTGATTCATTCGTGAATATTTACTGAGCACCTGCTAGGTACCAGGCACTTGCACAGGTGCTGGCATATGGAGTTAAATCAAATAAGGATCATCTCTTGACTCCTCGGCCCACAGTTAGTGATGGAAAAGGATTCATGTGGAAAAACATGCTTTGAATCAGCCTTTTGAAAATATAGTCAATCACGTACACATGCAAAACTGAACCAATCCTATTTCAGGATAAAACATTCCAGATGACTTTTAAGGAAATTTCAGATTTGGAAATTATTTCTGACTTGGTATCCACTTGGTGTGCATTAGCACTTGGCTAGGAGAGCTTCATGTTCTAATCAATAACATTTAGATCTCCCCTAGGTATGAATCAGAGATCCTCGTTTTATGAGCACACAAATATGGAACGAATTCTGCTTCCTCAGGGACCACTCATTCTAAAACAAACATGAATTTCATTGACATTGGCCTTTAAGTGTGTGAGACCAAGTCAGTACATACAAATCAGGAAATAACCAAAAGTGACCCCATATCCATGAATGGTGGGGAGAAAATAGCAAACTGTTTGCTACAAAGACAGTTTTACCGCAGAGGCCAGTTCCTCTGTGCTGGTCTGCAGCCATGCCTCACAAAGCTTCATGCAGATATTTATAAACCAGAGCACCAGGTCCTACACTAGTCCCTGGGGGAAGCACGCACTCTGCCTCTAGCCTATGCTATGTCCTTGCAGTACGTTCATTCAAGTGCCCTTGAACTGGCAATACCACACTGGGCAGAGCATACACCTAATCAGCACACAAAAATATCTTCCCTCACCCCCAAGTCTTCCGGTGAATTAGATGCTTATCCTGTGGGTTACTATACTATCTGGGATCCTCTGCTAACTCCCACATTACTCAAGTCCCAGGGTAAGAAGCACAGGCCTGGGGCTATGGCTGCTAGCATTACTTGGGGGTTGGGGGTAGGTATTACTAGGAGGAAGTGATGTATGTCGGGGAACATAGCATTCTTGGCTCTTGAAGTCAGAGTGGCCTCACTGCTTTTTATTATCCAATAGTGGCTCAGACTGAAGAATCTGCCTGCAACACAGGAAATCTGAGTTCGATCCCTGGGTCGGGAAGATCTCCTGAAGAAGGGAATGGTTACCCACTCCAGTATTCTTGCCTGAAAAATCCCATGGACAGAGGAGCCTGGAGAGCTATAGTCTATAGAATCGCAGAGTCAGACTCGACTGAGCAACTAAAACTTTCACTATTGCTTCAAATGATGGGCTTCAAAAGCAGCAACTGTTAAAGCTTTAGCCATCATCTTACCCCAAACACCTACAGGATTCTAATATACCCAATGCTTATTATGCACTCACTTCACTCTACTTTGGGCTTCACTCATAGCTCAGTTGGTAAAGAATCTGCCTGCAATGCAGGAGACCTGGGTTCTATCCCTGGGTCAGGAAGATCCCCTGGAGAAGGAAACGGCAACCCACTCCAGTATTCTTGCCTGGAGAATCCCAGGGAGGGGCAGAGGACCCTGGCAAGCTATAGCCTATGCAGTCACAAAGAATCAGACACGACTGAGTGACTAACACTTTTATATATCCACAGTACAAATGTCTAAGGCTGCCCAAGGTCAGTGTTTTAGGATATACAAGAACCACTTGAGAGGTCTGAAAAACAAAAATCCCAGATTCTAGGACCTCAGGGATTCTGGAATATTTTGATGACTCTAGGTGAAAAGCTTCACTGTGGGTAAACTCTCCTCTGTCAGTTTGCACATGGTTTGTTCTACACTTGACTGTAAGCTCCCTGGGGTCAGGGACTGCTTCAGTCTTCTTTATTTCCCCAAAGCCCAGCACAACACCCAGTTCACTGAATGAGTAAGTAATAGTTAAAACTCATCACTCCACATAAATGAAGCTACGGTGTCCTGCCCTTTAAGCTACTGAGCACGGCACATAGCATCTGATTTTCCCAGGGTGGCAGACAAGGCTGATTTAATCCTAGAGGAATCTGAACCTAGGATTGGCAGCATCTCATTGCCTTTGCCAGAGTAACAAGGTGAAGGATAAAAAGTGGATGTGCTCCCAGCAAGTCTGGTTCTTACTGAGAGCTGTGTTTAGCTCTTTAGTGAGGGACAGACGTAGGACCTTGTCCTTGCTCTAAAGAAGGCCTGGATTGATTTGTCTGAAGGTCAGAGGATCATGAAGGTGGAGCGAGATCTTTCAGGGCGTGGAATGGTGGTCTTCTCACTCTTTCATGTGGACTCCTGGGGTAAGCCCAGAATGCAGGGGTTTAATCCAGCTCCCCAGGTGACTCTGAAGCCACGGTGGATTAGCACCTCTATGGGATGGTCAGCTTGAAACCAGCAACACTGGTTTCCTAGTCGGAAACTTGGTGGGCAGAGAGAGGGTGGCAAGGATAAGAAAGACTTTTCCTCTGGGAAAAGTGCAATTTTATAACTTAAGGTCTGTAGGTTGGACACAGGACAATGTTCCCTGTTGTAAAGTACCTGGAAATGTGTTGGAGTATTACAGTACTCACTTCTCTGGAATTTCATTAAAAATAGGATCTTATAAATAGGCTGAGGATTGGCCTATGTGTCCTTCTAAATACATTGTCAGCTCTATATTTCTGTCCTACCGTGTGTCATTCTCACACTTTATAAATGTGTGGAGCTCTGGAGGGTGGGAAAATAAAATTATGGTAGTTACTGCCATCCTTAGCATGGCATTCAAAGCTTCCCTAACTTACATTGGGCTTCTCAGGTGGTGCTCCTGGTGAAGAACCCACTCGCCAGCGCACGAGACCTGGGACATCGGTTCGATTCCTTGGGTGGGGAAGATCCACTGGAGGAGGGCACGACAACCTACTCTAGTATTCTTGCCTGGAGAATCCCATGGGCCAACAAGCCTAGTGGGCTGCAGTCCATAGGGTCGCAAAGAGTCGGACATGACTGAGCCACTCAGCATGCATGCACCATCAGGAATATTATCTAGCTGATGTGTACCAGCAAGTGTGTACGCAGGTGGAAAACACTGATATATCTCTGTGCTGCTGCTAAGTCGCTCCAGTCGTGTCCGACTCTGTGCGATCCCATAGACAGCAGCCCACCAGGCTCCCGTCCCTGGGATTCTCCAGGCAAGAACACTGGAGTGGGTTGCCATTTCCTTCTCCAATGCATGAAAGTGAAAAGTGAAAGTGAAGTCGCTCAGTGGTGTCCGACCCCTAGCGACCGCATGGACTGCAGCCCACCAGGCTCCTCCATCCATGGGACTCTCCAGGCAAGAGTACTGGAGTGGGGTGCCACTGCCTTCTCCGGATATACCTCTGTACTGGCTTGCAAATAATGACTGTCACAAGTCCGTAACTACCCCCACTTGCTGGATTCTCCCTGGAATCCCTATGATGTGGTAAAGAAAGAATTAATGCCTGGCACATTCTAGGCATTAATTCTAAGACCCAGATGGAGCCTAGTCCTCCATGCTGTCAAAATATTTTGAATATGACCTCCAGCTTCCACGTTCCCAGAACACACAACTTACCTTCATGTCTCTGGGGCTTCCCCTTGAGCTACACACTCTGCTTAGCGTATCCTTCTCTCAACCCCCTGAAACCTCTCCTGTTTCAGATCTTTGGTTCAAACATGACCTTCCCCACTGAGTCTTCCCCAATCCCAATCTCAATTCCCCAAAAGCAATGGTCCCTCTTCTACAGCCACAGTGCCTTTTTTCTTCAACACCCCCCCTCTTTTTTAAAGCCCTATATTTTGTCCTGCTTTAGTTATTCATCCATCTACTTCTCTGACTCTTGAGATTTTAAAAATAGATTTATAGGAAAAATGGTATTGTTCGATCAGTTTCTAGGAAGCTGGTCCCAGGGCTAGCTGACCACCTCTATGACGTGAGTACTGTCTCAGCTGATAAGATCCTTCCTGCATGAGGACATGCTTTGGCCAGTGAGGGGCTTGGAGACCCAGCTTCTGGGCCATGGCTTAGAAGAACAGTGGTGCCTCAGAAAGTCCAGCACAGAGGTGGATGGAAAGTCCATGGATAGATTTAAAACAAACAAACAAAAAACACAACCCCCCCCCTCAACAAATAAAATAATCACTACGCAGCAGCTACAGGGACAGAGGGGCTTCCTAGCACGCTCAACTCTCCCCACAGTTAAGCTGGCACAGTGGCTGTGGGACAGACCTGCCCCACGGAACTGGCCAGCACCCCTTCAGCCTCCTGCTTCTCTAAACTGCCTTCTTTTTTCCTTTCAGTTTCTAGCCTCTCGTTACAATTGGGAAACGAGCATCTCAACACACATTATTAGGCTGTATGATCCAGGGCAAGGATCAGATCTTGCTGACCCTTCCAGCTTCCCTCACATCTAATGATCACATTACCAGACACAGACAGCACTTACCAAACGCCAGCTTCGTTCGATGCACTGACCAAGTCATACCATCCGATTATTAGGTGCTGCCGTTAGCCCCACGTACGTACGTGGAAGCTGAGGAAGAGAGAGGTGATGTGCTTTGTCCCAGCCACACCTGGGCACTATCCCAGCCTGGCAGTCTGGCTCCACATCCCTTGTTCTTAACTACAACTCAACGTCTAACATGCTGCAGATGTACAATAAAGGTTTGTTGATACAGAAAAAAGTGTGCCTTAGGGTTCCTTGGCTAACAGGACACTGCCTATTTTCACAGGGATGCGGCCAAGCACTTGACGTCCTCAAACTTCTCCCAGATGACTGGGAGCTAGGTCACCCCCTCACATGGACTGGATGCCTGCAAATAGCACTCCCTGGGGGAGAAGCGGCAGAGGCCTGATGCTTGGGGGTAAATGAAGGAGTGCAGACAAGTGTGCGACTGTTCACAGGGTCCGAGGGGGAAAGATGCTCGGAAGTGGTTTGACCACTTCAGGAACAAGACATTTATATCTATCAGTAAAGCAGAGTGAGAGGCTGTGAGTGCGTAAAGAGTGAGTTGGACGATCACCGCGGGGCAGGCTGACTGGGCATCTCTTCTTTCTCCTCCTCGTGGGCTGACCATGTCGGTCTGTCTCGATTCGCAACCATTTGTAAAGATCTCTCAGCCTCCACTGGCCTCACAGACAGAGCAGCGGGAGGAGGGCGGGCAGCAAGGGGTCATCTGTCACTGTCGGGAGAAGTGCTGCACACAGCAGGGTTGGCTTTGCTCCCTGCTGCTCCTGCAGCCAGAGCTGCAAACCTTGAAAAAATGCAGAACACGCACCTCGAAAACAGCCATTCATCATCGCAGCTTGGGGACCATGGGAGCAGCCCCTCCCGACGTGGGGTTGACCCGCTCCGCCTTCAGCCCGGGTCCCGCCGAGCTGGGAACAAGGGGACTTCTCAGGAACTTAATCCCTGTCCCGGCCAACCCCCATCTACCACAGTCTTCCGAGGTCTGGGGTTAAAATTCTCTGAGATGCCATCCAAACCCCTCCTCTCTCCATTAACTCCGATTTCCAGATTGCTTCCCACCATCAGACTGCAGCCAAGGTGGCCTATAATCATTAAATTATGAAAATACAAGTGGCTGGGAGGAAATGAATCCCAGGTTTAACTCAGGAATGGCCTGCTTTCTCGTGAAGTGATTATAAAATTAAAATGTGCTATTTCTCTGGTGAGCATAAAAAACCTCCTTGGTGAAGTCTATGGCCCCACAGTAATGTTAGGATTTGCACCGAGGAGGGACTGCACGCACCTCAACCACGGGAGTCAGGGACGTCTGCAGGTAAATTTCCAAAGACTGGGTTAAAGGTGATTAAAATCAAGAGGAGGAGGAAGACGGGGTTTGAATTTTCCAATTACTCTTGAAAACTCAAAAGTCAAGCTGCTAGAAAACGCAGGCTTTCTGAGCAGGACTAATAACGCTGAGCTAATTAGACCCACAGGCATGGCCAACATATAAATTCAGCCCAAAGGAGGGACACTGTCCCTTTAAAAACTGCCTGGGGATCAGTGGAAAAGCTAATGAGGAGTGTCAGTTGGGGCTGCTTTTTTAGGTGGTCCTCGGGAGGATACAGCCTGGGGTTTCTGTAACAGGGCTTCTGTGCTTGGTTCAATAAATCAATTTATATTAAAACGCGGGTACAGCTCTGGAGCTAGCTTCATAAAGCATTCTGTGGCATTTCTCAATCTGCTTATTCCCCTCCCTGTCAGCCTGCCTGAATGCACTGTCAGTGGGCATTGAAAAGAGCAATGAAGAAGAAGGTAGAAGACACTAAACTATTTGTGGAACTTGACCCAGCAGCTCTGCACCACACTGGGGGTGCCTCTGGTGAGTTTCTTTCCAGAAGACATTTGCATGGCTGGTAAGAAGCCCAGTGCTGGGGGGCTGCAACGCTCAACCCGGAGCTGGGCTCCAGGCTCACGCTGAGAATCAATGTCAGCCTCAACCAGAAAGGAAAGGGGTTGCGAGTGAAGCTGCTTTTCAACCCGATCCTCAGGGTCTGAAATATTCTCCAAGAAGTGAAAGAAAAAAACTAAGATGATTGAAAGTGCCAACGGCCAGCACAGTCTAGGAGTTTGTGGGGAGGGGCCAGGGGAGGGAGGGGTGTTACTGACCAGGGCACATGGAATGGTCAGCAGGCTTGCCAGTGACGGACGGCTGCAGACCAGACATCCCTAAACACAGTGACCTTTGCCCCCGAAGGTCTGACAAGCAGAGGGAACCCCATCTCCCACTTCTGGACTTGGAGTCCAGCAGTAGCAGGGTCAGAAGCCACAGAACGTGGCCACAACATTCTGCTCTCCCTTTCTTGGCTCAGCTGTCTTTTTAACTCCTTGCTACTGGGTTGTTCAATTCCAAATAGTTCCTGGCATTGCCCTCCACCCCAGCTAAACCCTTACATTACCTAGACTGTCGTGCCATCTGCCAAGACTTTATGTGATGATGGGAATGTTCTGTATCTGTCACGCCCACTTCAGTAGCCACGAGCCACACGTGGCCACTGAACAACTGAGATGCGGCTGCTGTGACGTGGGAAACCAATCTTTACTTTTAATTAATTTTAACTAATTCAGATTGAAATGGTCCCCGGGGGCTAGTGGCCACTCTGCTGTAGAGGACACGGAACGGGGAAGTTCCCCTTTGCCTTCATAAAGGCAGTGAGCGCTGAGAGAAGAAAATGGCGGTGGACAGCACTCTTTCCCAGGGGAAAGCCTCTGATTTATCAGCTCTCAGTTTCAAGGGAAAGAGAGGAGGGAACAACTACTCTGATGCGTCATCAAGTCGGAATCACAAAAGAGTTAAGGGCTGCAAGAGACAGAAATGAAAGGTTACCATCACTGGAATTTTCCTAATGGAATCTGTCTTTTTCAGAAGCTTGGAAAAGCAGTGCAAAGCCCACCCCCACTGGAGGCTGGCAGAGAAGGGCACAGGAAGTATTTTATAAACAAGAGACCCCAGGCTCGGGATTTGCCCAGGGCCCCAGAACCGCGGCAGAGTGAGGACTGGTGCCCAAGCAGCGCTCTCTTTCCTAAGTAAGCCATGCCATCTCATGTTACTGGTCCCTGAAATAAGACCATTATAAACGTTAAAACGGCTTTGCTTAAAGAAAGAATTTTGGTGTACTTTACTGTTAACCAGAACCATCTGGAAGCAATCTTGCATTCACACGATGGACTTGTCCTCTTTGGCCCTCGCTCTCAACAAATCCCATCAGCCCAGGAACAGCTGCTGGAGAGTCTGGCCCAAAGCCAGGGGTGAAGCTATGGCCCCCTCCTGTGTGCTCTGGGGTGTGTGTGTGGGGGCCCGGCCTTGCTCGTCACCCCATGCGGCCAGACACAAAGCACAAAGAACACAGATCCTACACGAGAAAGCGAAATCACCCGCGGTCACAGGAGCGGGCACTTGGTGCCACAAAGCCAGCTGTGAGAAACTGTTGTTTTAACTCGGGAACACAGATGCTTGCCAGCAAATAACAGCCTGAGACGGCTCAGAGGGGAGTGGGTCAGGACGCTGGGCTCACAATGCCAGCTAGTGAGTATCGTGCAACAGACAGCAGCTCCACACAAAGGGCTGGGGAGGAGGGACACGGCTCACACCAAGTCCAAGGCCAAGGTTCTGGCGCCAGGACCGAGGACATCCAGCACAGAAGGTGAGAGCTGGGACATGTCAGGGACTGACTCAGCATCCAGAGTGCTGTTAGAAAACGCCTTTGTGGGGCTTCCCTGGTGGCTCAGAGGTAAAGAATCTGCCTGCCAACACAGGAGACATGGGTTCGATCCCTAGTCCGGGAAGATCCCCCATGCCGCAGAGTAACTATGCGTCTGTGTCGCAACTACTGAGTCTGGGCTCTAGAGCCCGGGAGCTGCAGCTACTGAAGCCTGCATGTCCTAGAGCTGTGCTCCACAAGAGGAGCCGCCACCGTGAAGCCTGCACACCAACAAAGACCCACCCACCACAGCAAAAAAAAAAAAAAAAAAGAAACAAAACTTGATCTATTTATAAAATAATTTTTTAAAAAGAGAGAAGAAAAAAAAGCCTTCGTAAATCAAACCACTGTGCAAACTATCTGAGCAGAAAGGAGGTAGGGGAGCCAGGGACGAGACAGATTTCATTAGGAAGGTCTGGGTGACAATAACCTTTTGTCCTCTATACAATCTGGGCCTGCCCAGCTCCAGGTCTAAGCGGGTGGGAGAGAAAGAATCCCCATCAGAAGGCAGCAGACTCATCCTTAATCATGAGCGCGGGCTTCCCGGAGCTGACAGCCTCTCCCACACTTCCTCCCGGCTGTAGGCACACCGCAGAAAGCTGGCAGGACGCTCCTCTAACGAGAGCAGTCCATTTTCCTAAGTAAAGGAAATCTGGTGCTTTGGGGATCGTCCCCATCATCACCACCCCCAAACCACACACAGACTTTTAGTGACGAGTGTGAAGCATCACAGTTTAATTTGGCCAACAGTCCACTGGGTCAGATTGAGAACTGGAAAAATGACTACCTCGGCAGCTCCTGAAATGTTTTATTTCATCCTCTTGTCCTCTAAAGGGCTGGCAAGGAGACACGAATCCTAGTAGATGGAGGTCCCCGGCTTAAATTTCCACCGCAGCTCAAAACTGAATAATCATGTTTAATCTCACTCTGAAGAAAAGTTGATCCATTGTATCAGAAAGAGCTCCAGGCTAAGAATCAGAAGCCTGGGTTATTCTGACATTTTTGCATTCGTGGCCACTTAAGTAAGTGTAAGCCACTTAATCCCTGTGAGCCTTAATTCGCTCAGCTGCAAAATGGGAATGAGGAGGAGGACTCCTCTTTGGGCATTTGACAGTTTAGCACCAGACTGAACAGTGTACCCCTGAAGTAAGGTCACCTTGGTTCACAGACTGGCTTCTCTCCTTACGAGTCATATGACCTTGAGCAACTTGGCCCATGTGCCTCAGTTTCCTCATCTGTAAAATGGACCTAGTTCATAGGAAGTGTATAAAGGTCTCATCACAGTTGGTGCCCTTAGCTGTCTCCCTCACTGTCAGCCAGCCCCAGGACCAGTAGGGACAAGCAGGCAGATAAACATTTCCACAACTAGGTCTTTGCTACAAAGTTTCAACAGCTTGGCAATGGATGAACCCTTACTTGTTAGAAAGGTTTACAAGTTCACAGGCCAAGACTAATTCTGAAGCCAAGAAACATAAAGGAGGGCTGGGGTGAGGACTTACCTGTCTCCTTGAGCACGATGCATTCCCAACACCCACCAGTCCAACTTCAACCAATCCCAACACCTTGGCAGTAATTTGGGGCTTTCATGGAAAAAAAGGCTGTAGATCCTTGTCTCTTTCTGTTTAATTCATTTGCCAGCCTTTCTCTTTCTAATAGACAACTCAGAAAAATAGGAAATTGGGAGTCCATGTTTCTTAAGTCCTGAAAAAATAACTGCTAGGTTTGAGGCTTTCCATTAGAGGTAAAAAAACATTTTTTAAAAGAACTCATTAAAGCTGGGAGGTAGGCAGAAGGAGTTTACACAGGCAGTGATCTAAATTGGTTTTAAACTTCCCAAACTCTTCCAGCAAAGATAGATCTCTCCTTTTCCGTAAGTGTCACTTTCAAATCCTAAGTAACAACAGATAGGAGATAAACAAAGATGTACATCAATCTCTGCTTGTAGCCAAAGTTGTGAGCCAACAGCCTTGTAGGGAACTTTGCTGAAGCAAATGAGCAAATCACATCTGACTGAAGCCATTCTCAGTCTTGGCTTCTTGGCTATTCGGTACCTTCTGTGGAGTTCTGCACAGTTAAATACAGCCCATTTATGGACTGTTCACTTGCTAAAGACCCTGCCAATGCATGTGTGTGCCTGTATATTAGATAGAGAGCAAAAGAGAGGAACTGTGTGTGTGTGTGTATGAAGCTGGATGTAATCTAATCCTGAACTTATCTACATTTAAAAAAACTGTAAAAAGGGGTACTCTTTAGCCATTTGTTTACCAAGTCTGTTGTGACTGCTGAGATCTAATTTGCCTTTTTGGCATAGAAAGAAAATACAAACAGCCTTGCCTCAAGCTCAACATGGCTTGTGTGCTGGCTTCTCATTCCTACCCTTCCCATCAACCATCTGCGTGTCCGCCACCCCCATCAACTTCTGTCAATCACACCTTTCATCCAATAATCACAGCCTGTCAACTACATGTCAGGCACAGGATGAGGCACTGGGCTGCCCCTCTGGAGGCTGACAGACCACTATAATTAGAGTAACTGATGACTTACCCCTTACATTTATCCCTTAACCAAAGCCATCTAGTTTCTTGTTTATTTCCTTGCCTTCTCTGCTTTCTGCTTCCATCCCTCTATTTGGCTCTGGAGATCTCATATCCATATTTCTATGATAATTTTTCTCTAGATATCTGAATCTGCTTTCTCTCCTGGTCATTCTCCCTCTCTTACTGTATAATAACCTTCCTAAAGCATTGCTTTTATCATTGCATTCTCCTCAGCAACACAGAAGTATAACCAGCAGGGTCTCACAGTAAACCTCAATTTCTTTGTCTGGCTTCCCACATTCTCAATTATGCTCTCCCGGTACCATCTCAGCCTGACTTCCTACAGCCACACTCTCCCCCCATTTTGGCCATTTTGCTCACTTCTGTTAGCTTTGCTCTTTTTGTTTATGTGTTTATAACCATGTGGGTTCCCAAACTGGGATGATTTTCAGTCCACCTCTCCAAATTCTACAAAGACCAGACCAAACGCCTCTACGGTTTTCTGAATTACATGAACCCTCACCTGAGACTTTTCTGTAAGGAGTGCTGCTTCTGCTGATTGAATAAAAATACATTTGCAAGGAAACCCATTCTGGAGTAACAAAACTTCAGAGCTCAGAGCAGCAAACATGGTAAACCCTTTCTGATAAATCCAATCATGTTTTAGAGCAGGAGTATTTTTAAAGCCCTGCTGCAACCACTCAAATGCTCTGCTGTCCCATGAAGTGACAGATTAAACATAAACAAAAGAATGTGACTGTACTTTTCGAAGTCATTTACAGGAAGAGGTGGCTGTGGCGGGGGCGGGGGGG
>SJYX01008716.1:225260-249519 GCA_006410675.1 Oreotragus oreotragus | reverse complement strand
CATCTGTTACAGCCATTTTGGTCAAACAAGAAGAGATAATGAAATCTACTTCGTGGCCTGTGTTGGGGGCGTGGCAAGGAAAGAGGCCACTGTCTCATTCGCTGTCCTCCAGACTGTCGAGGGGCTCCCGGTCAGGATCGCAGGGTCTTAGAGCAAACCTTCCCCTATGCTCCTTGGTGCCAGGCACTGTCCCCTCGCTTCGTCCTTACATCAACCTTATGAAGTTTCAGTACTTTATCATCGTATCTGTTTTCAGTTGGAATAAAGGCACTGTCCCCTCGCTTCGTCCTTACATCAACCTTATGAAGTTTCAGTACTTTATCATCGTATCTATTTTCAGTTGGAATAAACAGATGAGGTCTTAGTCAATGTTAACTACTGACCCACAGAAATGGTTTGGGGGCCTTATATAGGTACGTGTGTTTGGAGAATAAGATGCCCTTTGCCAAGAGCTCTTTTCTGGTGAAAGGTGGTGAAATAATGACAGTTCATTACCGCTGGTCCTTACACCCACCCTTCAGAGAGTATTCTTTATATTTTATTCATGGGAAACTGAACTCATAGGGGTTAAGTAGTTTATCCAACTCTGCCTATTCCGAAAGGTCAGAGTTATGATTCAAATTCAAGCTGGTCTGGCCAAACAGAGCTTTGGCTCATTCCTTTGAGCCCTGTTACCTCCTTAAGTAACTGTGACCTAAAAAAAAAACAAGTTTAATGTGTTTTAAAAGCCCCCAAATTTCTGCTCTGTGTGAAGTGGGGGATTACATCAGCTTGGTGGGTCTAGTATCCTTAGGGAGGGCCTCAGAGAGCAGAGAAGCAAACCAACACCCAGATCTGAGGGCAGCAGAAGTGGGTGTAGACCCTTTCCCTTCCCCACCAGCCCAGGGCTCCGCCTGCACCTCCTGATCCAAACAGCAGAACTGACTTTTCATGGCGGTGACACTGCCTTCACGGACACTGTGGCAGTGCCCAGGCAGAGGGAGGCGTGTTCTTACCAGCCTGTCATATTAAAATCCCTGTAGAGCATCTTCTTTCCAAGTTCCTTCCTCTGTACTCTCCTTGGAAACTCCAAATGTGTGAACTCATTTCCCAGCAAGTGAGGCTGCATGAATGCCTAATAGCAAAAAGAGAAGAAAAAGAAGAAAAAAAACACACACACACACAAATTTAGAGGAAAAAATAAGACCCAAGGATGTTTCGCACATTGACACAGGCCACATTTATGAAATTAGAAAATGGTTCTCAAATTTTCAGGGAGATGAATAGATTTAAAAACCTGAATACAATATCAACAAATAAAAATCACGAATGTCATTTATAAAAAGACATGACTTTTTCATGTGAGATGATAAATTATTTGTAATCAGAGAAATGTATCTCTAAAGCAAGAAAAAAAAAAGGTTCACTTTATAATTCAAATTCAAGATGGTTTCACTTGGTTGAGCAGCAGGAAAGCTCACCCTGCCTCTCTCCTCCTTGGCTTTCTCTGCTTGCCTCCTGCACATATTCCTAGTTATCACGGCCTTGGCTCTGAAAGCTGCGTGTGGGTCTCCATGTCAACACAATGGCCTGAGAGAGAGGGCTGGGGCTGTATGCACCAGACAGGAACTTTCTGTTGGACTCCCTCCATTTTGCTCTGCAGTAATTTGATCATGTAATTGGAAGACTGTTCCAGAGCAGATGGCTTCTTCCCCTCCCCCAAATCTCTGTTCACAGTACACAAGTCTTGAGCAAACAGCCACTTAGGGAATTGCTGTGAAACAACAAACAGTCTCATTGTCACACTCCAAATTCAAATCCAGTTATCCAAGAGACAAAATGCTCAAGTATGAACTTCCCTGCTTGGAGTCTACATGTCGTAGGCAGGCCTGCCCTGGATCTGCCCTGTACCAAGCCATATACCTGCTTCTTAGTGGTGTACTGGAATGGCGCTCTCTTTCTCTGGCAGAGGAAAGAGTGAGCAGAGCAGATCACGGCCTGGCACTGCAGGAGAGCCAGGGCTCCCTGCCACAGGACAGATGGCCATGTCCTTGGTCTGCTGGAAATAGACGTCTCCCGCAGCCTCTTTCCCAGGACCCGACACCAGCCTATCTTCCGCTGATTCTCACGGTGGGTCAGAGGTCTCTGCTGGATGCTAGCCATTAGAAGCCAAGCGTATTAGGAGTCAGAGGAAGCCAAGCTGAACGGGCCCCAGGCTGGTCAGACTGGACCAGCCAGCAGAACTCTGGGCCAGGGATGCTGAGCAGGCATGGGGACAGGAGGGGCAGGATGGGGGTGAGAAGAGGGGCTGTCCTGTCGCTGTATCCCTGCCAGGGTCCAGGCTGGGGGGAATTCTGGAGTTTCTCTGAGGGGCTTTGAAACCTCTGCTGGAAATGAGCCTTGTGCTGCCTATGAGTATCAAGGACACTAAAACACTGGGTTTTACAGAAAGGTTCCTTGGAAAGGAAGAAGGGAAATAAAACTCAGCACAGGTCAGTGGGGTGGGCTTCGGATTCGAATCCAAGTTCTGCCTTTATAAGCTCAGTGATTTTCCTGGGTGACTCAACTGCTTGGGCCTCAGTTTCTTTACTTGCACAGTGAGACTAACTGAAGATTTATTTCATACTATTTGAATAATGAAATGACATCTACAGTGCACAGATCATGATGGTCTCTGTTTATAAAAAGAAAATAACTTATCCATCTGTTGGTTGTCACGCCTTATGTAGTATCTTGTAAGCTCTCATTCACACCCCTAACAATCTTAGGGCAGGGCCTAATCTGTGGGGCTCCCAATGCAAAAGGAAAATGTGGAGCCACTATTCAGGTGACAGTGGAGCACTAGGCCAAGTGCAGACTCCAGGCAACTGCAGAAATCGCCTCCTTGATGGCAGCTGTACCTACAGAGTAGATACAATTTTATTCCTCTCCTTTATTTTGGTCAATCCACGAAAACTAAGGACCAAAGGCATTAGTAGTCAGTGAACAGCACCATCTGTCATATACCCTCTGTCATCTCTCAGAATTTTGGGACCGTATCAGCATGGCGTTTTTGTCTATCCCCTTGCCTTCTAAGCTGGAGTAACACTGACCTAGGGGTTGCCACGTGTCAGGCACTTGATAACACCTTCTGTTATTACCTTAGCAATTCTATGAAGCAGATGTCATAGGCTCAATTTACAAATGAGGAAACTAAGGTCCAGAGAGGTTAAGACACCTAGCCTAAGGTTATCAGCCAGGAATGGGTGATTCTAGGGTTTGAGCTTAACATCAAACCCATAACCTTCATCCTAACCCATATGCTGGTCCTTTAACCTGCACACACATTAACAAAAAACAGTGAACAGGCAACAGCGGGCCTGTTGCCGTGCCAAGTCTGAACCACAAACAGGCACCTGTGAGGATCTGGTTAATAAAAAATTACAGGTCTGCACACAGCTGGGCCACAAGGATGTTCTTCAAATAGTGAGAAGAAATCGTTTAATAACACGAGTGATTAAAGCAGTACAAATCCATACAAAAGAATTCCCTGCGATCACATACAAAGGTATCAGAGAGAATATGTAATTACACAGAAAGAGCAAACATACATTTATAAAAAGCAGGCTGTCAAAACAATATGTGTCTGTGAGAGTGCATGTATAGAAACTTATGTATATCGTGTCATAGATATACAGATCTATCAAACTCTGAGAGATCGTGGAGGACAGAGGAGCCTGGAACCACCGAAGGGTGCAAAGAGTGGACACGACTTAGTAAGTGAACAACAAAACCCTTTAACATACATGTATGCATAAGTGAGTATGCACGCGTATAAAGACAGGTACACGATACACAAACACACACACACATATATACCATAACAAACAGGTTATGGCCCAAAAGCCATGACTAAGCACATTCTGTACCCTCGTGCCTTTACTGTTGGAATGTTTGCCTGGGTACGTGTATGGGGAGAAGTCTGCAGGGTAGCTACTACTGACAGGGGCCACCATACCTCTCCCTCTGGGGATGGGCAGGCTCAAAGGGACCTTGAATCCTAGATCCCTGTGACATCCATTGTCCCTTCACACGCAGGGACTTTCAGGGTCTCAACAAACCACCTGCTTCTCCTGTTATAACAAGAGGCTACTGTAGTTCATCAATTCTAAGATGCCTTTTATTAGCTGTGCCGTTCGTTACCTCTAAGGGAGGGGAGGGGGGGAAGCTGCCAATTACACTAGGCGTAATGCTTCCTAATCACTTCAATTTTTAAATTTATTATTTTTAAAGAGCTCCTTTCAAAGTAGGTAAAACTATCATCTATCACTGTTTTGCAGGCTTCCCTGGTGGCTTAGATGGTAAAGAGTCCTCCTACAATGCAGGAGACGTGGGCTCGATCCCTGGGTCGTGAAGATCCCCTGGAGAAGGAAATGGCAACCCACTTCAACACTCCCACCTGAGAAATCCCGTGGACAGAGGAGCCTAGTGGGCTACAGTCCCTGGGGGTAGCAAAGAGTCCGACATGGCCGAGCAACTAACACCCACACACATTTTGCATATTTAGGAAGGAATATGTAAATGAAGAGTATCTGTTAAGGTTGCTCCAAAACATTTTCACATTTAGGATCTGACGGCACTCATCATTTTCCAGCTCTGAATTACCCTGTGTTCATGATTTTCCCACAAGAGCAGGCTGTATTTCAGGGGATCATTGGGTCTAACAACTTGTAGAATCACTACAAGCCTCAGAGGCAGGGGTGCGGAGCTCTGAAGCTGGCTTTGTCATCCTCCAGAGTCTGCTTTCTTCTGACGCCCACTTGGGGGATGCGGCTGAGCAAGGCTGGTCACTCCTCCCGAAGTCCCTCTGCTGGACTGGTACCTCCCAAGGGACAGCAGCGCTTCGCTTTAGTCTGTGGGGTTTTCCTCCAGGTTGCTGAGTGAGCTTCTGTTCTGAACTTCAGTCCTGATCTACTGATGTCTGCTTATGCCCGGAAGATGACATCCATGTCATGCTGAACACCAGGCTGATAGCAACAATCAACTGTAAACTTCAGGTATGTCCGAAAGTAAGAGAGAAAAGGTATTTTATTTCTGAGGACTTACTGTGGTATTCAACCCCCACTGATACAATGCCACACCCTTGGGTTTCTCTCTCTGTGACCATTTTTCTTCCTCTGGCTAACAGCCACAGCACATTTCACATGTTATGTGGCACATTTTCCATTACAGTCATGCCCATCATAGAATGCATGTGTATTCCATGTGTACTGAGGACATATCCCGCCCCCTGATGTATTTTTGAAAGTGAAAGTGTTAATTGCTTAGTTGTGTCCAACTTTTTGTGACCCCATGTAGCCCACCAGGCTCCTCTGTTCATGGATTCTCCAGGCCAGAATACTGGAGTGGGTAGCCATTCCCCTCTCCAGGGGATCTTCCCAACCCAGGGATGAAACCCAGGTCTCCTTCCTTGCAGGCAGATTCTTTACCATCTGAGCCACCAGGGAAGTCCTTTCCACTATGCTTTAAAATGACCATTCCCATCCTAACCATAGGCTTCCTTCTTCGCAGCACTTTTGATACTCACCCCAGTTTTATTTGTCAGACCTGATGGAGTTACTGCTGTTAAAGAAAGAAACAACTCAAGAATTAAGTACAAGTAGAACAAATAGGTGGCTGATGAATGAAAAATGAGATGCTACAATATAATGGGACATATACCTGTTGTTTTCTAAGAAAAATGCTCATTAGTGTACCTTTTCGTGAAATACTCATGAAATACCACAGACCGAGGGATTTAAAGCAGCAAAAAATTATTTCTCACAGACTGGAGTCTGGGAAATCTAAGATCAAGATGCCAGCAGATTTGCTGCCTGGTGAGGACTCTCTTCCTGGCTTGCACACTGCCGCATTCTTGCTGCACCTCACAAGCTTTCCTCTATACTTTCATGTGGAGAGAGAAATCGAGCATGCTGGCATCTCTTCTCATCAGGAAACTAACCCTATCAAATCAGGGCCCACTCTTACGACCTCATTTAACCTTAATTACTTCTGTAAAGGTCCTATCTCCAAATTCAGTACATTGGGGATGAGGGTTTCCACCCAGGAATGTGGGGGGAGGAATACACACCTTCAGTCCCTAACATGGCCTTGTATGTACTTATGTTTATATATGCACATACACTCAAAGCCATCAAAATATTACACAGTATTATCTGATGGTTTCCTTTCTAACTTACCTATATTCATGAATATGTCTACCAGTAGATATAGATTATCTTCATTTTGAAAATACTCTCAAATCTTAAACTAGGTCTGAGAAAACTGTTGAGAGGAGTTTTACGACCCTTTCATATTCCCAAAATTTGAGTCACTGGAAGGGGCCACCCCAGGTAGGCACACCTGGCGCCAATGCAGGTGATGCTGAAGCCCTCTGCAGCCCAACAGCCCAGCACAGAGACATTTTGTTCTCAGAAGTCGGGTGGCCCAGCAACTTGGGAACTCAGAAACTTCTTTAGGACCTGCCCAGCATCCAAGCAACATAGACTGGTTAGTGTTACTCCACTAGTGCTGGCCTGCCCTGCTGGAACCATTGCTCAAGTCAGCATTCTGGACTCTTGAGCCTCAAAAGTGACTTAACTCATAATACATGTAAGCACTACACAGACACAGTTTAGAGCCTGCAAAACGTGGGAGCTGGAATGTGTTAGGTTCCCTTCAGCAATAAAATCCAATGAATTTTCTGACTCCAAACTTGTAGGATTCACGGACAATTCTGGCATGTTTTTAACTCCACTGCTCATACCCAGGCCACGCATAAACACATGCGTGATGACTGCCCCTTCCCCAGGCACAGCTAAGGATGCTGGCGTATTAGAAACATGGGCTGTAATGGGATCGACATCCAAGATGGGAGCAAGCACACATTAAGGTCCCAGGTCGACCTGCAAAATGAAAATTTTCGACTCTCTCCTTCACATTCCTTATTTATCTGCTATGCTGAATATATTTTAGCTTTTTCTCTTTAATGGCGCTATTTGGATTTATGTATGTTAGAAACATCTGCATGGTGACGCAAGTAATACCAGATACACTTGAATATGTTCATTACTTTTAAAACCTCAGCCACACTCTAGTGCCCAGCATAGCACTGACCACAGTAAAGGCTCTTAAGTATTTGCTGGAGGAATGAATACAGAACATTCTGACCTGCTTTACACAGGCACCTTTCAGTGACTATTACTTCATAAAGTAAGACAACATAGCTTTCAATTATTAGAAAAAGATAAAACTAAGATCCATGGCATTTACAATCTTGGATGCACATTACATATTTTGGATTTAGTTAACATTTTAACAATTCCATAGATACCTTCCTGTAAATTCTCAAGAATGTGGATACAGTTATACCATTGAAAACTTCATGATATTCCACAGTCCTAAGAATATCTAAATATGTTGCCTCTTCTCTACCTAATAAGTATGCCGACTAGAAACCTAGAAACATATTTTACACTAAAATCCAATTTCAATTGTGCTAGCCTGCCCCATGTTAAAAAACAAAAACAAAAATCCAACAAATTAGACTTCTTTTTGTACCTCTATTCTAAATCTTGAGGCTCTCCTTCAGGGAAGCATAACTGAATGCTGCCAACTAAAAGGAAGGGTAGAGGTACATTTGGTGTTCAGCTGTGTACCGTAAATGGCACTGGGGGAAAAGGCTTGGTAACCACTGCCCTGGCAAAACCACAGGCAGGTGGCCGAGAGTCTTTTAAGGACTCTAGAGAGTGCAGGTTTGCTAAAAAAAAAAAAAAAAGGGGGGGGGTGGGGGGAGTAGAACATATCCTTGCCACTTAATGAGAATCCATTTCCAGACATGGTTGTGCCTGGCCAGGAACAAGAAGTTTCTCTAGGGAGAGGGTGCTGGAGTAATCGCCGTGCCAAGAAATGGCAGGATATGGAGATGAGGCAGGAGGATCGAGCATCTTCTGGCTGCTCTCCTCTCTGGTCCTGGGCAGAAACCAGCATCAAGGGCAGAGGAGGCTGGTGAGCACAGCACTGTGAAGAAACACAGCCGTCCCGTCTCACTGACAGTCTCTGAGTCACAGAGGGATTCAGCCATAACAGGAGAGGACAACCTGACAAAGAGAGGCCTTCTGGAATGCTCCAGAAAGTCTCACTAGAGCAGAGTGCATCCCTGAACCCAGGTCTGTCTCGCTCCAGAGCACATGGACCTGAGCCCCACCATCCTGGGGTGGGGAAGAGCTCTGAGCATCCTGGCATGGCAGGGAGAAAACGGAGTGGAAGCAGGAATCCAGAGCCCAGGGAGGGATATGTACATACTGGGTCCTGGAGGAGGCTGAGCATCAGGCCTCCTGCAGACACTGAGATAGTAGTTCCCAAGGTTACTAAAAACTGCTGCTGAGGGACACAAAATGTTTCCTTCTTTTAATAAATTTTCCTTCTGCCACTTTGTGATCAGCTTGCCAGTGAGTAGTGTGAGTCAATAAGGGGGACTGTGCCTTGTTGGATTTGGGGGTATCCAGCCTCAAATCCAATTTAGGGATTTGGGGGTATCCAGCCAATGGAAGTCATGCAATTAACACATAAGCTCCTGCAGGTACGGGTACCAGGGGTTAGGGATTCAAAGAATTTTAAGAAAGAGACCCCTCTGCTCAGAGCTCATGCACTAGCTGGGCAGAATGAGGAAGGCTTATAGGTGGGAATGGAACTATCTTGAAGAATAAGGAACAGAGTGGGGTCACTGGGTGGGGTCAGAGAAGATCGGAAAAGGATTTTTGCTCATTATTTAAAAATTGATGCATAGTCACTTCACAGTGTCTCAGCAAAGTGATTCAGTTATGTGTGTATGTATTTTTTCAGATTCTTTTCCATTATAGGTTATTACAAAATACTGAATATAGTTCCTGTGCTATATATATAGCAGGAGCTCGCTGTTAATCACACATAGTAGTGTATATGTGGGGGCTTCCCAGGTGGTGCTAGTGGTAAGGAACCTGCCCGCCAGTGCAGGAGACATAAGAGACTCAGGTTCAATCCCTGGGTCTGGAAGATCCCCTGGAGGAGGGCATGGCAACCCACTCCAGGATCCTTGCCTAGAGAACATGGAATGAGAAGCCTAGCAGGCTACAGTCCACAGGGTCACACAGAGTCAGACATGACTAAAGCTACTTAGCATGCACCCAGTATATATACAAGTTAATCTCAAATTTTTTTATTTTTCCCTCTCCCCCAACTCCACGTCCCCTTTGGAAACCACACATTTGTTTTCTACCTGTGAATCTGTTTCTGTTTTGTAAATAAGTTTGTATCATGTTTTAGATTCCACACACGAGTGGCACCATATGATATTGTCTTTCTGTCTGGTTTACTTCGCCTAGTAGGATAATCTTTAGGTCCGTCCACGTTGCTGCAAATAGCATTACTTCATTCTTTTTAATGACTAATATTCCATTGTGTGTGTGTGTATGTACATATATATACATACATCACATACACACACACATACATCACATCTTTATCCATTCATGTCAGTGGACATTTAGGTTGCCTCCACATCTTGCTACTAAAATAATGCTGCTATGAACACTAGGGTGCAGGTATCTTTTTGAATTAGAGCTTTTGTCTTTTCCAGCTATTTTCCCAGGAGTGGGGTTGCTGGATCATATGATAACTCTATTTTTAGTTTTTTAAGGAGCCTCCACACTGTTCTCCATAATGGCTGCATGAATTTACACTCCCACCAACAGTGTGGAAGGGTCCCCCTTTCTCCACACCCTCTCCAGCATTTATTATTTGTAGATGTTTTAATGAGAGCCATTCTCACTGGAATAAGGTGGTACCTCACTGTAGTTTTGATTTGCATTTCCCTGATGATGAGTGATGTTGAGCATTTTTTCCTGTGTCTGTTGGCCATCTGCAGGCCGTCTTTGAAAAAAAAATGTCTGTTTAGGTTTTCTGTCCTTTTCTTGATTGGGTTGTTTTGTTTTGTTGATACTGAGCTGTGTAAGCTGTTTGCATATTTTAGAAATTAAGCCCTTGTTGGTCCTATCATTTGCCAATATTTTCTTTCATCCTGTAGGTTGTCTTTTCATTTTGTTTATGGTTTCCTTTGCTGTGAAAAAGCTTTTAAGTTTAATTAGGTCTCATTTGTTTATTTTTGCTTTTGTTTCCATTACTCTAGCAGACAGATTTGAAAAAATACCGCTGCAATTTATGCCAGTGTTCTGCCTATGCNCTGTAGGTTGTCTTTTCATTTTGTTTATGGTTTCCTTTGCTGTGAAAAAGCTTTTAAGTTTAATTAGGTCTCATTTGTTTATTTTTGCTTTTGTTTCCATTACTCTAGCAGACAGATTTGAAAAAATACCGCTGCAATTTATGCCAGTGTTCTGCCTATGCTTTCCTCTGGCAGAAAAGTATCTGAAGAGCCAGTCAGGTAAGAGGTTTGGGGCAAGTGCAGCAGAAGCAGACGCAAGGAGGTGGGAAGCAGCAGCGGCTCCTGGAGCAGCTCTTAGGGGAGAACAGTGTGGGGCAGACAGGAGGCAGAAGTGCGGCTTCCAGGAAAGCCTGTCCTGCTGCTTGGCTGTGAGCTCTTGCAGGAGGCCCCCTCCTGCACAGGGCAGTACACACTTGTTGTCCGGCTCTTTGGGACCCCACGGACTGCAGCACAGCAGGGTTCCCTGTCCTTGGCTGCTTCCCAGAGTTTGCTCAAACTCACGCCAGTTGAGCTGGTGATGCCACCCGACCAGCTCATCCTCTGTCGCTCTCTTCTGCCCTTGCCCCCAATCTTTCCCGGCATCAGAGTAAGTGAATCCAAAGCACTCTTAAAAACCCAACTTCTCAAATAAATGTACAAATGGTATGGTGCTCTGATCGTGTGCGTACAGGTGGGTGAAATTTTCCAACATCAGAGTAAGTGAATCCAAAGCACTTTAAAAAACCCAACTTCTCAAAGAAATATACAAATGGTACGGTGCTCTGATCATGTGCGTACAGGTGGGTGAATTTTCACAAACTGAACGCACCGCACGGCTGGCATCCAGATTAAGCGACTGAGCATTCACCAGCACGCGAGTGTCAGGACCCCGTTCAAATCCTGCTGCTTCTCCCAAGGGGAGCACTAGCCCCAGACTTTCCAGCTGTGTTTGCCTGTTTCTGTCCGTCCTATGGAATCCTGTAGGTTGGAAGTTGAGTCTGCAAAGATTTATCCATGTTGCTGCATGTAGTTATAGCTTGTTCGTTCCATCCTGTGACTGTGCAAAGCTTATTTATCCATTCTGCTCTCCGTGGGCATCTGGAGAGTTTCCAGCTTGGGCTCTTAAAAACAGTGCTGCTATGCACAGTCTCATCTTTTGGTGTAAACAGTGGTACACACTTTGTTAGGTATACAACAAGCGGTGGAACTGCTGGGCCAAATCCTTCTTCAAAGGAGTTGTTCCAACTTCCACTCCCATCAGCAGAATATGGAACGTATAAACACTCATGTGTGAAATGAGAAGGCGCATTCCAGGATAGGAATGTAAACTCCTCTAACTAGAAAAACACCATATGAATTAACTTCTTAAATATTCTAGACCCTTCAGGATGTGAAAGCAAGTTATCAACATGAGGATTTTCAGTGTTCAACATAAATCTTCTTAAAATATTGAATAATATCTCCTCTTTCTAGCTCTTAGGGGGAAAACTCCTGTCATATTACACAAGAGGAGTATTGGAAGCCTTTACATTTCAGGATGATTTATCCATATAGGAAGTCTAGGTCACAAATGAAATGAATAATGTCAGTTAAGGGACTTGCCTGGTGGTCCCGTGGCTAGGAATCTGCCTTGCAGTGTGGGGGACACGGATTTAATACCCAGCTGGGGAACTAAGAACCCACATGCCATGAGGCAACTAGGACTTGACACAGTCAAATAAATAAATAGATTTTTAAAAATTAAAAAACGATGCTGGCCAAGCCTAGGTGATCACCGACAGTCACACGAATGGTCAAAGGAGACGGCCATTCCAGAGCCAAGGCCGCTTACCTGGTGTACAGTGCGGGAGGAGGATATGCTACCTCGGGTCAAAAAGAATGAAGGAAAAATGTGAAGTGACTGAGACCTAAATATGTAAGGACTGGAGTCTTTCACAAAGAATTCTGCCTGAATTTGTCCTGAAAATCTCAAAGTAGCAAAAACCGAGCTTGTATATATAATTCTGTCTGGTTTAGGTGGATGTCAAGGAAGGTTCCCATTTAAATCTCGACATGGGACTACACTCATCAGCCAGAGAGAAGTAGCATTCCCCCAAATCAACTTTAAAATTGTAAAATTGAGATCTTATGATAAAGGAGCCACATGGAAACTGGACTACAAAGAGAGATATTAAACAAAATTGCCTAGATTTGTCAACTCCACAACAGTTTAAAGGATAGAATAAGGGATAAGAGTGCTCATTTACATAAAACATACAAAGTTTCCATATTCATATGCCTATTGCTTTTTATTCCCAAGTAAAATTCTGTGGAAAGGCACTCATTTGTAGAGTGAACAACTCATGTCAGCAAAAAAGAAAAGGAAAGTGAAGTCACTCAGTCGTGTCCAACTCTGTGTGACCCCATGGGCTGTAGCCTACCAGGCTCCTCCGTCCATGGCATTTTCCAGGCAAGAGTACTGGAGTGGGGTGCCATTAATATTAATATGCCTATTGCTTTTTATTCCCAAGTAAAATTCTGTGGAAAGGCACTCATTTGTAGAGTGAACAACTCATGTCAGCAAAAAAGAAAAGGAAAGTGAAGTCACTCAGTCGTGTCCAACTCTGTGTGACCCCATGGGCTGTAGCCTACCAGGCTCCTCCGTCCATGGCATTTTCCAGGCAAGAGTACTGGAGTGGGGTGCCATTGCCTTCTCCAGGGGATCTTCCCGACCCAGGGATCAAACCCATGTCTCCTGCTTGGCATTGTAGGCAGACACTTTACCCTCTGAGCCACCAGGGAAGCCAATTCCCTTCCCTTTGCATAAGCAAATGGAATTGAGAAATTATAAAAGACTACAGCAGTCCCAATGGCAGGGGGGCCATGAAAAAGTTCTTTATATAGTGATATTTAAAAACGAAGAAATTTGTCTCTGATCTAGGTCCTCCTGTAAGCACTACAAATATTAACTCATTAATCCTCACCCCTGTCCTGTGAGGGTCCTGCAATTGTCCTATTTCACAGATAAAGCAACTGAAGCACAGAACACATTTTATAGACAGTTAAGGTTTTGCCCTAATGAACCTCACTGAATCCTATCTACCCTTCTCAAAGCATATTTAACTTTAATGTACTTGAAGGATATATAACATTATCTTGCTTCCTTACACTAAGATCAATTCTTAAGGACCTCATGGGCAGATAGCTCTGGCTTTCAGTGACCAACTGTTTCTTATCCATATGTTTTTATTGTGGTAAAAGTCACAACATATAAAACACACTATTTTAACCATATTTAACTATACAGTTCAGTGGCATTAAGTACATTCACATTATGGTGCAAGTCTCACCATCGCCCATCTCCCCAAATTTTCACCTTCCCAAACTGAAACTCTGTCCCTGTTAAACACTAATCCTCCATTCCCCCTCCACTCCCCGGCATCTACCAGTGTACATTCTGACACTGTGAACTTGACTATCCTACATAACTTGTATAAGTGGAATCAAACAGTGTTGTCTGTACCTAATATATATTGGAATCATGTGCCCAAGGTTTTATTCAGAATATTTCAGGGGACAAGGACTAAAGAGGCTAAAGATTATGTGTATGTAGTAAGATGGATTTTTTTTTTAAAGAAGAAAATGTAGGAACTCATTCTCATGATGATTTTGCTCCAATGTGTGGGATTCATTTTCTTAGATATGCACAGTAGGTTCAGAATGCCTCCACGCCAAGTCTCTGACCTGTCCTAACCTGGAAAAAATCAGACGTCAATTTATATTAATTTAAAAAACCTGGCTCTAGAAGTGGTGCGCTTCAATTATCAGAGTCAATGTCTTCAGAGTCTTCCCTGAAGCCAGGCTGTGCTCCAAGGGCAGCCGAATATAAATTCTGCCTTTGCAGCCCTGGGCCGTGTCAGTTTCACGCTCTAAAATTCTGGCTTCTTCATGATGCCTATGTGATCAATGGAACCTATAGTAAATATGAAAAGTGTCAACCACTTTAGCCTGTCATTGTTTTTTTTTAATTCAAGATTTTGAAACATAATATAGTTTTGCAAAAGGGGGGTTAGATGGGGCTAGAGAAGGGGTTGGCCTGCGTCTGTCCCTGACTCAGACATCAGGCAAAGCAAAGTGGAGGTAAGTTCTCTCGCTGGGACTGCAGCCAGGCTCCCAGCTCTATACCCTGCTCTCATGGCTAATGGGGCTTCCCAGATGGCTCAATGATAAAGACTCTGCCTACCAATACAGGAGACGCGGATTCGATCCCTGGATCAGGAAGATCCCCTGGAGAAGGCAATGGAAACCCACTCCAATATTCTTGCCTGGGAAATTCCACAGACAGAGGAGCCTGGTGGGCTGCAGTCCATAGGGTCACAAAGAGTCGGACACAACTGAGCGCACGTGAACTCAAGGTTAAGGGCCACGTGGAGGTGGTGGGACAGCCATTTTTACTCACTAGTGGCTTGACCTTTCCAGTTATAGCCCTTGTCTTAAAAGCAGACATAAGCTTAAGCAGTATACTTCTTGAGAGTGAAAAATCCCAGAGAACCAAGGGGCACAGCGCTATCCCCTTGAAACCTTTCCCGGTTCAGTACTAGGGAAAATGGCAGACAAATCGAATCAGACTCGGTGTAGACAGCTGGAGGCAGGTCCAAGGACACCATCAGAAATCACCTCAGATAACGTTGCACTTGTGTGCCTCCAATGTGCATCCGAAACCCACTTTCATCTCCTCTGCACATTGCCCTTGATGATAAACAGCTGCCGACTCGGATTATCTACAAAGACAGACGTACATTATTGGGAGGTCTGATGATGCCAGCGCATCTTAATGTAATCACATCAGAGCTTATAAAAACCCACTCCAGTATTCTTGCCTGGGAAATTCCACAGACAGAGGAGCCTGGTGGGCTGCAGTCCATAGAGTCACAAAGAGTCGGACACGACTGAGCGCATGTGAACTCAAGGTTAAGAGCCACGTGGAGGTGGTGGGACAGCCATTTTTACTCACTAGTGTGCTTGACCTTTCCAGTTATAGCCCTTGTCTTAAAAGCAGGCATAAGCTTAAGCAGTATACTTCTTGAGAGTGAAAAATCCCAGAGAACCAAGGGGCACAGTGCTGTCCCCTTGAAACCTTTCCCAGTTCAGTACTAGGGAAAATGGCAGACAAATCGAATCAGACTCGGTGTAGACAGCTGGGGGCAGGTCCAAGGACACCATCAGAAATCACCTCAGATAATGTTGCACTTGTGTGCCTCCAATGTGCATCTGAAACCCACTTTCATCTCCTTTGCACATTGCCCTTGATGATAAACAGCTGCCTACTTGGATTATCTACAAGGACAGACGTACATTATTGGGAGGTCTGATGATGCCAGCGCATCTTAATGTAATCACATCAGAGCTTATAAACACGTCTCGGCAGAATGGAGGGGAAGCCGTTACTCTCACACCTCAGGGCTGCAGAGGTCCCCCGTGGAGGGAGATCTGTTTCTGGCTGTCACCTGAAGCAAGAGTGGGGCGATTTCCTGGAGACTACAGCATCAGAGGAGTAGACTGCTGAGAAATGCCCATAAACCAGACTGCTCTCCCTCCGATGTGGGTCCTGACTCCACCAGAACCGTCCAGCTTGGTGGACCTCGTAAAACATTTTATTTCAATCACCCTGGAAACATTAAAAAAAAAAAAATGAAAAAAAGCCCAGCGAGAAAACAGCAAGGCTTATTTGTGACTATGATCATCAGCTCTCCCCGGCTGCTGAGGGGCAAAAGTGCACGGCCCCTGACCCCCTCCCTCACACACCTGCCACATTCCATGTGAACACATCAAACCCTCAAGCCTGCTTGATTAATCACCCAGCCCAAGAATCTACGGAATAAAGTTCATGTTACCCGGAGAGCTCTATGAAGGGCCCTCTGAGGTCAGGATGCAAGACCAAACAAAATTAACGTGCCTGTCACATCCATCATCTTGTAATCTGCTTCCAGTTCCATAACCCGAGTGTCTCGACTGTGCCTACCAAGAACATTTCTGTTCGACGTGGATCAAAACAGCTCATGCACAAAGGGCTCTGAACTCTCCCCACCCCCAAGAAAATCATTAACCAGTTCTGCAAGTCAAACAGCCCTGGGACTGCAGTCGTCCGCTCAAACCAGATCTCAAGGGGCCTAGAAGTTGTCAAGATTCTCTCATAAATGTTTCTTTAGACATAATGACAATAAAATTTGACTTGACCTAAGAATAAGGAATACATTGTTAACTTTCCGGCAACATACTAACTCATTCAGATCATGTAAAGGATACAACAGCTCTCACTGCACAAAACTGTTTTACAATTAGTTCAAGCGAACTGATGTTCCCCAAAATAAACTGGCAGGATTAGATTGCAACCTGAAATTATAATGTATATGTTGCATTTTATACTACCGTGAGATGACTTTTAAAAATCATTTTCTGTATTTGCTTCCTTTGTGGCCATGCTGGGTCTTCGCCGCTGCGTGGGCCTTTCTCCAGTTGTGGGAGCCGGGACCACGCTCCAGCTGCTGCGCTGCTCCCGAGTGTCGGGCTTCTCATCGTGGCGGCTTCTCTCATTGCGGAGCACGGGCTGCAGGGTGCAGGGGCCTCTGCAGCTGTGGCCAGCGGCTCAGCAGGTGGGGCTCCCGGGCTCTAGAGCGCAGGCTCAGTAGTTGTGGTGCACAGGCTTAGCTGCTCCACAGCACGTGGGATCTTCCCGGATCAGGGGTCAAACCCGGGCCTCCAGCACGGGCAGGCAGGTTCTTCACCACCCAGCCAACAGGGAAGGCCCTTGAGATGACTTTTTATTGTGATCTCAGGACATGGGATGGATATTTCAAAGGAAGTATGCCTACACATTTCACTCAGGAGAAAGGGAGACTCAGAGAGATTGTGTGAGAAACCCGAGGTCACACAGCACTTGCCCGGGCTGGGCTGAGAGAGGTCCATATCTCACTTGTCTTTTCCTCTCACAATTGATATTGTTTTCAAGATTTTATGCTATAAACCTCCCAATTCTCTAAAATATGTTAAAGACTTGAATACCAAGAACATTTCTGTTCGACGTGGATCAAAACAGCTCATGCACAAAGGGCTCTGAACTCTCCCCACCCCCAAGAAAATCATTAACCAGTTCTGCAAGTCAAACAGCCCTGGGACTGCAGTCGTCCGCTCAAACCAGATCTCAAGGGGCCTAGAAGTTGTCAAGATTCTCTCATAAATGTTTCTTTAGACATAATGACAATAAAATTTGACTTGACCTAAGAATAAGGAATACATTGTTAACTTTCCGGCAACATACTAACTCGTTCAGATCATGTAAAGGATACAACAGCTCTCACTGCACAAAACTGTTTTACAATTAGTTCAAGCGAACTGATGTTCCCCAAAATAAACTGGCAGGATTAGATTGCAACCTGAAATTATAATGTATATGTTGCATTTTATACTACCGTGAGATGACTTTTAAAAATCATTTTCTGTATTTGCTTCCTTTGTGGCCATGCTGGGTCTTCGCCGCTGCGTGGGCCTTTCTCCAGTTGTGGGAGCCGGGACCACGCTCCAGCTGCTGCGCTGCTCCCGAGTGTCGGGCTTCTCATCGTGGCGGCTTCTCTCATTGCGGAGCACGGGCTGCAGGGTGCAGGGGCCTCTGCAGCTGTGGCCAGCGGCTCAGCAGGTGGGGCTCCCGGGCTCTAGAGCGCAGGCTCAGTAGTTGTGGTGCACAGGCTTAGCTGCTCCACAGCACGTGGGATCTTCCCGGATCAGGGGTCAAACCCGGGCCTCCAGCACGGGCAGGCAGGTTCTTCACCACCCAGCCAACAGGGAAGGCCCTTGAGATGACTTTTTATTGTGATCTCAGGACATGGGATGGATATTTCAAAGGAAGTATGCCTACACATTTCACTCAGGAGAAAGGGAGACTCAGAGAGATTGTGTGAGAAACCCGAGGTCACACAGCACTTGCCCGGGCTGGGCTGAGAGAGGTCCATATCTCACTTGTCTTTTCCTCTCACAATTGATATTGTTTTCAAGATTTTATGCTATAAACCTCCCAATTCTCTAAAATATGTTAAAGACTTGATCACAAGTTTATTTTACGCTACTAGCCCCCTAGTTCTCTCAAATACTTCACCACAAAGATTTGCATCACAGATCATGTGAATATTATTCATGGATTTGTTCATTTCAAAGCATACATTCCTCGACTCCTGACAGAATAGGAAGTTGGACAACCAGGATATTTTATGTTTTGGTCATTTACACTCCCATTGTCTGGAAGACAAGTTTTAGGTAGTATTTCCATGTAAAGAAGCCTGTATGGTAAGGCAGCTAGGATGAAAAAGAATGGAGACAGTGTTCTCACCCTTGGAAATTCAGATATGAGACTCGGTTTTGTGGGCTAAGAGTGTTCACTGATTATGCAAGAGTGACACCCAATTACACATTAATTTTGGTAACATTAGGAGTGATTCTTTTTTTTTCTCTTTTTTCTCTCTCTCTTTTTTTTTTTTTGTATTTATTTATTTTTTTACACGAACTCCCAAACATGAACCCCCCTCCCACCTCCCACCCTGCATCATCCCTCCAGATCATCCCCATACACCAGCCCCAAGCGTCCTGCCTCCTTAAATAAAAATAAAGGGGCAGTATCAGTGTGGTTTACAGGCCAGTAGAATCTGAAGTGACAAGACTTTGATTCATCCAACAGTAAGCAAATGAGAACCATGTGCCACGAAAAATTCTGCATTTATTATTTCATTTCATTCTTACACTCGCCTTCTGGTGTTCTCTGCGCCCATTCCTGACAATGAAACTGGGGACCAGTGAAGGACATTCTAGAAATCACAGACACAGTCATGTGACAAGGCTGAGCTCTGAAGTCATACACATCTTATTCCAACCGTCCCAAGGTAGACCAGTGACACTGGACTCCCACTCTGAACAAGGTCAGCACTCCCCTCCCTCCAGAAAAGTTAATGTTTTAAGCTCTTGGTACCATTTTTTGCCACGCAGAAAACTGTGACAGTATGTCAAAATACAAAAGTGAATCTGCTCTTACTCATCGCCTTCAGCAGGAAAACAGGAAATGGTTTTTACTAAGAAGCACGGAGGTGGTGAGGACAGGGTGGGCCTGAGGCTTGGTGGGGCAGGGGGACACAAAGGCATACTGCCTGCTGTGAGGGGTTTTGGGAATACGGAGGAGTTTCCTGGCAGAGAAGAAGGGCAGGGCTATCCAGGCAGAGCTTATTTCCAAAGGCTCAGAGGTCGGAGAGATCACGGCGTGTCTTGGAAATGGAAGATAGCTCTCCATGGCCACAGCCCACCACGCGGCCTGTCAGAGGTGGGGGCAACGGCGAGGTGACGCTCGAGAGGTGGGCGGGAAGCTCGATTCTGAGTCTGCCGTTTGTACACTGTGAGGAGCCAGAGGGTTTCAGGGAAAGAAGTGTGAAGTGTGAAGAGGCTTTGTGGAAGATGGACTGGAGAGAGCCAGGCAAGTGGCGGGGAGGCCGGCTGTTGTGAGCTCTACTTGGAAGGACCCACGCAGCAACACAGCCACCCAGCTGGTAAGTGAGGATGGGGCCAGGGTGAGACCCTGCTGCTGGTCCCTTCTCCCTGCCAAGACAGACAGACAGACCAAGGGAAGCGCTCTACCATCTGGGCTGCCCAGAAAGATTGGCACCCCATTCCAATACTCTTGTCTGGAAACTCCCATGGACAGAGGAGCCTGGTGGGCTGCAGTCCAGGGGGTCGCGAAGAGTCGGACACAACTGCGCAACTTCACTTTCACTTTTCACTTTCATCCATTGGAGAAGGAAATGGCAACCCACTCCAGTGTTCCTGCCTGGAGAATCCCAGGGACAGGGGAGCCTGGCAGGCTGCCGACTCTGGGGTCGCACAGAGTCAGACACGACTGAAGTGACTCAGCAGCAGCAAATAGCAACAGATGGGTTCAAAAATAATAGTAAAAGAATGAAGAAAAGCTTTTACTTCGGGTTTAGATTCCTACTGTCTTGTGGACCAGGTTAACCACCCAGATCAACACAGCTCAGCTATTGAGAAAAACCAACACAACACAGTCGTGGGAACTGAGGGAAGCTTGGGCTTCCCTGGGGGCTCAGACGGTAAAGAATCTGCCTGCAATGCAGGAGACCCAGGTTCAGTCCTTGAACCAGGAGGATCCCCTGGAGACGGGAATGGCAACCCACTCCAGTATTCTTGCCTGGAGAATTCCAAGAACAGAGGAGCCTAGAAGACTACAGTCCATGGGGTTGCAAAGAGTCAGGCACGACTGAGCTATTCTCATTTTCACACAGTTTCTTGCTAAACCACAAAGTCATCGAGTCCTGACTATTCCCATGTGCCAGAATTAAGAGACACAATGAGTTCCTTCAGAGTAGGTTGCATCAATTCTTTTCTAAGAGCAGAAGGACACTACCTTGGCCTTTTATCTAAAAGGAAAGCCAACTGGCTAGAAAATATATCATCCACAGACTGTATTTGCAGCTGGTCCCCAAGATGCCCACTGCTAAGCAGTCCTGGATCATGACCATCATCATGAGACTGAGATCATAAGCCTAATGCACTATGGCTGTGATATCAGGGCAGGACATTTACTCCATTTTCAAGAAAACTCAAATCTTCAACGAAGCAAAAATTCTCAAGATCTGAAAAACCAAACGGCCCTCCTAGAGCCTGCTCATAATTTTACTCCAAAGAGTGGGATCTATGTGGAGAATCTGTTTTCAGGTTAAGCACAGATTTTCGGAGACCTGCATTTCCCCTGAAGGGCCCCTGAGACTTTGTATCAGAGCATGAAGTCATGGGGTGTCATCAGGTTTCTGGGGCTGCCTCCTCCTCACATGAGATTAATACTCATCTGTACCCTTTGAGTTAAAGTGGGTGGCAGGCCGGGGGACAAGGTATCCACATTCTTTAATACCATGCTTCATATCATATGTACCAAATCATTAAAAGAAACAAGAGCATGCTGTGCCTGATTGGTCACAGATGGGAGAAAACCAGACACCATAACCAATTCACAGAGGTGGAGTGTGTCGTCACACACGAAAGCAGGATGTGTGATCCAGGACGTGTGTGTGGGGTGGGGGGAGTTAATGCCGTATGTCATTTTACTGCCGTGGATCTGCTCCCATGTCAATAGCAATGTGTTCCTCCAAAACAGCTACGATGCCATCCCCGATGCCACGGCGCTCTGCCAGCCCCACGTGGCACTTACCAGGTACTGCAGTCGCTGGCGCTCGGTCTCAGGGGTGAACTCCGAAGACATGGGGATGATTTCTCCGTTTCTGATGATTATGGCCCTGAAAGGGTGAAAAGGCATGTCAGCAGCCAATCTCATAAGCACTGCGATTTTGGGATGATGCCACAGCTTGGTTGAGAACACACACGAAACTCTCAAGGGACCTTTGTTCCTCCAACTTGCCCGCAAAGCTCTGTGTAACCAACTCTGGAGCCCTCACCATACTGTAGGTATCTCTAAGAGCACGACGTTCTCTTTTTCTGCTAGTTTAATGCCCAGCACCAAGCATACCATTTGGCACATGACAGACGCTCAGTGAATAAATGGATGGATCAGTCAATGATGCACAGAGGCTCACTCCAGGCTAGTGCCCGCCAAGAGAACTTCCTGTGATCCTTAAAATGTGTGCCGTAATCTGAGCAGTCCGAGATGCCAGCAACCAGCCCCATGTGGGTACTGAGCATCTGAATCATGGTCAGTGCCAGCTGAGGGGCTTCCCAGGTGGCGCTAGTGGTAAAGGACCCGTCTTCCAGTGCAGGAAACGTAAGCAACGTGGGTTTGGCCCCTGGGTCAGGAAGATCACCTGGAGGGGAGCATGGCAACCCCCTCCAGTATTCTTGCCTGGAGAACCCCATGGACGGAGGAGCCTGGCGGGCTACAGTCCATAGAACTGCAAAGAGCTGGACGTGACTGAAGCGACTTAGCATGCACGCACGCAGTGCAAACTGAGAAGCTGAATAGTTCATTTTATTTCACTGTAATTAATTTAGCTTTAAGTTAAGCAGTCACGAGTGGGCTAGCGCTTGAAGTAGTCGACAGGGCAGTTCCAAGTGTTCGTTACTCAAAGTATCTGTGGGCCAGCAGCACGGGCCTCACCTGGGAGCTAGTTAGAAATGCAGACTCTCAGGTTCTCCGCAGACTTCCTATACTGGAATCTGCATTGTCGTAAGATTCCCAGGGGATTTGGAGGCACATTAAAATCCGAGAGCAGCTGACCTAGACTCCTGAGTTTCTAGGGTAACATCTTGGGTCCAGGGAAAACCACTGTCATCTCAAAGTTCAGGAAATTCACAAACTCCCAAAAATGTGCCCCAGAGCTACTGCTGACTCCAGGACTTTTGAGCCAAGATCTAAAGGAGAGGATACAGGACTGATCAATACAACTTTCCCTAAGCCTCTCCCCGTGGCGCCTCCTGTGCTCAGGCCTTCTCCTGCAGTAGTCCCTGCAGCACTGACTCCCCAAACACCGATCAGCTGGGGTGGAAGGCTGCCATTTCTACAACAAGCGCAAGTGGCTGGGGGAACTGCATTCTATTTGAACCCCAAAGCTCCCCAGTATCAGGGAGCCAGAGACCTGCGGGCCCAACACACTTCTCTGTGAAAACTCATAGGCATGGGGAATGCCATCAATGAGCTCAGCTCTAGGTGGATGCCTCGCTGACATGGGGAGGTTGCACTCTTTGTGCCAACAAGCCCCTGGCACCCCTCACTCCCGCTGCAGAGGCAGGCTGTCCCTGACTTGGAAACAATCCCTATTAAGGGCTGCCGCTGCCCAACCCCTCCCCCTCCCTCTCACCACCTGTGCCCAGTTGCTGCTGTCATAGGAACTGGAGGAGGGGGGCAGGCAGAGGAGGAGTGACACCAAAATCTTGGGGGTGTTAGAGAATTTAGGGATCCAGAAGGAAAATGGAGAAGTTTGGGGAGACTGACCCTGGGGAGAGGATGCCTCGTGCTGAAATACACACCTCACTTCTTTTATTATGCTGCCAAAAAATAGGACAAATTAAAGATTCCTTGCTGTAAACCCAGAGTCACTTGTAAAATGCAACCACCTCTCCCTACCCCAAGAAAGGTGATACCAACCATTCGCAAATCAGTGTGAGTTAATTGAAATTGTCTTTGCACTACTTAACAGCTGAGAATAACTGTAATGAGAGAGGAGTTTTGATAGAGGATAAAGAAACTTGGAGAACTTGAAATAAGGGGTCAGGAACGTCAAGGTTAGGGCCTAATCTTTTTTTTTTCTTATTGTGGTGAAAGTCACATAATATAAAACATACTATGTTAACTATTTGACTGTACAGTTCAGAGGTACTAAGTACATTCACATTATTGTGCAACTCTCAACCTCATCCATCTCCTGAATTTTTCACCTTTCTAAACTGAAACTCTTCCCCATTAAAGACTAACTCCCCACTGCCCCTTCCCACCCGACTCCATGCCTCCACTCCTGTGGCATCAACCAGTGTACTTTCTGACTTTGAATTTCATCTCACATAAGCGAAATCAAACAGTATTTGTCTGTACCCAATGTATATGCAGGTCAGCAACCAACAGTTAGAACCAGACATGGAACAACAGACTGGTTCCAAATAGGAAAAGGAGTAAGTCAAGGCTGTATATTGTCACCCTGCTTGTTTAACTTCTATGCAGAGTACATCATGAGAAACGCTGGGCTGGAAGAAGCACAAGCTGGAATCAAGATTGCTGGGAGAAATATCAATAACCTCAGATATGCAGACGACACCACCCTTATGGCAGAAAGTGAAGAGGAACTAAAAAGCCTCTTGATGAAAGTGAAAGAGGAGAGTGAAAAAGTTGGCTTAAAGCTCAACATTCAGAAAATGAAGATCATGGCATCTGGTCCCATCACTTCATGGCAAACAGATGGGGAAACAGTGGAAACAGTGGCAGACTTTATTTTGGGGGCTCCAAAATCACTGCAGATGGTGACTGTAGCCATGAAATTAAAAGACGCTTACTCCTTGGAAGGAAAGTTATGACCCACCTAGATAGCATATTCAAAAGCAGAGACATTACTTTGCCAA
>SJYX01008716.1:152494-221558 GCA_006410675.1 Oreotragus oreotragus | reverse complement strand
TGGATGCTTGGGGCTGGTGTATGAGGATGATCCGGAGGGATGATGGGGGGTGGGAGGTGGGAGGGGGGGTTCATGTTTGGGAGTTCGTGTACACCCGTGGCAGATTCATGTCAATGTATGCCAAAACCAATAGAGTACTGTAAAGTAAAATAAAATAAAATAAATATTTGAAATTTAAAAAAAATGAAGATCATGGAATCCAGTCACATCACTTCATGGCAAATAGATGGGAAAACAATGGAAACAGTGACAAACTTTATATTGGGGGGCTCCCAAATCACTGCAGATGGTGACTGCAGCCATGAAATGAAAAGACTCTTGCTCCTTGGAAGAAAAGCTATGACAAACAGTGTATTTAAAAGCAGAGACATTACTTGGGCAACAAAGGTCCATCTAATGAAAGCTAAGGTCTTTCCAGTAGTCATGTATGGATGTGAGAGCTGGACCATAAAGAAAGCTGAGTGCTGAAGAACTGATGCTTTTGAACTGTGGTGTTGGAGAAGACTCTTGAGAGTCCCTTGGACTGCAAGGAGATCCATCCAGTCCATCCTAATGGAAATCAGTTCTGAATATTCATTGGATGGACTGATGTTGAAGCTGACACTCCAATACTTTGGCCCCCTGATGTGAAGAACTGACTCATTAGAAAAGACCCTGATGCTGAGAATGATTGAAGGCAGGAGGAGAAGGGGACAACAGAGGATGAGATGGTCGGATGGCATCACAGACTCAATGGACATGAGTTTGAGCAGACTCAGGGAGATAGTGAAGGACAGGGAAGCCTGGCGTGCTGCAGTCCATGGGGTTGCAAAGAGTCAGACACCACTGAATGAATGGACAACAATGACAAAGGGGAGTGGGATGGGGGAGTGGGAGTGAGGTTCAAGAGAGAAGAGATGTATGTATACTTACAGCTGATTCACTTCGTTGTACAGCAGATACTAAACAATACTGTAAAGCAACTGAACTCCAGTTAGAAAAAAAAGAAAAGATGAGAGAACTTGGGAGGAGTTTTGCCTTGAATCTGAGGGAGGAAGAGAACAGAACTAGGAGGCAGCAGATGTTTGCTCACACAAGGAAAGTGGGGTGGAAGTCACAGCCCTGAGAGGGAGCTTCACTTGGACAGCTGCTCCTGCTGCCATCTTCCCTCTCCTCCTGCTGATTAGGTGAGTCCGCCCATCACTCCACCCCGGGGCCTGCCTTACATCAGTTACTTCCCCTGTGTTCCCAACCTCTCCCTCTACTGGCTCTCTGTTCATGGTTCAAAACCACGCTCAAAACACTTTGTGATTGAAATAAAACAAAACTGAAACCAAAACCACACAAATATTACTCTCCTCCTGTGACACCCACTTCCAGGGTCTTCTTCCCTTCTTGGGAAACCAAGGTTTACACCTTGTTTTTTATTTTCCTTTAATATCTTCTTTAATAAGACATTATAGCACACAACTGAGCCCCTCGTGTGTCAGTTAAACATGGAGATGGAGATCCTCGCAAAGGAGAAGGGAAACAAATGGCATCTTAACCCCATTCCTTTGGCAACTAATGGAAATACAGAAAATGAAAGGAGCAGTTCTGTGTATTTTATCAAGTCTTTGAAGACACCGTAACAGTTTTATGATGAACTTTGCAGTGATCTATTAAAGAATCTTCAAATTAAATAATGAGGATGTTTACAAATTGTAACCTTCTACAGGAGATTTAAGACAAACACACAAAAAATGACACACAGAATCTGCATTCAAGGTCTCTCCGTTCACATCTCCCACTGATCCCTTGAAAACAGGTAAACTCATGCCTTGCCCCTCTCTATACCTGACTACCCTCATGAGTCTCCAAGTAGCCTCCTTGCTGCTGCACTCCCTGGGCATGACCTCATTCCCCACTTGCCAGGCATCTGTGGGTCCTTCCTGACCCTGACTTCCGGGACTCTCCTCCCCTGGTTGCGCTCTGGCCTCCCAGGACACTCCCCTCTCAGACTCCTCCCTACCTCCTGTGTGGCTGTGACCCGCTACTCTGTCTTTCTGCCTCTCTGCCTGGGCACTCACTTCCCACCTTCTTAACCCCCAAGCTTGCGTTTAGAGGCCTCTCCTCTGAGTTCCATTAGCCTGGTGCTCCTTCTAATACATAACACATTCTGTTTTGTTATTCTTTCCTTAACTGTCTACCTGCTGAGCCAGCGCATAAGCTCCTAAGGCAAGAACCACGTCTGTGCTGCTCACACTATGGCCCCACTACTGTGCACAGAGCCAGGCAGTCACAAGCAGTACTGGCTACAGAATTTCCAAGGTCCTGGGCCAAACAAAAAAAGCAGCTGCTGCTAAGCTGCTTCAGTCATGTCCGACTGTGCGACCCCATAGACAGCAGCCCACCAGGCTCCCCCGTCCCTGGGATTCTCCAGGCAAGATCACTGGAGTGGGTTGCCATCTCCTTCTCCAATGCACGGAAGTGAAAAGTGAAAGTGAAGGCGCTCAGTCGTGTCCCACTCTTTGCAACTCCATTGACTGCAACATGCCAGGCTTCCCTATCGCTAACTCCCAGAGCTTGCTCCAACTCATGTCAAAAAAATAACATATAGTTACTTAAAAATTTAAATTATTTTTCATGTTAAATAATGAGAATTTAAAGACTGTGACAATAGGGCATGAAGCCAAATATGGGGGCCCTTCTGAGTGTGAGGTCCTGTGACTGCATAGGTCACACGCCCAAGAAGCTGATCCTGACTGGGTGCCCTTTACTGAATGAATCATTAGCTTTAACAACAAGATATGCCAATGACTCCAAATACCCTTTCCAGCTCACACATCTCTGCCGTGCTCCAGCCTAAACAGCTAACTGGTGGCAAACATTCACTCAGGTACTCACTGGTGTCTCAGATTCGGCATGTTTCAGACTTGATGATCCTCCCCCCAGCACACCCCCAAAATCGTCCTTCCAGCATTCCCAGATTCAGGGAACAGCAACCCTTTCCACCGAGAGGCCTATTGCTGAAGCCGTCTTAGCCTTCGAACTCTTCTCACCCTGCATATCCAGACAGGCAGCGATCCTGTAGTGCCCAGCCCCTCAACAGCAGGCGGAGCTGCCCCCTGCCTTGGTTTCTTCTGTTACTGTCCGGGTTCAGGCCCCATCGGAGACTGTCTGCCTGACTCAGGAGCTCAGGTCCTGCCCTCCTCTGAACCCTGCTCCCCAGGGTCACCAAGCTCGTTTTAAAACATCACATCCTGCCCCTACCGCAAGCCCCTGGGCGCCTTCCCAGCATTTCCAGACTCTTTCATTATCTGGGTCTTGCCTGTGTTTCTGGTTTCAGCCTCACACGTGCTGTTCCTTTGCCACTCCGTCTCCCTTCTCCTGAGGCCCAGCCTGGGAGCACGTCCTCCCAGCCCGCTTTCATTGCCTCTTCTCTGTGACCGCATGGGCCATGCGCCTGGTAGAGCCCTTGCCTGGCTCTCTGTGATGGATGACCTCTGTGACTGTCCCTAACGACCCGAGGGCACCTTCTGGGCAGAGCCTAACCCCTGGTCTCTGAAGATCCAGCTCAGAGCCTGGTCTGTGACAGACATGCAGTAACTATTTGCTGGAGGGATAGTGACTAAACAGATGTGAGTGAGCTGGACTTGGATAGATGAACAGATGTGGCCAGAAGTGACAGTCTCTTAATAATTATGACTTGTAATTGCCTAATTTTCTATGGTCTGAGTCCTCAAAAATCAATAAGCCTACCCACTGGTTTTAAAAAAAGACAGTGGACCTAAAAGGATGCTGTTCTGGCTGAAGCACCATTGAAAAGTGACTCAAAAGATAAGCAGAAAATAAACAGGGCCCCTGCTCTTAGTGGGGAGAAGGCAATGGCACCCCACCCCAGTACTCTTGCCTGGAAAATCCCATGGACGGAGGAGCCTGGTGGGCTGCAGTCCATGGGGTCGAGAAGAGTCGGACACGACTGAACAACTTCACTTTCACGCATTGGAGAAGGAAATGGCAACCCACTCCAGTGTTCTTGCCTGGAGAATCCCAGGGACGGGGGAGCCTGGCGGGCTGCCGTCTCTGGGGTCGCACTGAGTCGGACGTGACTGAAGCGGCTTGCGGCAGCGGCAGCTCTTAGTGGGCAGAGGAGGCAGAATGCAGCCAGCGCTAGGCTTACTCTGTGTTTTCATTTCAAATTCATACACGATGAGGTATCAGCATCCAACTCCAATGTTCCTTGGTGGGGTAATCCTACCTAATTATGCTCATACGTAGATCATTGTATCTAAATCCATCTCTGTACAGAGCATTCTTCACTTTTGTTTGAACTATCACATTCTTCCTTTGTGAGACATCCACGGATTAAAGAATGACAGCGTGTCTGATAGCCAAACTCTCCAGTCCCGGCATCACAATGCTCTTATGTGATTCCTGGCTTCCTTTTGATCTCTCTTGCATGCCTCTGATCTTGGGATCAATTTGTCAGAGAGCAGGTTTCCAATCTGGAGCAGGGTAGTAAGAGGGAAGAAGTTTCAAAGGGAACTGAGTGCACGTGAAGGCTGCCAAAGCCTGTCCTAAACAAACAATAGAGACATGCCTTTAAAGCTGCATTCTCTCATCATAGGATCCTACAGACTTCATAACTTCTACTTCATTATTTTACAGAATGTTTTCACTCAAGGGGAGAAAATAATCTACAGCAGCAATGAGTGCCAGGCGGAGTTAGGCACATGCCCTGCCCTCTCTTCTGGGGCCTCGGGTCTAGACCTGTGGATGACTGTGGTCAGGATGTCATTTCCCTCACCCACTCCGTGTTTGGTGACAGACCAGGTGAGGAAGTCACCAGGGGCTGGGTGATTCGGTCAGTTGGCAACCACTTGCCAGCTGGTATCCCATACCATACAGAGAGCACGATTCCTAAGCATATTCTGCAAAGTTAAGGCTAACCTTTCATTTACAGAGACTAACTGAAATATACAGGCTTTAATTTCTTATCCAGTAAAATAGATGGGGCAGTGTTTGTAACACGGTGAATGATAAGGTTTAATGTGTTTTTGTGACTTAACTGCAAGGATGGGAGAAAAGAAGGTAAAGCAAAGACATTGACAGTTAACTGTGCTCCCCTCTACCACATTAGCCACATGAGGGAACATGGCAGTTTATTCCCAATTGATGAGAAATGTGAGTTCAGAGAATAAGTCCTAGAAAATTCTGCTACTTGTATCCTCTGGGGTCACAATTTGGAGTAAAAAAGATTTCCTTTTTTCCCCCAGGCTGGTCAGAATGTAAACTGGTCAAGAGAAAAATAAAGGGCCAAACAGGCTGCTCATTTCAGATGTTCTCTCAATTTTGCACTTTCTCTTAAGGAGATCACACTAACTCCCATTAAACCCCATCTCAGAGCAGGAGAGACACTCTCTAAAGGCATCTGAGAAATATGCAAAAGGAAGAAAGAATAAAAGTGGCAATTAAACAACTGACAGAAGGGAAAAGGCAAATATTCAGTGAACAGAAAAAGAAGCTCTACCTCAGAGTCCAGGAAAGGGCAAATCAGAGCAAAAGGAATATCATCTTTTACATCAGCTTGGCAGACATTTATTGAAAAAATTAACAACACATAATAGCTTTCACGGGGTGAGGGGAAAATCATTCTCATCATTAAAGAGAACATGAATTATACATTTTAAACATCTTCAAACGGTAACTGGGACTTCCCTGGTGATCCAGTGGTTGAGAATCTGCCTGCCAATACAGGGGACCCAGGTTCAATCCCTGGTCTGGAAAGATCCTACATGCTGTGGGGCAACTAAGCTTCCACACCGCAGCTACTGAGCCCCTGAGCTAAAACTAGTGAGCCCACATGCCCCAGAGCCCGTGGTCCGCAACGAGAAGCCGTCTCTGCGAGCAGCCTGCACACCACACTGAAGACTAGCCCTCACCTGTGACAACCAGAGAAAGCCTGAGTGCAGCAACAAAGACCCAGCACAGCCAAAACAAAATAAAACTTAAAGAACTGTAACGACAAAAAAAGGTTCAGCTGTCCTACTGTGGGGAATATGTCCTAAAGAAATAGCAGGGTCAGTTAAAGTCAACAACTCATCTTTGACATCACTTGTGCAAAGACTGGAAACACTCTGAATGTCTGTCAAGAGGGGAACTGTTGAGTGGATTGGTATGTAATCAGTATGATAGTATACAGTCACTTTAAAAAAAAAAGTCTGTTCTCTGACCTGGAGGTATCAAGAAGTATTTATTGTTAAGGAAGAAAAGCACTTTTCAGAGTCATATGTGGAATAATCCCATTTTTATATAAACAAAAACTATATATAGATACTCCCTATATGTGCCTGTGTGCTTAGCTGCTTCAGTCGTGTCCAACTCTGCGACCTCAGGGACTGTAGTCCCCCAGGCTCCTCTGTCCACGGGATTCTCCAAGCGAGAATACTGG
Source organism: Oreotragus oreotragus (assembly GCA_006410675.1). Lineage (NCBI taxonomy): Eukaryota > Metazoa > Chordata > Mammalia > Artiodactyla > Bovidae > Oreotragus > Oreotragus oreotragus. Next base: position 215,146 of record SJYX01008716.1, on the reverse strand, counting down.
AGTGGGCTGCCATGCCCCCCGCCAGGGGATATCTTCCTGACCCAGGGATCGAAACTGCGTCTCCTGCATTGCAGGCGGATTCTTTCACCACTGAGCCACGGGGGAAGTCCACGAGGCATCTAGTTCCAGGCCAAAATCCTCTGTGTGCTCCTTCAGGCTCTACTGAGCAGACCTGTGGGGAAGCTGCCCTCCTCAGCCCTGGTGCCCGGCCAGGCTCTGCAGGGAGCTGCAGGCCAGGCTCCCTCCCGTCTCCCTCCCTTTTACACATTTACACACTTTCCTGCCTTCCCAGCCTAGGCCTGTCCACCAGGAGTCTTGGCTCAGACACTCTGCTCCCAGTACTTTCCCACTCCTTCCCCTCTCCATCACCTACCTGCCGCCCCCACCCCCACCCCCCGGTCCAGAGGCACGGCCTTTCAGACTCCTTCTGCCCTGCTGCGTGTGCAGTCCATCCCTGCCTGACCCTGACCGGGGCCCTTGTGGGGAAAAAGAACACTGCTTTCCCCTTCGCCTCTTCGGCTGCACTGTCACCATGAGTGGATATGCCTTCGCTGTTTCTAACTGGCCACCTGGCTGTCTGATGACATAACTTATCTTTGAATGAGTAGGGGGGAAGGTAATGAAGTGGGAAAGTTAATTTTCCTTTAGACACCTTTGTATCATCTGACTCACAGGAATCATGTTACATTCCTTCCGCACATTTTGAAGAGGAATTTATTTGCCCAGATCTGGCTGTGTATTCACAAAAGAATATTCACCAAGAATCCTCCTGACTGCTGACTCATCTCTGTTACACTACCAGNACCTTTGTATCATCTGACTCACAGGAATCATGTTACATTCCTTCCGCACATTTTGAAGAGGAATTTATTTGCCCAGATCTGGCTGTGTATTCACAAAAGAATATTCACCAAGAATCCTCCTGACTGCTGACTCATCTCTGTTACACTACCAGTCTTCATGAACCCCGTGTGACCCGAGCATTGAGTGTCCGAAGAATTCTTCCTGGGACCCAAGCATCTCTCAGAGCTCAGTCGTGACTACAGGACTCCTGCAACCGCATCAGGAGCTGCTGAGAATCCAGCGACAGAATTCTGTTATAAAAACTGAGGAGTGGTGAAGGCCAAAAATGGCTGTGCCTTTCCCCACCACTTGTCATAAGAAGAGGCCCACAGAAGTAGGTTCAGAGCTGCCGAACACGCTCACAGACGGCAACGACATAAAGACATCCTGAGTGAGACGTGAACGGAGCAATCTGAAGGATCCATCAACCCTCCTCTGGATGGCTGGATCGCATTCCTCTTAGTCATATGGAAGGGTTTGGACAGCAGCATCTTCCTTCTCCTCCCAAAGCCTGGGCATTCTGGACCAGCCTAATACACCCATTTATCTGAGGACCTATGAACTTAAAACCGTATCTCTTAGGCACTGACTGTATACATCCCTGTAGAAATGTATACTGCTATTTTTTCAGCAGCAACTGACACATTTTCAGTGTGTTAAATCAGTGACACTTGGATAAAGTGAAAACAAAACATACCCCTCTGCTTCAAACTCAATGACTGCATCCGTTGCCTGCAGGCTGCCCACCACCACACAACTGCCAGAGTTCCACGCTGAGGCAGCCACCCAGGAGTCTAGATGTGGCTGAGGGATGGGAGAGGAATTTCTTATAGATCACTGCTGGGAGTCAGCGGAATAGGCAGGAACAGACAGCCAGTTACACTTTCTGTTGTTCAGAAGACATCTTCCCCCTTCCAGGCAAGCAGCACTCAACATATACTGGTGAGGGTTGTGGACAAAGTGCTGTAGTTTATGTCCATAGCTACACTCTGGATCTTTCTCACTGTGTGGCTCAGATTGTAAAGAATCTGCCTGCAATGTAGGAGACCTAGGTTCAGTCTCTGGGTTGGGAAGATCCCCTGGAGAAAGGAATGGCAACCTACTTCAGTATTCTTGCCTGGAGAATCCCATGAACAAAGGAGCCTGGTGGGCCACACTCCATGAGGTCACAGAGTCGGACATGACTGAGCGACTAAGTACACACCCTCTGGAGCTTTCTCACTAGGTAGAACACCTTCATGGAGAGTTTCAGAAAGTGCCCCCTCGGTCTGGGATGCTATTGGGTTTGAATAGCAGAGGCCCATGCATACACCTGCCTTTCCAGCCTTTCGTTCACTGAAATGAGATGACGTTGCCTTGGTACCCGACACAGCCCTTACACCATTAGTTACAGCTATCCAGAAAGCTTCAGAGTCAAGTCAAGGAGCAACACACTGAAGTTTCAGGAGGAAGAGGAACTCTGGAGAATGATGGAGGGCAAACGCAGAACTCCAGCTGGCACTTCCTTCCTGTGAGCCTCAGGAAGCCTAAAAGCCCCTGCTCTGCTCGACGCACTTCAGAGCAACACCTCTCAGCCCTCTGGCCTCCTCAAGGCAAAATCTTTGGCCTTAAGACTAAAAACATCCTAAAATTCACAATCAAATGATTTTGCAAATTAGGTGCTATGTAAATATGGTACAGGGATAATAATGATACTATAGCTTTTCAAGTTTCAATAGAAGGTTTTTTTCAAGCAGCACAAAGACTGGGGGAAAATGAACATATTTATGTATCCCAGGTGGTGCTGGTGGTAAAAAGCCAGCCTGGTTGCCTGCCAATGCAGGAGACAAGAGACGAGAGTTTGATCCCTGGGTCAGGAAGTTCCCCTGGAGGAGGAAATGACAACCCAGACCAGTATTCTTGTCTGGAGAATCCCATGGACAAAGGAACCTGGTGGGCTGTAGTACATGGGGTCGCAAAGAGTCAGTCACTGAAGTGACTTAGGATGGATGTATCCCTTATATATTGATACAGAGGTTTATAGTTATAGATGTAGATTATATATAATATATATTTTTATATAAAGATCTCCATATATAAATCTCCATTTGTAAATATATACACATTTATTTATATATATATGAAAATCTCCTAGCTTAATTGTAGAATCTCTCAGTGGAGCTGAAATAGCAAAGAAATCCAAAATCGCCAGGCTACTAGACTTGAGAAGCACTTAATGATGTCTGGAAGTCCAGTCTCCATAGAGGAAAATGTTAAGGAAGGTAAAAGTCAGAGCTCAAGCTCCTTCCTGAAGGCAGAATCCAAACCAAGTTGCTTCACTTTGTAACACATTGGCTTCTTCTCTCTGCAGCACAGAAACTGCTTGCCCGCAAAGTACTTGAGAAGCACTTAATGATGTCTGGAAGTCCAGTCTCCATAGAGGAAAATGTTAAGGAAGGTAAAAGTCAGAGCTCAAGCTCCTTCCTGAAGGCAGAATCCAAACCAAGTTGCTTCACTTTGTAACACATTGGCTTCTTCTCTCTGCAGCACAGAAACTGCTTGCCCGCAAAGTGCTCTCAGACTCATTGAAAGAGTCCAGGAAGTGTACCCGTGTGAGAGGTGGACCATAACAAAGGCTGAGCGCTGAAGAATCAGTGCTTTTGAACTGTGGTGCTAGAGAAGACTCTTGAGAGCCCCTTGGACTGCAAGACCAAACCAGTCAATCCCAAAGGAAATCAACCCTGAATATTCACTGGAAGGACTGAAGCTGAAGCTCCAATACTTTGGCCACCTGATGCGAAAAAACGACTCATTGGAAAAGACCCTGATGCTGGGAAAGACTGAAGACAGGAGGAGAAGGGGGCGACAGAGGACGAGATGGTTGGATGGCATCTCTGACTCAATAGACAGGAGTTTGAGCAAACTCCGGGAGATGGTGAAGGACAGGGAAGCCTGGCGTGCTGCAGCCCATGGAGTTGCAAAGAGTCGGACGGGACTTCGCAACCGAACCACCGCCACGAGGGAGCACAGAATTTCACTCCCAGCTTGAGTAATGAAGCGGCTGCCAACCCTGCAGCATGGAACCTGGCCCCACGTGTAGAAAGTGTGCCTAAGTGTACACACACACGCGGGAAACGCTCTTCTGGCTTGCTGCCAGCTCTGCCAGTCTAACGAGGGAGGTTATGAAGGGAAAGGCAGCGCTACTTGGGGCGACGGCTGACCTCAGGGCCTCGCCCAGCTCAGACTCTGAGGGATACCCGTCCGTAGGCACGATCGCAGGTTTGGAGGTGGTGTGGTGGTGGCGAGGGCACTCGCTTGGGAACCGGACTTTGTAGGTGCCAGCCTCACCTTAGGTTAATTGCCAGCTCTCAGCCTTGGTGTCCTTGGCAATAAAAAAGGGTAAAGACCACATCATTTCTCAGGCACCTGCCAGGTCTACACTTCCTTCTGAAAGGAAGCCTGACATCGGTAGAGTGGAGAAATACGGATAAACTACTAAAGCTACGACTTCCCTTCTCAGCAGGTGGCAATCCTCAGAATTTAAATTCTGATGAATACGAACCAATACAGAAAGTGCCAGAATGGGAGAAGTCACCCTGAGTGCTTCTTTAAAATCATAAAGGACAAGGAGCCCATTACTGAGCAGGGCCCCCAATGTGATTTACTGTTGCTACTATGCCCTCGGAACGCAGAGCTGCAAACAAGAGGCATCTCTGACGCTGTTAAGAGTATTCATGGAATGCCCTGAATCTATTACACACTTTTTCAACTGAAAGTGATTTGAAACGCAACATTAAACTGCACATTTCCAGAATGGAGGAGAAAATCTGCTACAAGGTGACAAAGAGAAACTATTTGAAAAACCTGTTTTGACAGTGTATATCAATTCCAATGTACAGGGAGGAGGCATCCATTTTGTCAAAAAGCATCAGACCTTGTGAATTCTCTTTGGAAGTAGCAGGAGCATCTGCCTCCTTCAAAAGTAACAGAAATGTGTCAATGGAAAAAGGAGGGCAGCTGATGCAAGAAGCCGGGCTTGCCACCACCAGAGGACAGCCAGGCTGGTGATGCTAATTAAAGGTGTCGAAAAATAGCTGAAGGGAAAAGAATAATCTCACGAGCCTGGAATTAGTGTGGGTGTGTTTTTAGCCATTCCATTTCCAGAATGGATACTAAAGAAAAAAGTTTGCAAATACGATGATTCATCTAACAGGACCTCAAATACAAAAGCGTCCCAACAGAAATATTCACTGAAAAATGGTCAGGAAAAAAAAAATTCTGATCTTTAAGTAGCAGCAAAAATAAATGACCACTCGCAGAGCAGGGACTGACTCAGACGTTCCTGTTTTCCTCGCAAGCAGCCCAGTCTGTGTTTATACCATCCAGAATAATTTCTCAATGTCATAATTCAGCCACTTTCTACAAACATCCTACTAAGCCAGCAAAATTCATGAAACCAAGTGAACCAGCATGATATTTTCCACACCAGGTAAAAAGCCTTACAGTCATGAAAGAAAACTTTTTGAGGTGCTTATTTTTTTAAAGTGATAAGGGGCCCAGATATATATTAATAGTGGGGTTGGTATTTTTTTTAATATTCCATGTTCCATAAAATTCACTCTTATAAAGTGGGCAGTTCAGTTGATTTTAGTATATTCACAACACTGTCCAACCACCAGCACTATCTAATTCCAAAACATTTCCATCATCTCAAAAGAACCCACCCCATACTCATTAACAGTCATCCCCATTTCCCCCTCCTCCCCACTAACCCTTGGCAACCATTAATCTATTTTCTGCCTCTCTAGATTTGCCTATTTTGGATATATCACATAAATGAGATCATATAATACATGGCCTTTTGTGTCTTATTTCTTTCACTTAAAATAATGTTTTCAAGGTTCATTGTATTATAGCAGACATCAGTACTTCATTTCTTTCTATGGCTGAATATTTCACTGTATGGATACACTCATTTTATTTATCTGTTCATTAGTGGATGGACATTTGGATTATTCCTACTCTTTGGGTATTGTGAATAATGCTGTTATGAACATCTAGCTACAAATATGTATGTTCTCAGGTCTCCCGGTTATATGCCTAGGAGCGGAATTGCTGGGTCATGAAGGAACTCTGTGTTTAACGTTTTGAGGAACTGCCAATGGGTTTTCGAAAGTGGCAGCACCACTTTGCATTCCTAGTTGGTGGGTTTTGAAACTTTCCCTTAAAGGACCGCAGAGTTCAAACTAATTTCTGAACATCCCACAGTGGATTCTAATTTTGCAGTTTCAAAAGCACTTGGCTGGCAAAGTTTTGCCTGCATGCTTTGATCTCAGTGCACATATTGAACACTTAGTGGTTCCTTTTCCATTTGGGACAGAGGGTGCATATTCTGTTTTTCTCAAGCACAGGATCCCTATCTATATAATCCACAGCACTGCACAGTTCCCCACCATAAATGCATACAAACACTTCTTAAGCTCCCAAATGAGCACATTTTTCTCCCCCTAGCAAGTAGCCAGTCTGGGTGAGGCCATCAGAGGCATGTTTTTCCTCTGCTATAGCCTTTATTGCCAAGGATGGGAGCTTCCCTCCTTTTCTACTTCTCTTTCTTCCTTCCTCCCTCTCTCCTCTTTCTTTAAATAACTGATGGCAACAAGAGTTCCCCGGTCTGTGTGCCAAGGCAGGTAGGACACGCAGAGCCCGGAAGCAATCTCTTTACTAGCACTCCACATCAGTCACAACTGGACACAGCTGTGTCCAATTCCATCCTCTCTATTTTAAAACGACAATGCCAGGGAGCAACTGAAATGAGTCCCAAGAAAAGAAATAAAAACAGTGCAAGGGGTGGAAAATAGATGCTTTGCAGGAGCTTAAAGCAATTATGGTATTATAGCCTGAGGGAAAAATGAGGAGTGATTCGATCACAATCTCCTTCAAGCAATTTGAAATCGTTTTTTTGAAGGAATAGGTGAGTGACCAGTTTCTTCACACTTCAGAGTAACACAAACAAGAGGAAATTCTGTTTAATCAAATCAGTAAATTCTATGGTTCGAAACAAGAAAAGAATTTCCTGATCTTCACATTCTACAATGACTAAAGCCTGTGGGTCTCGGTCCCTGGAATTCTTCAAAAGAACATGAGGGAGCTTTGTCTATATTTGCCTGCCAAGAATCCCAAGGCATCCTTTATTGGTATTTCTTTATGATGCCATAAATGAGGAACTACATCAGAGGTGTGGGGCAAAGCCGGATCCATATCAATTCATTCTAGACAGTACACTGTAAAATGTATTTACTATAGCATTACAAACTATACTATGGAAATAAACAGAGCATCCTCGTTGTCACATGCCCTGATCAAAATAAGCTCTATGACTTTGCCTGGTGGGGCAGGTGGCTTATCTGTAGCCCATGGTCAGATGACAGGTTGGTTGAATGCCTTGTAGGGCTTCTCGGCTCTACCTACTAATGGTTACTTCATATCAGTTTCTCACATAACAAAGACTCTTGAGAGTCCCTTGGGCAGCAAAGAGATCAAACCAGTTAATCCTAAAGGAAATCAACCCTAAATATTCATTCATTGGAAGGACTGATGCTGAAGCTCCAATACTTTGGCTACCTGATGCAAAAAGCCAACTCACTGGAAAAGACCCTGATGCTGGGAAGGATTGAGGGCAAGAGGAGAAGGGGATGACAAAGGATGCAATAGTTGGATGGCATCACCAACTCCATGCACATGAGTTTGAGCAAACTCCAGGAGATAGTGAAGGACAGGGAAGTCTGGCATGCTTCAGTCCATGGAGTCACAGAGAATTCATCACAACTTAATGACTGAAAATCAACAATGCATAACAAAGGCTTGGGAAGTTCCTCTCTCATCCACTGAATGTAAATATCACTTGGGTTTTGGGAGCCAATTGAGTAGTAGAGGAAAGCAGTCAGGGCTTAGAGTTCAAAGTCTAGTTCAAGCTATAAACTAGTTATGGTGGGAAAATCAGCTAGCCACTCTGACATCCAATTTTCCCTATTTGAGAAAGGGAAAATACCTCTTTCTTCAGATTAAGTGAGTTTATATGTAAAAGAACTTTAAGTATGTCTAAGAATAGTGGATTGATTCATTAAAGGCAATGTGCATATCTACAAGTCAAAGTAGAATGGTCATTACTTGGGACTTTATAACTTTGCACTGATATAATAACAGTCCACAATTGTGCTCCTAAGGAACTATNAATCAGCTAGCCACTCTGACATCCAATTTTCCCTATTTGAGAAAGGGAAAATACCTCTTTCTTCAGATTAAGTGAGTTTATATGTAAAAGAACTTTAAGTATGTCTAAGAATAGTGGATTGATTCATTAAAGGCAATGTGCATATCTACAAGTCAAAGTAGAATGGTCATTACTTGGGACTTTATAACTTTGCACTGATATAATAACAGTCCACAATTGTGCTCCTAAGGAACTATATGAAGGGAGAAAAAAAATTGTATCTAGTGACCTCACTTAGCTTTCAGTGATAAAATGGCATGCTGATTTCCCATTGTCACTTCCAGTCATGTGTTCAGATACCTCCAGAACTTAACAGAGGAGAGATTGACAGGGTAGTAATGGCACATTCTTGCTTCCCTTGATCACTAGCTTTAAAACCCCACCTTGTTCATTAATATTAATGTCATAATCTCCTTCAGATATTTACAGGCATATCTGTAATTTTTTATTTTGAAAAACAGATATATTAAGTCTCCTTTCCATGCCAAGTCTCCTTTCCATGAAAAAATTCCACTGAGTCTTTAATTTACCTGGCTATTGCAACTGTCCACGTGAAAAATGACAGTCTGCACTACGTCGGTGCAAAACAGAAAAGTCACAGAGGTATAATAAATTAAATTTTAAGAATTATATGTGTATTCATTAAATGTATATGATTTTAAAGTATCTTTTCCCAAGTAAAGGAGATGAAAAGGTCTTGGAATCTGCTGAGATGCTCAAGCTAGATAACGGAGGGTGATGATGCTGAAACTACAGGAGAGATGGGAAGAGAAGCCTGTCTGGAGGAGACTCTCTCTCTCTCTCTCTCTCTCTCTCTCAGGAAAAGGCTATACACCATCCCTCTCTCTCTCTCTGAGGCCATTTTCTTTTTGAAGAGGCACTTCATTCACAAACCTTCAGAGGTAAAGGTGGTTAGACCAGGGTAGGGTCTGCCTAGAATAAAACTAAGCTCTCTTCCTTCCCCTTGGTTTTCTCCTTTCTGGAAGTAAAGTGAAAGTGTTAGTTGCTCGGTCATGTCTGATTCTTTGCAACCCCTTTGTCCATGGGATTCTCCAGGCAGAAATATTGGAGTGGCTTGCCACTCCTTTCTCCAGGGGATCTTCCCATCCCAGGGATCAAACCCAGGTCTCCCACCTTGCAAGTAGATTCTTTAGCAACTGGACCAACAGGGAAGCCCTTCTCCTTTCTAGCTCTTCTCTTGAATAACCTGCCAGGTATGAGAGCTCAAGGTGCTTTCCTGACTTAAATAGTTCTGACTGGAAGCGTGGGGGCTTTCTTGATCTGGCTTACATTTTATTTTCGTATTTGCCACTTCTCTGGAATGACTTCCCTCATGACCGGGACTGGGGGAAAGAGGCAGACAGACCTGGTACCGATTCCAGCTTCAACAAAAGGTGTCTCATGTTCCAGCCTAGCTTCTGAAAGGGCTGCATGGGGATTTAAGGCCAAAATGTGTTACTTATAAAATGTATTCCTCTGCCTTATCCTCCGTCCATATATTTCCTCGTTCAACTTTCTAGGATTGGTAGGCAGGGTCCAGGGTAGGACTTGTGAATAGAGCTTTCCAGTCTCGGCTGTGCAGCTTCTAATTCCTCCCCTGACTCCTTCCAGAACTTGAGCTGAGCTTTAATTCATCTCTGCTGAATGTCCTTGCTTCTCTATAGCTTATCTAGTAGGTCTTATTTCACACAAAGAAATCTCCCTGACACATACAGGTGAAGAAATGTATTTTGAACCTTATATCTTTTCCATTTTGCAAACAATCAGACCATGAATTAATACGGTGTTAAGATCCCATTACTTCTGATGGGCAGTTGGCCAAGGACAGAAAGCTACAACCACTGATCAAAGTGTTCACAAACTGAAAACCCAGAATAGATGGTTCCTTATGGACATGGTGAAGATAACACAAGTGACCTTCCTTCGTTATATTTGGAAAACTGAAGTGATGAGGAAGAGACTAATTGGCTGCTAGAGAACCACAGGTGTAAAATTGATGGATGACGAAGAAAAAGAAGCACTTATTTCCAATTTATTGGGTTGGCCAAAGAGTTCATTCCATTTTTTCCCCATAAAATGGCTTGAGTAGTGCTCGTCTTTAACTTCATTAGAAACAATTTTGTTAGATTGTATCATGACAGCTGTCATATCAGTGTGCATTATAAAAAACGTATCAAAACTGGTGACTTTTTCTATAGTCATTTTAATATTTAAGAGGGAAGAGAAAAGCAACATTTTTGGCAAATTATGCTTTATTGCTACAAGAAACGTAAAAATGCAACTGAAATGCAAAAAAGACTTGTGCTGTGCCTGTCAAAAGTGGTTTACAGTTTCGTGCTGGAGATTTTTGACCAGACAACGCTCCAAGGTTGGGTAGACCAGTTGAAGTTGATAGCAATTAGATCAAGACGTTAATTGAGAGCAATTAATGTTACACTGTGCAAGAGATAGCCGAATGTAAAAATCAAGCATTGAAAATCATTTGCATCTGTTTTGTTAATAGCTTTGATGTTTGGGTTCCATGTAAGTTAAGTGAAACAAAGCCTTCTCGACCATATTTCTACATGTGATTCTCTACTTAAACGTAATGAAAACATTCCATTTGTAAAGGACACCGAACAATAATGTTGAATGAAGCCACTGTGGGGCAAGCAAAATTAACCACCACCAAACACACCAAAGGCCGGTCTTTACCCAAAGAAGGTGACGCTGTGTATATGGTGGGATTGAAAGGGAGTCTTCTATTAAGAGCTCCTTCAGGAAAACCCAATGATTAATTCCAACAAGTACAGCTCCAGACAAACTAAAAGCAGCACTTGACGAAAAGCACCCAGAATTAGTCAATAGGAAATGCCTAGTATTTCACTGGATACCTCAAGACCACGTGTTTCTTTGATGGCCAGGCAAAAACTGTTACTGCTTGGCTGGGAAGTTCTGATTCATCTCCCATATTCACTAGACATTGCATTTTTGGATTTCCATTTATTTCAGCCTTTAACAATTTTTCATAATGGAAAAATTTCCCTAGAAGGCTGGAAAAGGCACCTGGAACAGTTCTTCACTCAAAAATAAAATAAAATAGTTTTGGGAGGATGGAATTATGAAGTTGCTTGGAAAATGGAAGAAGGTAGTGGGACAAAATGGTGACTATATTGGTCAATAAAATTCTTGGTGAAAATGAAAAAAGTGCCTTTTATTTTTACTTAAAAATGAAAGGAATTTTTTGGCCAACTCAATACCTGTCAGGTTGGAGGAGAAATAACCACGAATTAAAAAAAAAAAAATAAGTAAGGTCCAAGATAGATGAAAATATTACAGAAGAGAACTGTGCTGAGATGAATGGGATTGAATCTTCTGGCTTCAAAAGTTTATATCTAAGGGCCCTCAAAGTACTTGAAGCTGAGGCTATCATGGTACTGTTAATACTCTGCGAAGAATGGCAGTGAAGGAAAGATGTGACCAAAGGTTAGAGACAGACAAGTCGGGTTCACTTTTCAACAAAGGAAACACTGGATTCTATAAACTAATAAGGAGGGACCTGATGTCCATATGGAGGCAGATTCTAGAGATGGTCATTGAAGACAAGCTTGTGAGGGCTAATCAAAGAACGCAGTGGTCACTGGTGGTCTGCCTGCGTCTCCTGAGAGGAAGGAGTGTCCTTTCCCAAGCCCCGTCTCTCCATCCTTTTTCGTCCGAGTGAAAGAAATGCCACTTGTCTCTTTAAACAGGCAGAGTATCTATTTCTTTTTAAATGCCACTTTTCTTTTTATTTGGGTTTTAGAAACCAACAAAATCATTCACAATCCTTTGTTGACAATGAAGTACAGGAACAGTTTAAGCAGAAAGAGAGGAAGCCGAAAGTGGTTGAGGGACTTCCCTTGGTGGTCCAGTGGTTAAGAATCCACGTGCAGATGCAGGGGATGCAGGTTCAATCCCTGGCTGGGGAGCTGGGGTACCACCTGCTGTGGGGCATTGCAGCCTGCACACCACGAGAGAGCCTGCACGCTGCAACTAAGACCTGACAAATACATTTTTTTTCAAGTGCCTGAGAGAGCTACAAAATTAAAGAGGCCATCAGATGGACATCAGGATTCGGCTCGGTGGCAGGACCGACAGGAAAGTGAGAGTGAGTGGGCTCGGTGATGCCGTCCTGACAGGCGCAACCATCAGCCCACAAGGCATGGGTCAGTTCCATTTGTGAGTGGGGAAATCCCACGAGAAGAGGGCCAGGGCCAGAGGCCTGGGGACGAGGAGCTCACATCAATTCTCTGATGACCACGTGAAGGAAACCAGGGATGTTTACTTGGAAGAAGAAAAGATGTGTGGAGGGGCAGGCCAGGAGCCTCTGAATCTGAAGAAAGTTGACGTGTGAGAGGGAGGGGCCACATCTGTGCGACAGGAACGTGCCTTTCTTTTCTTAACCTTATTTATCTGTAGTTTTAAAAACCAGACACCAGTAACGTCTACTGCTTATGCAACAGGAAAAAGTTTGCTGTTTTCTGCTTTTAACAAATGTTTCGTGAAGTAAACGTGTGCATGTAAATATACAAAGCAAATTCCTGTGCAAGAGGACTGTCGTAAACAAAAAGGAGGTCCGGGTTGGGGAGTTCTAAGATGCCACCGAGCCAGCGAACCTGGGAATGTGGTTGTGAAAAGGCAAAAAATATTTACTGAAAAATTTAAGAAAAAAAGTAGGAGGGGACAAGGACGAGAGGAGGGAGGGTAACGGGATCTTGGAGAAGCTGGCTGACAATGTCAGGAACCACAGCTAGCACGGGAAGAGAGGATTGCTTACCGTGAACCAGCTGGACCTGGTTAGGCTGCCTGAAAATGTGCTTGTGATGGCAGTCAGGATCAGCCAAAGAGTCTCTCCAAGGGCTTGGGGAAGAAAAATCTTCTTCCCAGGAAGCACTCAATGCCATAATTGGTCTAGCTGGAAAATGAAGTCAGAGGACACTGGGTGACCCACAAAAGCAGCCCCATGGGCGAGGACCAGAAGGAAGACCCGTGGTCCAAGCAAGGGGAGTGATGGGCATTGTCCAGTTCTTTTAAGTACGCCGGCATCTGAGTCATTTCAACTGCCCATGTGGGGGCCTCGGCCGCGTGGCCAGTTATTCCCACACTCCCTCAGGCTCCGGTGAGGTCTGGTTATGAATCTGAATTCTCTGAGTACAACCCGTACTCAGGGACAGGAAAGGAACATCACCCACACAATCAGGAGCATGACTTTTCATAGATAAACCGCTTCCTGTTTTCCCTGGGATGAGCAGGGCCGAAAGTAGAAATGCAGCTTCCATGAACGTCTAGTGATTTCGCTGCCATTTGCAACACAAAAATGGATGCAAAATAGTTATACTCTGGGCTAGTGTGTTGGAAAAAATTAAAATCTTCAGGTGAATAAAAAATATCTTAAGCTCTAGTCAAGCTAGTAACTCTGAGTTTTACCTTCTTTCTCAAACTATAAAATAAAAATAAGCCAGTTCACCCTTTATATATCTCATAGGAGTGGAGAAAACTAATGAAGAGGTAAATTCACTGGAAGAAAAACACACCTTAGTAATTCTACCAGCAATATGTCAACAGATACATTGTTTTCCAATGCTCTGCTGGGGACAAGCTTCAAGTTAATAAGCTTGTTCTTTTAATAACTAACCCTGTCGGAGAGGCACTTCTTACTGTAACACCACTTCACAAAACACTCAGGACCAACACAACTCATCAAATCCCAGTATCTATGGACCTACTCAACTTTACATTTCAAATGTTTAGCATCAGACAGCAAGACACACACTCCCCAGAATGACAGACTTCCAGGGCACAGAGTCGTCATGTTCCCACTAGCTTGGGCCAGTTTGCAATCACCCCTCAGAGAAGGAAGGCAGATGGAGGCTTTCCACATGCAAACCTTTATAGCCTCAGCCCGGTGCAATTTAGGAGTGAGGTTCAGAAGCAATTAGTGAGAGGATTAATAGAGACATCTGCTATAATTTGAAACATGAGCTTGCTGCTCAACGGGCTAAACCGTAGTGCTTGAAGCTAAGTGCTTGAAATTGCCCCGGAATCCTAAAGTCATGTATCCTAATCAAGATCATATTCTTTCAATCATGGATGAAAAAGTTAACACTTTCTCGTATTTGGCTGGGATCACTCGGAGTGGCTCACTGTAGCTGTGAGATCTCCATTTGGTTTCCACATGCATCATTCTTGGGAGCTACAAAGTCTTTGAAGGGCATCTATTTTTGCCTTGAGGTCTAGTGGCGTCAGAGGTCTCATGAACCTCACAGATGAAAACTATCCATGCATGATGCATCTATGCCTACAGCGTTCTCACCAAAGGGAGGTCTCTGCGTGTGGGGGGTTTCTGTATTTATACAGCTTAAGTGTTTATTTGTAGTTAAAAACGTTCCTGCCTGTTGTTGAGGTCTAAGGAATTTAAAGATGATCTATAATGCATGGCCATCGGAGAATAAAAGTGGGAGAATTCATTGGGGGCAATTAATCCCAAAAATGCAGCTTATTGACCAAATCAATGTTTTTTTTCTGTCTCAGCAGTATGACGTAAGCATTTCCAAAGCTCCAAGCTTCTTATCTTTCTCCCCACATTTTTTACTTATACTTTTAAACTGTGGAGAAAAGAAAGAGGCATTTGACCCAAGAGACTTGACCCAGTCAGGAACTACCTGGCTGCTGAGTGAATTTCTCTTCTTCATGAATGGTTGTGAGTGGAGAGGCCATGTCCCAGAATGACTTAAACACACACACACACACAAATCACTTTTTCTGTGAAAGGTGGTGAAACGGCTGAATGATCCAGAGTCATCCTGTGGGGTAAGCACTGATTCTCAGGTTGCAGATTAGGCTCTAAACACAAGCCAGGCCAACTCTGCCAGACCAAAACGCTTATATTTAACTGCATGAGGCACTATGGAGATACTGCTACACGTGTGAGATTGAATCAAGAGCTGAACGCTGAATTCAGGCAGAGGAAACACTCCTAAGGGGAACCTGACTTCAGACCACCAGCTCCACTGTGAGTCTTGCTGTTCACTAGGTGACAAAGCAGGTGAAAGTACAACAGAAACCTCTACAACCTCTCTCGAGCCCCCAGCTCAGTCCTCCTCGGCTCCTCCCGTCTCCGGGGATAATCAGAGAGAATGTGTCAAACGCAGGACGCTGAAATCACTGTCGTGACTCCAATACTTCCTGCACACCCTTAAACACTCCCCAGAGGCGCATAATACAGAGATACGACACGTGTTTCTTCATGGACATTTTTTGAGTTTAGAAACCCTATTAGGACAGTCATTTCATTTTTAGGGATGAAGAACCCAAGACATAGCGAAGTTAGTGGTCTGGGCAGACTGAAATCCACGTCTCAACATCATTCACCTCAGGGTTCTTGCTTGAACACACTGTGCTTCCTCCCACACACAGAGGAATATTACTTTCCACCTAAATTCCTGGTTGTCTGGCTGTTTCTGAACATCCAGGGACCCCACTGATGCATTCAGCTGCCCTCTAACAAAGTGGAATTGGCTCCCCCAATGGCTCAAGTGGTAAAGAATCTGCCTGCAGTGCAAGAGACTCAGAAGATGGAGCTTCAATCCCTGGGTCAGTAAGATCCCCTGAAGGATTTTGAAATGGCAACCCACTTCAGTATTTTTGTCTGGAAAGTCCCATGGACAGAGGAACCTGGTGGGCTACACAGTCCATGGGGCTGCAAACAGTCAGACAGGGCTGAGCACACGTGCATCCAACAAAGCTGAGGGTTCTTCCCCATCTGAGAGCCCTGACTCGCTCCAGCTGCCACCTTCCTCATCTGCCCCGGGTTTCTTGCTCCACATCAGGGGAGAACACCCTCTCACTTCTCTCTTATGAAAAATACAAAGACACACACACACAAAAAAATCCAAAAGGGTAATACAAAATTACCATTGTATTTTGTATTACCAGTATTACCAAAATCTGGTAATACTACAAAAAAAAAAAGTCAAACTCTGGTGAATTCCTCCCCAGACAATTACCAGGGACAAAAATAGTGAAATGAGAACAAATGGGAGTGACCCAGAAGGAAAGAGAGTGTGCATCTGGAGAGCTCAGGGACTCCGGAGCCGGCAGGTTGAGCGGCACCTCCTGGGGACAGCCGAGTCCCCCAGCTGGTGTCCTACATCACCAATGGGGAAACGTGCGCTGGAAATGTAGGTGTGCCCTCAATTTCAGAGAGGAGATCCGGGCTGCTGACACCACACAGTGCCAAACTGCCAGCATGCAGCAGAACCATCTCAGTCCCTGGGTCGGAGCTGCACTGAACGCTGACCCTCTACACATACGGGTGGCGGCTCAGCCACCAAAGCAGCTGGACATTTTTAAAGCATGAAACATATGGGTCCAGGCCAGTCTGGTGGTTATGACTCTGAGATTCCACTGCGGGGCAGGGGGGTGGTGGTGGTGTGCAGGCTCGATCCCTGGCTGGGGAACTAAGATCCCAGATGCTGCACAGTGTGGCCAATAAATGAAAATGGACCCCAATCAAAACCATGTGGCCTTGAGTGTAATGGGAACTCCAGTAACACCATACAAACTTCCAGGAGCTCTCTTCCTTGCTCTTGTTTTCTTTCTTTGGGCGAATGTTCCCCAACTGCCTATCCTGTGAGGGTCCTGGGGATCAGGCAGGGAACTTGCAGGAATGGTGGCTGCTGCATGGAGCTTACAGCCCTGGGAGGAGTACTGACCTGAAGGGGAAGATGAGGGCCTCAGACAGGGAGACTGGAGGGGACCATGGGGCCCGAATGGCTGGCAGGAGAAGTCAAGTGCAGAATGGGTACAGCTGTATGGGTAGAAACCACAGCGGGGCCCCCTTGCATGTGTGGGGGCTGGACAAATCTCAATGAGGAAGATGAGATAGGCCTGCAGGGCTGGAGAGTGAGGCTGGGCCATCGGAAGACCCAGTGGGCCATCAAAAGAGTTAAAAGGAGATCAATGATAAACTCTGTGGGGCTCAGAGCAGAGGACTGACCTTCTGCAAAGGTCTTTCTTATGTGTGGAAAGTGGACAGTGCAGGGCAGAGCCTAAAGAGGGGGAAAAAGTGTCCTCCTGCAAAGTTTAGTGAGAGAAGAACCAGTCCTGCGTGAAGACGGGGCAATGGACCGACACAGAAGAGATTATTCCTAGTGTCATCTGGAGCCAGAACCACAGGACCTGCCGGTCAGATGCGATGGGAAGCCTTGGGGATGGCGTGGGGAGGCTGTGATCACTGGGACGGGGAGGGCATGCTGCCCCACAACTAGCTGTCTCCTTTATGCTGAGGCCCCCACCATTTAGCATCACTCCTGGACTAAGTGCGCCTACTTGCCGAGGCTCCTTTAAAGAATATGATAAAGCCCACAACGGTATCAATGCTGTCATGGGCTTTGCAAACAGCAATACAGTTTATAAGCAATTTGGGGGAACAGCCTAAGCAGAGTTGAGCCTGGTTCTGGCAGAGCTTTGAGGGGATACAAAGATAAGATTTTATTCCTGCCACAAATGAGCTCTGGCCAATTAGGGGAGAGAAGGAAAGAGGTGCAATCATGCTGCAGTGTGGAAAGAGAAGTAGTAACAGCCCAGAGGAGACCTTGGGGTCCCCAGCACACACAAGGGTGCCATGAACAGGCTGCTGCCTGAGAATGCACAGGGGAGACGGGAAAGATGTCAAGGAAGAGGTGATGTGCAAACTAAGCCTTCTAGAACAGGGGTCCCCAGCCTCTGGGATCTAATGCCTGATGATCTGACGTGGAGCTGATGAAACAATTACAGGCAGGAGGAGAAGGGGGCGAAAGAGAATGAGATGGTTGGATGGCACCACCGACTCAATGGACGTTGAGTTTGAACAAACTCTGGGGGATGGTGAGGGACAGGGAAGCCTGGTATGCTGTAGCTCAGGGGGTTACAAAGAGTCGGACACGATTGAGCGCCTGAATAATAGCAACAGCAAAGTGCACAATAAATGTAATGTACTTGCTGCTGCTGCTAAGTCACTTCAGTCGTGTCTGACTCTGTGTGACCCCATAGATGGCAGCCCACCAGGCTCCCCCATCCCTGGGATTCTCCAGGCAAGAATACTGGAGTGGGTTGCCATTTCCTTCTCCAATGCATGAAAGAGAAAAGTGAAAGTGAAGTCGCTCAGTCTGTCCGACTGTTAGCGACCCCATGGACTGCAGCCCACCAGGCTACTCCGTCCATTGGATTTTCCAGGCAAGAGTACTGGGGTGGGGTGCCATTGCCTTCCCTGGTAATGTACTTGAATCATCCCAAAACCATCCTCCACGTCCCCAGTCTGTGGAAAAATTGTCTTCCACAAAATTGGTCCCTGGTGCCAAAAAGGTTGGGGACTGCTGTTCTAGAAAACATCCCCCGGGAACTGCTCCACAGACAGGGTAGGAAGCAGTAGCAGCTGTCAGGACAAGGGGCAGAGAATGGTTTGGTTCAGGGAGGTGGGAGTGTGTATGCTCTGGTTTTTCCAGGGCTTGGGGTGCAAGGCTGAGGAGTGACCGGAGCTGAAGGTGCAGAGAGGCTGACAAAGAAGCCCAAAGAGTCTGACCTTGACTGTGAGGATGAAAAGTCACAGATGGGATTTCAGCGGGGACACGTGGTGGCCAGCAGCGTCTTCGTGGTCTCAGGGACGGACTGACTGGGCATCAGGGAAGCAGCAGTCCCCATAAGGAGCCCTCCTCCCAAGGCTGCCATATGGAGGACTTGTTAGCTACAGACAGGAAGTGGTACAGACGTGGGAGAGGAGAAGGGACCAGAAAGAGCTGGCACCATTGGGCTCTCCTAGGGTCCTAGTTTACGTAAAGGGCTGCTTAGTGGCACCATCAGACTGGGAACACAGGAAAAGGGCACCATCTGGGAAAAGAAAATTCCTTTAGTTTTGGACACTTTTTAAGGTTTATAGGACATCCTATTTATTCAGACTTTACCTTGTTCCAGGAAGGATTTATACAGAGATTACACAAAGACACACAAGATAAAATTCTAAAAAATAAATATATGTGGAAAACAAAACTGGGGAAGATTAGAGGAAGCTAGGAATTAAGTTAATACCAAAAACATGTGCTGTGAGGCTCTTAACTGTCCGAAAAGCGGCCACAAATGCTTCCTGACGAGGAGCCAACAAAACCACCACAATTGGTCTACGCATCTCAGGGTTCCAAAAAAAACAAACACCAGAACCCTCCCCACCTCTTTAACTCAGGCCTTCCCCTAAAGAGCACATCAGAAAAGGCCTCTGTGGTTCTTAGGAGAGGGCACACTGTGTGATGACATGGACAAGTCACTCAGCACGACGCCTGCAATCAGTCCAGCAACATGGACCCCAGAGCTGGTCTTGTGGAGCAGCTTCTCCAAGCTTGTGGCATCAGAAAACCACCCTGGAAACCATTTAGGGTGGCCACGTGTGTGAGGGTTAGCCCTAACCTAAGGACAGACCTGGAAATGTGTAGAGGGATGCTGTGCTTCTCTGGTGGCCCCGCAGTAAAGAATCTGTCTGCAATGCAGGAGACACATGGGTTCGATCCCTGGGTCGGGAAGATCCTCTGGAGGAGGGCATGGCAACCCGCTGCTGTATTCTTGCCTGGAGAATCCCATGGACAGAGGAGCCTGCCGGGCTACAGTCCTGGGGTCACACAGAGTCGGACACGGCTGAGAGATTAAGCAGCAGCAGGGGGCGTGGGAACCATGGATCCTCTCAAGGCGCTGTTTCTCTCCACAAATCTTTCAAGCCACAGAGATGCAGTAAGTTCACAGTCACTCTCCCGGCTGAGCCAGAGGCTGCGAAAAAACGGGCTGGGCTTGGGGATGTGGGGAGAAAGAAGACTGAAAAGTCTGGGGACAGTTAGAAGGCCGACCCTGCCACTGCCTCCCTGGAAGGCCCCTGACATTGCGCAGAGAAGGGACGTGGTGAGATGACTAAAGGCAGGTGGCCATGGGGCCCCAGGCTGGGGAGAGAAGTCTGGTTTGGGCTTATATGTTTGGACAACATTCGAATTCTAGTGGGAGATGGACCCAGGGATGGGGTGTGGAGAAGCTAGCGGGAGAGGAACCCCGAGGGTGGGCTGCTTTTTAGGGGCAGGAGGGAAGACCAGCAGAGTGGGCAATGGCACCCCACTCCAGTGCTCTTGCCTGGAAAATCCTATGGGTGGAGGAGCCTGGTGGGCTGCAGTCCATGGGGTCACTAAGAGTCGGGCACGCCTGAGCGACTTCACTTTCACTTTCATGCACTGGAGAAGGAAATGGCAACCCACTGCAGTGTTCTTGCCTGGAGAATCTCAGGGACGGGGGAGCCTGGTGGGCTGCCGTCTGTGGGGTGGCACAGAGTTGGACACGACTGAAGCGACTTAGCAGCAGCAGCAGCAGCAGCAGTGAAGACCAGCCAGCAGTGAAGGAGTGAGAGAGGAAATGAGAAGGTAAGGCCCTGGAAGCCAGCAGAGAGACTTTCTAGGAGGGAAAGGCTGAGTGTACATTGGCAGCTGCCAGCAGTCTCTGTGATCAGGTGTTTCAGCTAAGGAAATACCAGCTGCTGTAACAGGTAAGCCCTTGTCCAGGTCTCAGTGGCTTAGCACTTACTTCACCTCGCTGTTGTTCCGTCGCTAAGTCGTGTCCGACTCTTTGTGACCCCATGGACTGAGCATGCCTGGCTTCCCTGTCCTTCACTACCTATTATTCCACCTATGAAACATCAGGTCCACTTAGCACCTTGGGGGAGGGAGGCGGGGAGGGCAAGTCACAGGGAATCAGGCGGCCAGGTGTTCTGCCTGCTTCGGCTCACTTCCAAGGTCACCCTCATTTGTCAGCATGTTGTTGGAAGAACAGGGAAGAGAGGATGGTTGTGCTTAATAGTTTCCTAGGAGTGGCATAAACTGCCTCAAACTTGATGACCTAAAATAGCCGAAATCTACTTGCTCACAGCTCTGGTGGCTAAAAGTCTGAAATCAAGGTGTCAGCAGGGCCATGGTTCCTCTGAAGGCTCTGGGGGCAAGTCTTCCCTTGCCTCTTCCTAGCAACCCTTGGTGTTTCTTAGCTTGTTGGCTTAACCCCAATCTTGGTCTCCATGCCCACTGTCGCCCTCCCCTGTCTTCACATGGTCATCTGCTCTTTTGTTAAATCCATGTGATACTGTTTTATTTATTTAATTTTGGGGCCACACCCATGACATGTGGGATCTTAGTTCCCTGACCAGGGATCAAACCTGAGCCCCCTGTACTGGAAGTGCAGAGTCTAAACCACTGTGCCAGCAAGGAAGTCCCCACATGGTCTTCTTACAGGAACACCAGTGCTTGGATTCAGGGAACAACCTAGTCCACTACAACTTCATCTTAACTTCCATCTTCATCACATCTGCAAAGACCCCACTTCCAAATGAGGTCACATTCACAGATATGAGGGTAAGGGTTTGGACATACCTTTTGGAGGGACAAAATCCAGCCATTGCAGTGTGTAAGTGGTTTTCATGTCCTGCCTGAGAAGCAGCACACAGCACCTCTGCTCACACCCCTTTGGCTGAAACTGAGCCTCGTTAGCCACTGGCTGCACAGAAGGCTGGGGAGGCCAGTGAGCTCCTTGTGCCTGGAGCATGTGGGAAAGGGTCTGGGGAGCAGTTAGCCAGCTCTCCATACAGCAAGGTGAGGAAAGGAAGGAAGGAAATTGTATTTCGGGAAGGCAGTGAGGACAGTCAAGGCTGTTGTGAGCAAAGAGATGGAGCCAGGAGATGCCCATCTCATGGGAGGATCTTGCATGTGCTAAAACTGGCTAGAGGGGGACAAAGCAGTGAGCAGAAGCTCACTGTGAGATGAGGGAGTCGTCAGCATATTTGCAGGCAGAGGGGAAGCAGCCAGAAGGAAGGGGACCCGTGAAGACAGGAAGGGTAGAGAGGATGTGTAGGGTCTGCTCCAGGAAGAGATGGGACCGAGAACATTGGTGGAAGAAACCAGTACATCCCTGGAGCTACATACAGTGAGGTGTAAACTCCTATGAGAAACCACGTGATGGAAGAAAAGCTAGCTGGGGGCTGTCTGGCTTGGTAAGCCTGTTGTCTGCTTTCTTTGAAGCCTCACCTGGGACATACTCATTTTGCACAGCTCCTCGTATATGTTCATATAGCCACATTATACACACTGTGCACAGCTATGCTAGGAAACCCATGAGGGCTATTTCTTTCCCAAGCCCTGCTGGAGATCCCCAGTGTTGTAAGCCTGAGTTGTTACAGAAATGTTAGGTCAACCAGAAGGCCGCCTGCTGGCACTGTAGTAAGAGTCACTGAAGCCTCAGCATAATATGGCTATGTATCACTACAGAAGGCCAAATGGCCCGCAGAACAGCAGTGTTGAGCTCTTCATGGCGTGGTGCCTCCCGAAGGCTCTGGCCTCCAGACGCTGCACTATTTGGGGGAAGGAGGTTGTCTGCGGATCCCAAGCTCAGGGAAGGCGTAAATGCAGGTGTGTGGACGTTCCCATGTGGAATATCACTGCAGCCTTTCAAGGGGCAAATCCTGATGGCTGTGACACATATGGGAGGCTGGATGCAGCGTTCCATGAGACAGCACTCAGTCCTCAAGCAGAGGGCGAGAGGGTATCGCTGCCCAGTCACCAGCACAGCCAGTCTCGAGGCCTGAACAAACCCAGCCTGCTTGAGAGACTCCTCTTAAGCTGAATAATTAAATATCTTTTCTAGACACAGCATGAAGGTTGGTTTGTTGGGTCCATTTTATGTGACATTTATACAATGCCTTGTACAGGTAAAAACACCACTTGAAAAGTGTAGTGTTAAAAACCATCATACAGAACTGTGTTTTCAACAACTCCATGGAAAACTGGAAGGGACTGTTGATGGGGGATAATAATAATGTTAACAATAATAATCATTATAGTAATAAAAACAGATATTTATTGAACATGTACTAGATGCTAGAAACTGTGCTTAGCATTTTATACACTTATTATCATTCTACCAACCTTAATAGACAGATCTTTCATTATCCCCATTTCACTGTGAAGGGAGCAAAGGCACAGAGAGGTTGGGAACTTTGCTCAAGGTCACACAGCACTATTATAAGTGGCAGAGCTAGGACTAGAACCCAGCTAGGCTGTCTCCAGAGTCTTGCTTTTACCCACTATGTAGCCTTGTGTGTTAGTCGCTCAGTCATGTCCAACTCTTTGTGACCCCATGGACCATAGCCTGCTAGGCTCCTCCGTCCACAGAATTCTCCAGGCAAGAATACCAGAATGGATTGCCATTCCCTTCTCCAGCTACGTAGGCTGCTCTACCAAAATGTTATCTGTTTTATTCACTGGGATTTTGTTGTAAGATTTTTTTCTAAATGGAGAGTTTGCAAAGTGCATCACAGTCTATCCATTTTTAGATAACCTATTAATACTGAGAACCAGAGCAGCCCATTTGGAAGAGGGACCATATGTCCTTGAAATACAGGTGGTAATTAAGGCTATGGCCTCCCAGCTCAGATTCACAAAGAATGAGGCAGAGAGGGGAGGAAAAAAAACAATGCATAAACTTTGACACGGAAAGAACAAAAAAAAAGGGGGAAGGGTGCAGGGTAGGGAGCCAGTAGAGAGATGAATCAGTGTGAAAATTAACTGCATGAATCTAGTTTTTACCGGCAGGCTGGACGGCCCACAGTAGGGAATGAGTTTCCCCTCTGCAACCTCAAAAGCCTCTTTCTTGCCTGGAAGAGAAAAGCTAAGGGTCGGAGCACTGGGCGCCAAGCTTGGCCCAAGGCAGAGGGTGAGGCAGCTCAGCTGAGGGCACAGGAGGCCTTCTGTGCCACTGCACTCCCTGGGAAGCATGGCCTTGACTTCACAGCTGAGTCTTTCAAGAAAAAAAAAAAAAGTGTTTGTCAAATGCCTAAGAGCCTGGAGGCTTTTTTAAAGGGCTTTGCTGAAAAAGGACTTTTCTGTGTTACTTAGAGACAACCACTGCTTGCCAAGAACACTAGGGTGAAAAAAAAATTCACAAAACTTGAGAGCTGGAAAAATATTACAGGCTTCTGAGTGTGCCCCTAAACTACCTAAAGTATAATTGTAAACTTGATAGACACGTCCCCACCCCCAGCCTTATAGAATGTGCTGGCTTGAATTGTTCCAGATCCAACCTGGTAAGCACGGAGTTCTAGGGTCCACAGCTAATACCTGGCAGCAGTATTGGCTAAGACGAGTTTTACTCCACACTGGAATTCTAAAACAGCTCAGGAATGCTATCTGAAAAGTCTATAATGCACACTTTAAAATCAAAAGTTAATGGAGCCCTTTCATACTCGCCATCTATACTGCAATGCAGAATGTATTTTACCTTGTATCATTTTTAAATGACAAACTAACCCAGGTGGCTCAGATAGTAAAGTATCTGCCTGAAATGAGGAAGACCTGGGTTGGGAAGATCCCCTGGAGAAGGAAATGGCAACCTACTCCAATACTCTTGCCTGGAGAATCCCATGGACAGGGGAGCCTGGTGGGCTACAGTCCATCGGGTCACAAAGAGTTGGACACAACTGGGTGACTAACACTTTCACTTCAAGATATACTAAAGTGGCAAACTACTTGCAGTGTTGGTAGTAACAGCAATAAGACTGTACTGAAAACCAACATTAATAACTAACATTAAATGCTTTCCATACGGAAGACAGGCGTTTGTCTAAACACTTCAGTCAGCATGCGACATTTAATGCTTTTACTGTCACACTATGCTTTGCTTTACCAGACTCCCTCCGTCCCCAACCAAAAGGCAAACTCCACAAGGACAGAAGTTTTGTTTCTATCATTAACTAAGTATCTAGTTCCTACAACGATGCCTGGAAAACAGTGGACATGCAGACAGTTTTTGAATCACATTAACTCATTTAATCCTCACGGGACTCTGTGAGGAACTCTGTGAGATACAGATTGTTATAACTGGTATTTCACAGATGGGGTAGCTCACATACAGTAGAGTTCAGTAACTTGCTCAAGGTCACACAGTAAGTGATGAAACTTGAACTCGAACCCAGGCTGCCTGGCTTCAAACTCTGCCCTTTTAACCAATATCTAGCATTTCTGACTCTTCTATTTTAATACAGGCAATAACTAACATGAATCGAGTGCTTACTGTGTACCAGGCACATAAAGATCAATGCCTTACGTGAACTCTCTCATTGAACATGGGGCTTCCCTGGTGGCTCATGGTAAAGAACCTGCCTGCAGTGCAGGAGCCACAGGAGACATGGGTTCGATCCCTGGGTCAGGAAGATCCCCTGGAGAAGGCCATGGCAACTCACTCCAGTATGCTTGCCTGGAGAAGCCCATGGACAGAGGAGCCTGGCGGGCTACAGTCCATGGGGTTGCAAAGAGTCGGACACGACTGAAGCAATTTAGCACGCACGCACTCATTTAATATAATGGTTCCATGCAAAAGGCATTATTCTTTTACTCACATAGATGAGCAAATTTCATCTTAGGGGGATCCTATGCTTTGCCCAAAGTCAGGCTGTAAGTTGTGGAGCTGTACATCCAACTCGGGCCCACATGAGTTCCAAGCATGTGCACTCAAGCACCAGGCCATTCTGTGTCCTGAACTGTCTTCTGCCCACAGACCAGCACACGCCCTTGATGTATAGGTCTGCCTAGTCCCTCTCTCAAAACCTTATTTTCGCTTTATACCCAATGCTTCATTTCACATTATCACTGTTTTCATGATCCACACAAATCTGCGTTTATTCACACAAATGATGATGGGGCCAAACAGCAGTGCCACTGCCAGAGGCCTGAAGCCAGCCTGATCCAGAGCCTGAATCCAAACCATCCAGAGCTGTGATTCAAAAAGAAAACCTCCTGCTCTCTCAAGAGGAAGGGGCGCTGGCTGTTCCATGAGGCCTGCGATGTAGTGAGCCTTCAAGGAGGGATTCTGCGAAAGTGCTTCTTTTGTGGGGGCGGGGGGCCCAGAGGGATGAGTCAAAGGGATCCTGGATCGATGGAGAGCAAGGAGGGTGGAAACACGAAACCCATCCCAGCCTGACAGCTCCACCGGCAGAGAGGTGGGCAGCCTGACTGGCCCCACCGGCAGGGAGGCGGGCGGTGGGAGGAGAAGGGGGTGCAACACTCCCAGTGCTGGTGGTAGCTGCAGTACTGGCTGGTGGTAACGGTAGTGTTCATGGTGGTAGTGCTACTAGAGGTAGCGGTCTTTAGTACTAGTAGAAACAGTAGGTGCGGCACTGGTGGTGGTAGAGCTGATGTTACTGATGGCAGAGCGACTGCTAGCAGCGGCAGCGACAGTAGCGGTAACGGCAGCGGCTGCGGCACCGGCGGTAACGGCAGCGGCGCTCCAGCGCTAACGGTAGAGGAGGTGCAGCGTTAGGGGTACAGCTGGCAGTAGTGTCAGGGTCGTAGTTACCAGCAGCAGGGGTACAGTACAAGTGGAGGCCTCCCCAGGTGGCTCAGTGGCGAAGAATCCGCCTGCCGATGCTTGAGATGCAGGAGACACGAGTTCAGTCCCTGGCTTAGGGAGATCCCTGGAGAGGAAACGGCACCCCACTTCAGTATTCCGGCACGGAGAGTCTCACGGACAGAGGAGCCTGGCGGGCTACAATCCACGGGGTCTCAGAGCCGGACACGGGGCTGAGCGTGCACACACAGCAGCACTGGCGGCAGCGGTGACGGTGGTCATCTGCACGGTGGTGCTGGTAACCGTGAGTAACAGTGCAGTGAGAGTGGCGGGGTGACGGCAGGCGTGGGTGGCCCTCGGGGTGGGCAGGATTTGAAACAGAGCTCTACAGGACAGTCTGCCCTGGTCTGGAGGGCAGAGCACACACTAAGGGAAAGGTGGTGCCTGCCACCTGGGCCCACAGGCTGCCTGCTGTTGCCTGGGAGCTGCTAGTTCAGAATAAGAGGCAAGTTAAGCTTTGAAAACCGCTCAGCGTTGCTCTCTGGGTGGCAGATATGGCGCTAGACTCAGGAATCAGGACTGCTGAAGCCCTGAAGGACGTGCAGGTCAGCACTGGATAGTCTTGAAGCTGACAGGAGCCTGGGATCTGGGGGAACCCCTGCAGGATGATTCTCAGGGGTCCCAGCAGGGCTGGCAGAGGCGGCAACTAGAAAGCTTTGAGGTGTCTTGTCTGCCTTCTGGCATCTAAGCCAACAAGGTGGAGGAGGATGGATCAGGGCCTCAGGAGTGCAGGGGCTGGCTGGTCAGGTCAGTCTCTGGCTGGATGCTAATTTAATGGTCACAAATATCGGAGCCAGAAGACATCTCTGAGATCAGTTAACAAGATCTTTTTAAATGCTTGTTTTCAAAGCAGGGAACTGAGACTCAGAGAGTCATGTGAATTTTGGACAATTTCACGGTTTGGGACAGGCCACAGCTTCTATTCCTGCCTTTGGCTCCAGCCCAGCGCCCATTCTCCAGCCTCACTGAGGCAGCTCGGGGCAACGTGAGACATTTAGGTTCTTTTCTCTCAATAATGCCTTAAATTTCAACCAACAAGAAAACAAAGTATTCTTCACAACTCCCTAAAATACCTAGTGGCTCAGCAAACCACTCATGGATAGGAATAGTAAGGCAGGGATATTTGATTTTACAAAGGGCTCATTTTACTGAGTAGACACCAAAAATAAGGTGGGGCCCCACAAAACCTGAGTTCTAATTCTATCCCTCCACTGGCTACCCATGGGAACTTGAGAAAGGCAGTGTCTCTGGACCTCATTTTGCTTATCAGCAAAAAAAAAAAAAAAAGGATTTAGGGTAGACCTGTGGTTCCCAGCATGAGAGCGGGACCATAAAGAAGGCTGAGCACTGAAGACCTGATGCTTTCGAACCGTGGTGCTGAAGAAGACTCCTAAGAGTCCCTTGGCCTGCAAGGAGATCAAACCAGTCAATCCTAAAGGGTATCAATCCTGACTATTCCCTGGAAGGACTGACGATGAAGCTGAAAGCTCCAATACTTTGGCCACCTGATGTAAAGAGCCAACTCATTAGAAAAGACCCTGATACTGGGAAAGACTGAAGGCAAAAGAAGAAGAGGGCGGCGAGGATGAGATGGTTGAATGGCATCACCAACTCAATGGACATGAACCTGGGCAAACTCCGGGAGACGGTGCGGGACAGAGAGGCCTGGCGTGCTGCAGTCCATGGGGTCACAAAGAGCTGGACACAGCCTAGCAGCTGAACAGCAGCAACACTGGTTCCCAGAGTGGTTATATGGGAACCAACTGGAGTGCTTTTAAAATAAGACTCGAGGCCCCAGCTTCAGTGATTCTGAATCAGTAAACCTGAAAATAGAGAACTGACAATTTTTATTTATTAATAAAAAAAAAGAAAAAGGAAAATCTCCCAGGAGGGTACACAGATGTCTACGCTGGATTGACAGAGAGACAGGTAGATGTACAGGTATGTGATGGAGATGCTATGATGGCAACTGCAGAATTTACAGGAGGGCACGGCGAGTCTCTCAAGTTTTCTGGTTTTAAATTTTCACAGTCATAGTAAAATGTTGAAAGAAATGCAAATAAAAAGGGGGAAATTTTTCCCCAGGTGACTCTGATGTGCAAGCAAGTTTAACCTCTCTGGTCCAGTCATTAAACTGCAGACCAGGTTTGAGTGGCTTTCGTGTCCCACAGAGCAGCCCCGGGCACCACCTTGGGAAAGGGGAGCTAGTGTGAGCCCTTAATCTGGTTCCAAACGTCAGCTGGAATGGCTCCCTCCTTTAGCTGTTTTTATATATAGTCCATTGGATTTTCCAGGCAAGAGTACTGGGGTGGGGTGCCATTGCCTTCTCCGCAGTGTGTCCTATCTTCCCCAAATGTTAAACTTATTTTCTCTTCAAATGAACACATTAAAGCTAAAACTTGATAGATCTTACATATTTTGATTTAACTGAAAAATAAAAGTATCTAATCTGTTCTTAGGGCTTCTCTGGTTGCTCAAATGGTTAAGAATCTGCCTGCAATGCAGGAGACCTGGGTTCAGTCACTGAGTCGGGAAGATCTCCTAGAGAATGGAATGGCAATCCATTCCAGTATTCTTGTCTGCAGAATTCCATGCACAGAGGAGCCTAGCGGGCTACAGAACATGGAGTCACAAAGAGTCAGACACAACTGAGTGGCTAATACACATACACAACCCATTCTTAGTACACCTACAATGCAATAAAATGTACAGATATCTTCAGTTTGATGGGTTTATTGAAGAGAATAATCAGTGATATCAACCACAAAATAAAACTTCCAAATAATTTAGATCCAAGAAGGTAATAGTAATAATAAAGTATATTTACAGAAATATATTTTGTTTTAAAGGATCAGAATTTAGGGATGGTTTTTATGAGAATTGAAAAGTTGTTCATTGGGAGTGCTGTAGCATTAAGGAACTTGCAAATGTAAAACCTGTTTCAGATGTGTGGAAGAGTGCTTTACCTATTGCAGTCCTGAGAAGATTAAATAAGGTTAAAATACATAGGGTCAATCAATATGATGCTGATCCAGATGTGAAAAGGTATATTTATAACTAACTTTTCTAAGTGATAACATATAACTATTATAATTAACTCACATGTTTTAATGAATGTCTCTGTGTTTCTATTTTTTTTCCCCTAAAATCCTGGGGCACTGGATTTCTTCATTGTCTCAGTTAAGCCTCACACCTTATCCAGCTTTGTTGGAAACTCAGCCAATTCTTAAGACATGTCAAGTTAGAATGTAGATTGTAAACATAAATAGAAAGTGCAGAAATTTCTCAGGGACCCAGAGGAAGTTGCATGTGACATGAATCATCACTTAATATTATGTTTGTTAAATTCTCTATCAAATTGCTTTGGTTTCTTCCTCCCAACATATGGAAAAAAAAAAAAAAACTGAAAAATGTGAAATTAGTAAAACAAGACCTGATGTCACAATTCAGCAGGGGTCTTTGGATAGAAAGGGTAAGAAACTGTTTTTTATTTTCTCTGAAGCCAATGCATAAGGAGTTTCTGCCACTGTTTCACAAGTCAGGTGATTCTAAGCAAAAAATGCAAAACAAAAAACTGAATTTCTTGCCAGTCTTAAACTAAAATAACATGAATGCAACTATTATAGTAACTTTACTTTGAATTCAAGTGAGTTAATTTAGGTCTATGGTAATATTATGACTGATATTATATGTATATATTTTCACCTAGTGGTAGCATGTATTTTTAACTGTACATGTCATCTACAGTTCTTTACAACTGATTATTTATTTGTGAAGTGTAGTTCTCAGTGGAAAACTGAGAGGCATAGGATACTGAGAGCCAGAGCAGGAGAGAGAGAAAGAGAGAGAAGGAGAAGCTAGAAATGAGGTGAAATAAATGGAAGGATGAGAGAAGGGAGGAAGAAAAGGAGGGGCAGAGGGTGAGGGGGAGAAGGTGAGAGATTGAGTATTAGCCAATAACTCTAGTAGCTGAAATAACTCAGTGTATCAAAGGCGATTTTATTAATGGGAGAAAGACAACCTAGGATAGAGTACATAGATAACAACTGATAAATGTGATGTTTAAAAGAAAGCAAGGGTTGAAACAGAACGGACAGGTAGTATACACAAGCCCAAAGTAAAAAAGGTCAAGTAATATGTTGTAATTAATTTTCGGACATTGTGTAGGAAGCAGGTAGTCTGTAATACTGATTCCATCAATAGAAAGATAAAGGTCAGGTTGTGGCAAATTGTACAAGAAGGGTTTTAATATAACATTAGATTCTCTCCATCATTCCCTATGAGATAGTGCTTCATGCAAAATGGACTTATGTTCAGTCCAGAAAGCTAAGTTTCCATAGAAGTGGTATTTTATTTTCATGTTAATCAAACATGCATGCATGCATGCTAAATTGCTTCAGTCATGTCTAACTCTTTTGCAACCCTATGGACTGTGTAGCCCACCAGGCTCCCCTGTCCAAGGGATTCTTCAAGCAAGAATACTGGAGTGGGTTGCTTTGCCCTCCTCCACGGATCTCCCTGACCCAGGGATCAAACTCGTGTCTCTTGTGTCTCCTGCATTAGCAGCCATGATATTTACCACTAAAAGCCTATTAATCAAATATAGGTATTTGATTAATCAAATCATAGGTTTCATACCATGTGCATACATAAAAGAAAATAATATGTATTTATTAAAGATATAAAAATATGTGCCATATTTTAGGTGTTGTTTAGAGTCTATAAACCATTCAGCCTAAATTAATAGAGATTATCTTCATGACATATTATAAGAACAGATAGTGAAGAGTTGTATAAAAGTTGCTTTCCTTCAAATCTCAATTTGCTACTTACCATGTGAATTTCGTAAGATCTTATTGCCTCAATTTCTTCACATATAAAATAGTGATAATAAAACATATTGCATAGGGTATTGTGACAGGATAATATCTGACACATGAGGACTACTCAAATATTAGATAGTGTTAATAATTAAATATCCATCGTCTAGTTAAAAAATTCTTTGAATTCTTGATATAAACTCTGCTTTTCAAAACAGGCACTATATCCTTCTGTGTCTAATCACATTTGCCCTGTGACTGAATACATTATTAAAAGGCATATTTAAACAGCCTTAGGGTGACCCCTGGAGAAGAAAATGGCAACCCACTCCAGTATTCTTGCCTGCAGAATCCCACAGACGGAGGAGCTTGGCCGACTACGGTCCAGGAGGTTGCAGAGAGTCAGATACAAGTGAGCATGCACACACACGCACACAGGGTGACCTCACCAAATAGATACAGTTCAGTTCAGTTCAGTTCAGTCACTCAGTCGTGTCCGACTCTTTGTGACCCCATGAATCACAGCAACTCATCTCATTTCACTGTTCAGGGCCACCATGAGATGGGCTCATTTCCAAGGGCTGACCCCTCCCTTCTTTTCTTCTTGTCAGTAACAGCTAAACCACCTTTGCTCCTGAGGAGTCTATCAACTTGCCGGTAAAAGAGGGCAAAGTTGAAGGTTAAGTGACCACCTTGTCCAGTGGACTCTCCAGAGCCAACTAACCTCCAGATAACCACACACTGCACTCCAAGAGAGACTGCTCAGTGAATATCAATACCCTGTCTCGACACATGAAAGACGTTCATATACCATTTTCTGCTAACGACATTTCAGTGAGGCTCACAATTCACAAAAATGAGGGTGGGCCCACCAAAAAAACAGCCATTCTACAAATGACTCCACTGGCAACCAACTTTTCAAGCTCTGTTCACATACACAACAGTTACCCCTTGGAATGATAAAGCAAGTGGTCCACCTACAGAACTCCGTAGCAGTGGATTTTGACCTGGGAAGCATCCTTGTTGATGCAGTGTACCCTCATGTCACTGTCATTCTCCAAGTCAAAGAACATAATCCCACGTGTGCCCTTTCAACCCAAGGCAGCCTCCACTCGTGGAAGCTGAAGGCTTATCCTGACACCTGCACTGTAAATGGAAACTTGACTCCCTGCCCTCCCACACCACACAACTGTTGTTAAGTGCTCTGAAGATGGGGACTTTTTCATTCACTATGTCTCCCCAACTCATGCCTGGCATATGCAGGATTCCTCAAATACTTGTTGAATCCTGCTCCTTCCATGACATTTAACTTATACCTTATCATTACTTTGGGGCTCTGACTGTGTAATACACACACAATGAGTTGTACAAGCTTAACATAAATAAACTTAAGATAGATTGAGACATATTTATAAATGATCCATCTGTAGTTACTATTTCGACTCCATTAAGGATGACATGAAGGAGAGGAAATATGCTCAAACAAAACACACACTTAACTGCAGTCTGAGAGTGGAAAGAAGCTAAACTAGCAAACTGAACTGGTATGTCACTTAAAAACCAACCCTGACAATATAACTGTGACAATTTAAAGAATAATCTCAAAGGACAGAAGGTGTTGAGATATCAGCACAGTGATATCCTACCTGGTTATTGCATCTTTCTTCTCTAGCATAAAATGAGTATTGCTTTCTATGATGAACTTTCTAAAGACAAATATTTGGTATGCTGTTTACTTGTAGTCTTTTTCGTTATTCACATGTGTTCTTCTCTAAGATCAAAGTGGATCACAGTAAGACAGTTTTTTCTTCACTGACAATTTAGGCTGAACCTACTGAATCTCTTCTAAAACTGTCAGTGACAAAAATTAAAGGAACAAAAGAGATCACTGATTTGTGGACTTTAAAGATAATAATATCCAAGTTGCAGCTCCAAAGGGTCCATGGGAAAAAAAATGTAACCACCATGCATAAAGACAACATCTCTTATTGAACCTAACATCAATTCCCTTCTCAACATCCAATGGTGGCTGAAACTACCAAATGTTGACCAAAATAGATTCTCCTGGGCCCGAAGACATAATTCATAGATGACTGCATCCTCCAGCAGTCTTCTCAGAATGGCCATGGTCTTGAATTCTAGCCAGTGGAAGGCATGCAGATGAGACGTGTCTCCCTTGGAGGGCTGGGCCATAATAAGCCTCCTTGAGTGGCCCCTTGCTGGAGAGATGACCTAGGGGATCTTGGAAACCAAGTGTGGAAGTGACAGAGTCTCCTTCATCCCAGGTCCCTGAATATCTGAAAGAGACCAAGCCACTGCTTCTCCAGGGGCCTGACTGTTTCTGCAGTCAGCTCACCTGACAGACCATGGTACAGCAGGAAATACTTGTACCTTTCCTTACACAAAGTGTGAGATTAAACTCTTACGAAAGAAAGGAAAAATGAAAATAGTTACAGTGTTTTAAACCTGGTGCTTCATGGAGACAGTGAAAAATCAAATCACTTGGTCCAACATTCTCGCTAGGCAGTTATGCCATGATGCACAAGTAAGTTCCTTAAGAGAGAACCTCCTGTTTTCTGTGGCAGCTCATTGTATCTCTGGACAGTTCTCACTCACTGAGCTTATATTGAGCATGATGACAATAGCGGTTTGCAGGACTTCATTGGCGGTCCAGTGGTTAAGAATCTGCCTTGCAATGCAGGGGATATGGGTTTGATCTCCGATCAGGGAACTAAAATCCCACACGCAGTGGGGCAATTAAGCCCATGTGCCACAACTAGAGAGAAGCTCACACATCCAAAACTAAGACCCAACACAGCCAAATAAATAAGCAACAACAAATATTTAAGAAAATAGCAGTTCACTATTAATGAGCGGTTTCCATGGCCCTCGTCCTGCGCTAAAAGCCTCCCACTCATTTGCTGCTTTCCTCACCTGGAAAGTGGATACTCTCATCATCTTCTGGCTCAGACTTCAATGAAGGAGACCCAGGTTCAATCCCTGGGTCAGGAAGATCCCCTGGAGAAGGGAAAGGCTACCCATTCCAGTATTCTTGCCTGGAGAATCCCACAGACAGAGGAGCCTCGTGGCCTATATCATAGTCCACGGGGTCGCAAAGAGTCAGACATGACTGAGTGACTAATGCTTTTACTTTTTTTTTTTTTTTTTTTAACTTTCCAAGACTTCCCTGGTGGCTCAGACGGTAAACCGTCTACCTACAATGCGCGAGACCTGGCTTCGATCCCTGGGTAGGGAAGATCCTCTGGAGAAGGAAGTGGCACCCCACTCCAGTACTCTTGCCTGGAGAATCCCATGGATGGAGGAGCCTGGTGGGCTGTAGTCCAGGGGGTCGCGAAGAGTCGGACACGACTGAGCGACTTCACTTTCATTTTTCACTTTCATGCACTGGAGAAGGAAGTGGCAACCCACTCCAGTGTTCTTGCCTGGAGAATCCCAGGGACAGGGGAGCCTGGTGGGCTGCCGTCTATGGGGTCGCACAAAGTCAGACACGACCGAAGCGGCTTGGCAGCAGCAGAGCCAAGGCTCAACCTAGGCAGCCTGAGTCTCCACTCTTAACCACCAGCCTGTCCTCCTGGGGTGGCCACCTCTGTCCCAGACTCATGAAGAGTGAGCCTCATTACTCTCCCATATTTGACAAATATCTAAAGATCTCTTTCACGGCAACACAAGTTATATTTTCATGTAGCTAAAAAAACCCTAGTTCATTTTTCTCTTTTAATTTTACTGAACTATACTTGATTTACAACATTGTGTTCATTTGTTTGTTTTTGTCATCCTTCAATCATGGGTCCAAACGCCTTCACCACTTGGGTTTTTCTTTGGAGGGCTCCTGTTCATTCATACCCCAGCTGAACCATGTCACATAGAGAGGAACTTCACGTGTAAAAGGAGACAAATAATAGTAGTTTCCCAAAAGAGCTGATGTGAAGATGAGCTGANGTCGCCGAGAGTCGGACACGACTGAGCCTGTCTCTTATACACATCTAGATGTGTATAAGAGACAGTCATACCCCAGCTGAACCATGTCACATAGAGAGGAACTTCACGTGTAAAAGGAGACAAATAATAGTAGTTTCCCAAAAGAGCTGATGTGAAGATGAGCTGAGTTATTCACATAAAACCCTACAACTAGAAACAGTGCATAGGACAAAGTAAGACAACCCCAAACATTAGCTATTGTTTGCCTTCCATTTTGAAAGCTGTGGCCTAGGATTACATTAGGTTCTGGAGTCTATATCACACTATTGACCAGTCTGAATTTACTGTCCACTTAAATACTTTTTTTTTTTTTTTTTGCAGTGCCAGTAGCATATGGGATCTCAGTTCTCCGACCAGGGAACAAACCCACACACTCTGCATTGGAAGCACACAGTATTAACCACTGGACCACTGTTTTTTCTTCTTTTTCTTGGCAGGTAATTACTTTAGAATATTGTATTGGTCTCTGTCATACATCAACATGAATCAGCCACAGGTATAAGTGTACTTTTTTTTTTTTTTAACCATGATAAACTAAAACCATTGATAAGCTTCCTTCCTTATTCTGCTAGTTCCCTCCCCCCCATACATGTCACACTTTACCTGGACCATGGTAAACTTAACCTTTACCTGGTTAGGTTTAGCCCACCTTCCCAGGAACTAAAGGTCTTTTTGAGTCTTGCCAGTTCAACCTAGACAGTGTATTAAAAAGCAGAGACATCATTTTGCTGACAAAAGTCTATACAGTCAAAGCGATGGTTTTCCGTAGTCATGTACAGATGTGAGGATTGGACCATGAAGAAGGATGAGTGCTAAAGAATTGATGCTTTCAAACTGTGGTGCTGGAGAATACTCTTGGGAGTCCCTTGGACAGCAAGGAAATCAAACCCAGTCAATGCTAAAGGAAATCTACCCTGAATATTCATTGAAAGGACTGATGCTAAAGCTGAAACTCCAATACTTTGGTCACCTGATGCAAAGAGCTGACTCACTGGAAAAGACCCTGATGCTGGGAAAGACAGAAGGAAAAAGGAGAAGGGGGCAGCAGAGGATGAGATGGTTAATAGCATCACTGACTCAATGGACATGAATTTGCGCAAACTCTGGGAGATATACTGGAGCCCAACGGTATGCTGCAGTCCAACGGGTGGCAAAAAGTTGGAAAATGACTGAACAGCAAGTTTATCTTACTTGGTTTCACAGCATCAGCAAAATAGATGATTAGGTGTTGAAAATTCTGAAAGAGATAGGAACTCCAGACCACCTGACCTGCCTCTTGAGAAACCTATATGCAGGTCAGGAAGCAACAGTTAGAACTGGACATGGAACAACAGACTGCTTCCAAATAGGAAAAGGAGTACGTCAAAGCTGTATATTGTCACCCTGCTTATTTAACTTCTATGCAGAGTACATCATGAGAAATGCTGGGCTGGAAGAAGCACAAGCTGGAATCAAGATTGCCAGGAGAAATATCAATAACCTCAGATATGCAGATGACACCACCCTTATGGCAGAAAGTGAAGAGGAACTAAAAAGCCTCTTGACGAAAGTGAAAGAGGAGAGCAAAAAAGTTGGCTTAAAGCTCAACATTCAGAAAGCGAAGATCATAGCATCCGGTCCCCTCACTTCATGGGAAATAGATGGGGAAACAGTGGAAACAGTGTCAGACTTTATTTTTTTGGGCTCCAAAATCACTGCAGATGGTGACTGCAGCCATGAAATTAAAAATGTTTACTCCTTGGAAGGAAAGTTATGAGCAACCTAGAAAGTATATTCAAAAGCAGAGACATTACTTTGCCAACAAAGGTCCATCTAGTCAAGGCTATGGTTTTTCCAGTATTCATGAATGGATGTGAGAATTGGACTGTGAAGAAAGCTGAGTGCCGAAGAATTGATGCTTTTGAACTGTGGTGTTGCAGAAGACTCTTGAGAGTCCCTTGGACTGCAAGGAGATCCAACCAGTCCATTCTGAAGGAGATCAGTCCTGGGTGTTCATTGGAAGGACTGATGTTGAAGCTGAAACTACAGTACTTTGGCCCCTTCATACGAAGTGTTGACTCACTGGAAAAGACCCTGATGCTGAGAGGGATTGGGGGCAGGAGGAGAAGGGGACGACAGAGGATGAGATGGCTGGATGGCATCACCGACTCGATGGACATGAGTTTGAGTGAACTCCGGGAGTTGGTGATGGACAGGGAGGCCTGGGGAGCTGTGATTCATGGGGTCGCAAAGAGTTGGACACGACTGAGAAACTGAACTGAACTGAACAGTAATATTTTCTTTCTAGATTGTAGGTATAGCTAAGGGATGATGCAAATATATACTAAAAAGATAGGGCAAGGCATTCAGGAAAAGATCTAAACCACACAACTTTCATAGCGGAGAATGGGATAGATTATGTTTTCTCTCTGTTCTACTTTTCAGACATTTGTCAAAGAAAGAGAGAGCTGTGGTAAGCTAGTTTCATGCAGGTCGATGGAAGATCAAATTTATTTTGAACACAGAGGAAGGCTACTATCAAAGAATCAGCTCTCTGGCAGGTCTGGATAGATGAACCACTTGTTAGCAATAAGCAATTTGGGAAAGTTCCATACTGGCCATTGATATCTACAAACATAAAATGGAATGAACAGTTCTTTGCATCCCCCTGGGTTGGAAGCAGTTACATAGTTTCATCTTATCACTAGTAAAGGGGAGAAGTCTGAGATGTGTAATTGGTTTTGAATCTAGAAATGTAAGTCTTGTTTAATATCTAGTTCCCATCCTCAAGAAAATTCATATTTGCCAGAGGAATTCACCTCTGAATGCATATGGGAAGCTTTAACTTACAGAAGGGTAATCCTGGAAAATTAAAAATTAGGGAAAGAGAAATGAAAGAAAACCATCCTGAGGGGACAACAGGCTTTGTTTCAAGGACAATCCGTGGACTGCTTGTTATACAGAGCTGCTCCATGGACACACTCAACCCTCTCCTAGGAGAATCTTCAAAAAGATGACCTGATATTCCTCGGAGCCTGTCACTCATCTTGAAAACCTCTGCCATCACCTTGACTGACAGAGGAATTATAAGCATGATAAAATGGAGGTCTGAATTCACGGCAGTTACCATTTATAAGGCAAGCATCCAGAAGATCTGGAAAATGCTGATGTTACTCTTATTACCATCAAAATGAAAACACACAGTTGAACCTACTCTTGGAGAACCTTGGGACCTCTGGAAGGGAATGACAGTCGTCAGTCTGAGGAAGGGGCATTCCCCAGATCACAAACGAATAAACTGGACCACCCAAAGCTTACATGCTTCTTTATGTCCATGCATTTGAAATAGCTTCTAAATGCAAGCATCCACTCAACTATATCGTATAAACCATTTCAGGTGAAATTAAAGATGCCACTGATCATAAGGTATGTCATGATTTTACATGCAATAGAAAAGAAAAAATGTTAGAAACTATTGATTTTAGGGATGTTAAAATATGAAAAACAAGAACACCATGTGAGTCTTGGCATGGATTGGACGTTCCCGGGTGTAGCACGCTGGGAACTTGGTGCTCTGATTTCAAGTGATGGGCGTGACAGTCGTCCGGCTCCTTAGTAGCTGTGGGACCTTGGGCAATTCCCTTCACCTCAGTGTGCTTCAGTATATTTATCTGATATTGCTGACAGAACTAACTATGATTCTCTCTCATTTAACATATGCCTGGGGACTTCCCTGGTGGTGCAGTGGCTAAGAATTCAGCTGACAATGCAGGGGACGCAGGTTCGATCCCTGGTCCTGGATGAGCCCACGTGCTGCTGAGGATGAAGCCAGTGAGCCACAGCTACTGACGCTCGAGTGTTCCAGGGCCCACGCGCTGCAACAAGAGAAGCCACAGGGCCGGGAAGCCCGCACACTGCTCTGAAGAGCAGCCCCCACTCGCTACAACTAGAGAAAGCCCGAGTGGAGCAGCAAAGATCCAGCAAAGCCAAAACGGAGCCCCACAAAAAACTCGTGCCTAGCACTTGTTAACTCTTATTCCTGCTGTGACTTAAATCTGGCCAGAGTGGAATCATGAATTTCACAATGTTAAACGGTCTTCTTTACTCTGAGTGAGTTCACCCAGTCTCAGTTGCCAAACCTTTAGACACTGTTTGAAGTAAGTGGTAATGATTTTGTCTCCTCAGTGCCTTAGTGCTCTAGAAATAAAAAAGAAATTGTCTCCCAAAACGGAGTCAAACATCGTCTAAACTGAAGAATCACCTACACCCCTAAGGAGCGGGTGACTGAAGCACAACGGGTGATGGTCTGCATACTGCTCTTAGTTTGCATACTGCTCTGCATGACATTTGCATGCCCCCAAGTTCAGTTTTGCTGGAAGTGAAAAATCCGCCCACCAGCTGCTTCTTTCCTAGTCCCTTATGATCCCCTAGGTGCTTTCAACTGGGAAAAATAAATCAGTATGCACCAAGCAGTCATCCCACGAGCCTCTGGTGTGGTGTTACCTTGGATGTGGAGGGAAGGGCAAGGCTGTTCCAGGCAGTTATCACCTGGCATCACTGTGGACCATCCCACACAGAGGGTGGGCACTGACTCAGAAACCAGTAAAGCCACATATAACACCAGCTGCTCCTGAATACAACCCTCAAGCACACATTGTGCCTGACAGTAAGTCAGGGGATGCACAGCCCACAAAGCAGCTTGAGAAACAGTCACTGACCAACAGTACTGGTGGCTTAATGGTAAAGAATCCACCTGGCAACGCAAGAGACACAGGAGACCTGGCTTTGATCCCTGGGCCAGGAAGATCCCCTGGAGGAAGAAGTGGCAACCCACTCCAGTACTCTTGCCTAGAAAATTCCACAGACAGAGGAGCCTGGCGGGCCACCATCCATGGCATCACAGAGAGTCGGACACGACTGAGCGACTGAGCATGCATACAGGACCACCAGCAGTTCCCAAATCAAGCCAGTGCAGAGCTTCTCTTTTCCTGAAAGTAAATAACTGTGGGGTAGTGAACCTAAGACAAAGACTTGCTTCACTCTCAAAACTGTCAAGATTTAAAGCAAACAGATGGATAGCCAATATCTGGCAGTAAAGAAGAAAACTCAGCAACTAATCAGGGCTCTGTGGTCAGAATTCTCTGTTGGCCTGATCATTTGTTTAACTTGAGCTCTTGGATTCGTGACTCCTTGCCCGTAAGCCGTAATGGACCTACATCCACATAGGTCTGATAAAAACTCACTTAGTTGCTGTTCCTGGGGAATAACTGAATATACCTGTGAACTCAAGTGAAGTGAAGTCGCTCAGTCGTTCGTGTCTGACTCTTTGCGACCCCATGGACTGGAGCCTACTAGGCTCCTCCGTCCATGGGATCTTCCAGGTAAGTGTACTGGAGTGGGTTGCTATTTCCTTCTCCAGAGGATCTTCCTGACCCAGGGATCGAACCCAGGTCTCCCAGCTTTGTTTGTAGTGATGCTTTCTAAGGCCCATTTGACTTCACATTCCAAGATGTCTGGCTCTAGATTACTCTCATAAGGCCATTTTTTTTTTTTAATTTAGAAATGCAAATAAAAATAGGTATGAATAGTACAATTAATCTTACTTTATTTGCCTTATATATGGGTAGACAGAAATGGGAGGTAAAGTACATATATACACATACTTGTGTTGTTGTTTAGTGGCCAAGGTCCCTCTGTCCATGGAGTTCTCCAGGCCAGAACACTGGAGGCTGCCTTTTCCTTCTCCAGGGAATCTTTTTGTCCCAAGAATTGAATCCATATCTTCTCTACTGAACCACCCAGGAAGCCCATGTACATGTACATGCCTTCATATATTTGAAATATATGTACATCTATGGCTATATGTAATGCTAATAACTAACTATACACATATACAAATGTTTATATATTCAACATATAAACAAAATCTGTTTCAGAGGAAAAAAAATGTATATTCAGTCCAACATAGCTAAACATACGGACGTTTCTAATTAGGAATATTTACCTGTCATCAGCGGGCTTCCCAGGTGGCGCTAGGAGTAAGGAGGCTGTCTGCCCATGAAGCAGACATGAGATGCGGGTTGGATCCCTGGCTTGGGGAGAGCCCCGGAGGAGGGCGTGGCAGCCATGGACAGAGCAGCCTGGCAGGGTTATCAAGGGTCAGACACGACTGAAGCAGCTTAGCATGGGCGCACAGACTGCCATCAGTATGATTATCGATGTCAGTAGTGGATGTGATGGAAAATATGGGTTGGGGTAATTTGTTCTTATCAGACTGAGGGGTAGCAGTTAGGTAGAGTGATGTAAGGAAAACTATAATCAGAAAAATCAGAGCTGCAGGACTCATGCCACAGGAAGTAGATGGGAAGACAGAGAAACAGAAAAGCACCAAAAGGACATTCCTACCAAAATGAAATTCAATCAGTAGGGACGAGTAAATAAACAGAAAGGAATCTGGTCAATCTTTAAAAACCAAAAGATAAGGAAATACAAGTAAAAGACTCAATGCTAGTTTGCAAAAGACTCTGATAGAAGGCAATCCTTTACCCCTGATACAGGCTTCTCCGGTGGCTCAGTCAGTGAAGCATCCTCCCGCAATGCAGGAGACTGCCTGCAATGCAGGAGACAAGCGATCAAGATGTCAGTTTGATCCTTGGGTCAGAAATATCCCTTGGAGAAGGAAATGACAACCCATTCCAGTATTCTTGCCTGGGAAATCCCGTGGACAGATGAGCCTTGCAGACTACAGTCCATGGGGTCCCAAGAGTCGGACATGACAAAACCACCACCACCACACCTGTGAGATATAAATGCTTCAGACTGGATTATTTTAGGTCAACCAGGAAGCAAATGGGAAATTTTTGGTACTAGCCATTTCTGTTAGGATTGGGAACCTGTCCTAATGTGTACACGTGTACACCCGTGACGGATTCATGTTGATGTATGGCAAAACCAATACAGTATTGTAAAGTAAAATTAAAAAAGTAAAAAAATAAAAATTTCCCGGTATCCTACAGAGAAATAAGTACTTGTCAANTATATTCAAAAGCAGAGACATTACTTTGCCAACAAAGGTCCATCTAGTCAAGGCTATGGTTTTTCCAGTATTCATGAATGGATGTGAGAATTGGACTGTGAAGAAAGCTGAGTGCCGAAGAATTGATGCTTTTGAACTGTGGTGTTGCAGAAGACTCTTGAGAGTCCCTTGGACTGCAAGGAGATCCAACCAGTCCATTCTGAAGGAGATCAGTCCTGGGTGTTCATTGGAAGGACTGATGTTGAAGCTGAAACTACAGTACTTTGGCCCCTTCATACGAAGTGTTGACTCACTGGAAAAGACCCTGATGCTGAGAGGGATTGGGGGCAGGAGGAGAAGGGGACGACAGAGGATGAGATGGCTGGATGGCATCACCGACTCGATGGACATGAGTTTGAGTGAACTCCGGGAGTTGGTGATGGACAGGGAGGCCTGGGGAGCTGTGATTCATGGGGTCGCAAAGAGTTGGACACGACTGAGAAACTGAACTGAACTGAACAGTAATATTTTCTTTCTAGATTGTAGGTATAGCTAAGGGATGATGCAAATATATACTAAAAAGATAGGGCAAGGCATTCAGGAAAAGATCTAAACCACACAACTTTCATAGCGGAGAATGGGATAGATTATGTTTTCTCTCTGTTCTACTTTTCAGACATTTGTCAAAGAAAGAGAGAGCTGTGGTAAGCTAGTTTCATGCAGGTCGATGGAAGATCAAATTTATTTTGAACACAGAGGAAGGCTACTATCAAAGAATCAGCTCTCTGGCAGGTCTGGATAGATGAACCACTTGTTAGCAATAAGCAATTTGGGAAAGTTCCATACTGGCCATTGATATCTACAAACATAAAATGGAATGAACAGTTCTTTGCATCCCCCTGGGTTGGAAGCAGTTACATAGTTTCATCTTATCACTAGTAAAGGGGAGAAGTCTGAGATGTGTAATTGGTTTTGAATCTAGAAATGTAAGTCTTGTTTAATATCTAGTTCCCATCCTCAAGAAAATTCATATTTGCCAGAGGAATTCACCTCTGAATGCATATGGGAAGCTTTAACTTACAGAAGGGTAATCCTGGAAAATTAAAAATTAGGGAAAGAGAAATGAAAGAAAACCATCCTGAGGGGACAACAGGCTTTGTTTCAAGGACAATCCGTGGACTGCTTGTTATACAGAGCTGCTCCATGGACACACTCAACCCTCTCCTAGGAGAATCTTCAAAAAGATGA
This sequence comes from Oreotragus oreotragus, assembly GCA_006410675.1. Taxonomy (NCBI): domain Eukaryota; kingdom Metazoa; phylum Chordata; class Mammalia; order Artiodactyla; family Bovidae; genus Oreotragus; species Oreotragus oreotragus. Next base: position 171,531 of record SJYX01008716.1, on the reverse strand, counting down.
CCTGATATTCCTCGGAGCCTGTCACTCATCTTGAAAACCTCTGCCATCACCTTGACTGACAGAGGAATTATAAGCATGATAAAATGGAGGTCTGAATTCACGGCAGTTACCATTTATAAGGCAAGCATCCAGAAGATCTGGAAAATGCTGATGTTACTCTTATTACCATCAAAATGAAAACACACAGTTGAACCTACTCTTGGAGAACCTTGGGACCTCTGGAAGGGAATGACAGTCGTCAGTCTGAGGAAGGGGCATTCCCCAGATCACAAACGAATAAACTGGACCACCCAAAGCTTACATGCTTCTTTATGTCCATGCATTTGAAATAGCTTCTAAATGCAAGCATCCACTCAACTATATCGTATAAACCATTTCAGGTGAAATTAAAGATGCCACTGATCATAAGGTATGTCATGATTTTACATGCAATAGAAAAGAAAAAATGTTAGAAACTATTGATTTTAGGGATGTTAAAATATGAAAAACAAGAACACCATGTGAGTCTTGGCATGGATTGGACGTTCCCGGGTGTAGCACGCTGGGAACTTGGTGCTCTGATTTCAAGTGATGGGCGTGACAGTCGTCCGGCTCCTTAGTAGCTGTGGGACCTTGGGCAATTCCCTTCACCTCAGTGTGCTTCAGTATATTTATCTGATATTGCTGACAGAACTAACTATGATTCTCTCTCATTTAACATATGCCTGGGGACTTCCCTGGTGGTGCAGTGGCTAAGAATTCAGCTGACAATGCAGGGGACGCAGGTTCGATCCCTGGTCCTGGATGAGCCCACGTGCTGCTGAGGATGAAGCCAGTGAGCCACAGCTACTGACGCTCGAGTGTTCCAGGGCCCACGCGCTGCAGGCCGGGAAGCCCGCACACTGCTCTGAAGAGCAGCCCCCGCTCGCTACAACTAGAGAAAGCCCGAGTGGAGCAGCAAAGATCCAGCAAAGCCAAAACGGAGCCCCACAAAAAACTCGTGCCTAGCACTTGTTAACTCTTATTCCTGCTGTGACTTAAATCTGGCCAGAGTGGAATCATGAATTTCACAATGTTAAACGGTCTTCTTTACTCTGAGTGAGTTCACCCAGTCTCAGTTGCCAAACCTTTAGACACTGTTTGAAGTAAGTGGTAATGATTTTGTCTCCTCAGTGCCTTAGTGCTCTAGAAATAAAAAAGAAATTGTCTCCCAAAACGGAGTCAAACATCGTCTAAACTGAAGAATCACCTACACCCCTAAGGAGCGGGTGACTGAAGCACAACGGGTGATGGTCTACATACTGCTCTTAGTTTGCATACTGCTCTGCATGACATTTGCATGCCCCCAAGTTCAGTTTTGCTGGAAGTGAAAAATCCGCCCACCAGCTGCTTCTTTCCTAGTCCCTTATGATCCCCTAGGTGCTTTCAACTGGGAAAAATAAATCAGTATGCACCAAGCAGTCATCCCACGAGCCTCTGGTGTGGTGTTACCTTGGATGTGGAGGGAAGGGCAAGGCTGTTCCAGGCAGTTATCACCTGGCATCACTGTGGACCATCCCACACAGAGGGTGGGCACTGACTCAGAAACCAGTAAAGCCACATATAACACCAGCTGCTCCTGAATACAACCCTCAAGCACACATTGTGCCTGACAGTAAGTCAGGGGATGCACAGCCCACAAAGCAGCTTGAGAAACAGTCACTGACCAACAGTACTGGTGGCTTAATGGTAAAGAATCCACCTGGCAACGCAAGAGACACAGGAGACCTGGCTTTGATCCCTGGGCCAGGAAGATCCCCTGGAGGAAGAAGTGGCAACCCACTCCAGTACTCTTGCCTAGAAAATTCCACAGACAGAGGAGCCTGGCGGGCCACCATCCATGGCATCACAGAGAGTCGGACACGACTGAGCGACTGAGCATGCATACAGGACCACCAGCAGTTCCCAAATCAAGCCAGTGCAGAGCTTCTCTTTTCCTGAAAGTAAATAACTGTGGGGTAGTGAACCTAAGACAAAGACTTGCTTCACTCTCAAAACTGTCAAGATTTAAAGCAAACAGATGGATAGCCAATATCTGGCAGTAAAGAAGAAAACTCAGCAACTAATCAGGGCTCTGTGGTCAGAATTCTCTGTTGGCCTGATCATTTGTTTAACTTGAGCTCTTGGATTCGTGACTTCTTGCCCGTAAGCCGTAATGGACCTACATCCACATAGGTCTGATAAAAACTCACTTAGTTGCTGTTCCTGGGGAATAACTGAATATACCTGTGAACTCAAGTGAAGTGAAGTCGCTCAGTCGTTCGTGTCTGACTCTTTGCGACCCCATGGACTGGAGCCTACTAGGCTCCTCCGTCCATGGGATCTTCCAGGTAAGTGTACTGGAGTGGGTTGCTATTTCCTTCTCCAGAGGATCTTCCTGACCCAGGGATCGAACCCAGGTCTCCCACACTGTAGGCAGACGCTTTACTGTCTGAGCCACCAGGGTATAACAAATGAATAAACTAGGCAATGATCCTACATAAGATGATATCAAATATCTATTGTTTATACTAGAGCTGACTTCACTTTCACTTTAGTTATATTTGGACAGTGGCTACAATACCAACTCATATTGCTCTTAGGCTTCTATATGACCTATGGCCCATAAGTGAACAGCAAACCCAACCAGCCATCAGCCATAGAACTCCAAATTCATATCTGGGTACTACAAACGTAATTAAGCTGACTAGGTTTTAGAGATGCTATTTTCTCATAAGATAATAATTTGTGTGTTTGGGGGTCAGTGCTTTACAGCTTTAATAAGGATAAAAGTACCTGTGAAACTTTTCATATTATTGGGAATAACTCGTAAAACACCATACTTTTATGGACGCTTAGAAACAGTCATTTGAAAATTTCAAAAACGGACTCCAAGAAAGATGGACCAACCGAAACAGCCTTTAGGGCTTTGCTTTCCCCAAGTGCTGCTCTTCACCGTGCCATCTCGAGAATGCCAGAAGTGTTAGAAATCAACATTTACTCCAACAGCACCATTTTTAGAGATGAGGAACTCAAGCTCTGGGTCTAGAAACTGGCACTTCAAAGAGGGGGGCAAAAGTCCAGGGGAAGAGGTGGGATTGGCTGGTCCTAGACAGAAGACTGAGCATCTTTGGGAAGCAGGGCTGAAGCTCTGGCTGGTCGCGAGGTGGTGGGGTGGGGTGGGGAGCACAGGGAGGGGGCTCCACCAAGGAGTTCAGAGCTTCAAAGGAAACTACATTCAAAAGTGAGAACAGGGAGCTGGAGAGGCCCTGCTGCTCTGAACAGCACAATCCAACATAAAGCTATTCTGGGCATGGAAACCGGGTTACCTTCTGAGTCTGGGGTCCACTGATGAAAGATGCTTCCCTGGGAAGAGGGGATGGGAACCCAGCACTCAGTCACCACCACCTGCGTCACGGGAAGGGCCAGGAAGGCAAATTCATTTCTAACAACACGGAACTAAATCCAGACTTTAAAAAAAAGGTGAACACGAGTGCAAAAGCTGAATCATCAGTGCAGCTTTACTCAGAAAGAAATCATTCCCTGATCTCCTCGTCTCTCTCCAACAAGCTCAAGATCCAGAACAGAATAAGGCTCAGCGCCAGCTCCTTCGTGTGCATCTTAAAAGGCCCCAGAGATGAGGATTCCTATTTTTAAGATACTCCAGCCCTGGGGAAGGCAAAGAAGCAGGAGACGCACTGGTGATTTTCCACTCGCCCCCACCCTGGAGCTGCAGTCCCTGCCTGTGTCTGTGCCCTGGCTGACCAAGCTCTCTGACCCGAGTTCCCTGGGCCCCTTGTCACGTGGCTTCCAGTTGGGCTCATCCAACGGGAGACCCTGGCAGGAGAAAGGGGGATGGGAAGGAGGAGAAAGTCAGGGGCTTCCTCCCATTCTTTCCTGCGGCCCCTGCCCAGGGGCCTTCATCAGTGGCCCCTCTCCCAGCTCCACTGTAGCATTTCTTCCCTGGACCCTGCAGGTCCAGCAGGGTCAATGCCTTCCTGAGCTGCAACGCTCCTAGCCAGTCCCCTCTCGCTCCTTCAGCGAGTTGATCCACGTGAGTTGAAGTCTATTTCCTCCTAGGACCACTTAGGGAATAGAAGCCGTGAGATAAACATGGCATCTTACATTCACTTCCATTTACCTGGAAAAATCTTACATTGAAACTGAGATATCTTATGGAGCAGAAAAGAAATTCACATAAGCCTTAAACAAATCTTCAAAAAACATCAATGTTCAAATCCCCAAAACTGCTGTCTCGGCAGGTCCCTCTCCTTTGGTCTCCAGAATCTTCAGTGGGAAGTCTGGGTGAAGATGTTTAACTAGGGTGACCGGAGATGCCCTCAGGCTCTCCTGCTTTGTAATTCCTGGAATTCCCATAATCCGGAATTCCCTGACTGCCTGAAGGAGGCTGTCTTCCCTACAACCTGATGGAGACAGGGAAGGCGAGGAGTGGAGACTGATCTCAAGGAAAGCCAGACCAAGCAGCAAAGCTAAGAAGAGGCAAGTGGCCCAGAGGAAGGGGCTGGAGGAAAGACAGCGTCCTTAGACCACGGCCCGAGTAGGGAAATCTCGCATCTTCTCAGGACTCGTGATTAGCGTCCAGGCCTGTGACTGCTTTCAGAACCAGGAGTCAGCCTTTAGCAAAAAGTCCTACTAGAAAGCCAACATATTTTGTTACTTAAGGGGGCGGACGTGTGTAATACATATTAGAAGGCTTTTCACAAGGTCTATAATTTAGTATAGACTAAATAACCGATGTTGCTGAACCTAAAGTGAGCACATATCAGTTATTTAAAAGAAGATTAGGGGACTCCCCTGGTGGTCCAGTGGCTAAGACTTTGCGTTTCCAATGCAGGGGGTCCAGAAAATGATCCCCGTTCAGGGGAATAGGATCTCACATGCCGCAACTAAGACCTGGTATAGCCAAATTAATAAGCACAAATTTTTTTTTAAAAGATGATTAAAACTCAAGTCTAGGGCTTCCCTGGTGGCTCAGTGATAAAGAATCCGCCTGCCAGTGCAGGAGAGACGAGTTTGATCCTTGAACTGGGAAGATTCCATACGCCTCGGAGGAACTAAACCTGTGCCACAGCCATTGAGCCTGTGCCCCAGAGCCGCGGAGCAGCAGCTTCCGCGCCCACGAGCCGCAATGACTGAAGCCCGAGCGCCGCAGCGCCCGTGCTCTGCAGCAGGAGAGGCCACTGCAAGGAGAAGCCCGCACACCGGAGCGAGAGAGTGGCCCTAACCTGGCGCACCTAGAGGCAAGCCCACGCCCCAGCGAACACCCAGCACAGTTGAAAGTAAAAAGTTAATAATATCAAACAAACAGGTAAGTCTGTCTTATTGCTGGTAACAGTGGATACGGTAAGGGTTAAATCATCTTCCACTGGCCCAAATTCCTCTCAGCTGAACCCAGAGGAGAGGAAAAGGCAGCCCGTAGGGGCACATGCCGGGGAAGGCAATGGCACCCCACCCCAGTACTCTTGCCTGGAGAATCCCATGGACGGAGGAGCCTGGTGGGCTGCAGTCCACGGGGTCGCTCACAGTCGGACAGACTGAGCGACTTCACTTTCACTTTTCTCTTTCATGCATTGGAGAAGGAAATGGCAACCCACTCCAGTATTCTTGCCTGGAGAATCCCAGGGATGGGGGAGCCTGGTGGGCTGCCGTCTATGGGGTCACACAGAGTCGGACACGACTGAAGTGACTTAGCAGCAGCAGCAGGGGCACATGCATAAAAGGAGGAACTCCCGAGCTTCTGGGAAGGGACAGGGCAAAGTCACTGAGCCAAAGAGGAACTAGCCGCGAAGTCCTCCTGGGTCCCCTCCAAACGCCCACGCCATTCAAATCCCTCTCCTTCCTCCTCCTCACTCTCATATTGATATGCCTTTGCTAAGCTTTCATTGAAAATCAGGTTCTAAGGTAAAAAAACAATTGGATACTACCAGTTTAGGTTAATCGCAAGTAAGTAAAGTCACTCAGTCGTGTCTGACTCTTTGTGACCCCATGGACTGCAGCCCACCAAGCTCCTCAGTCCATGGGATTCTCCAAGCAAGAATACTGGAGTGGGTTGCCATTTCCTTCTCCAGGGGAATCTTCCCAACCCAGGGATCGAACCCCGGTCTCCCGCATTGGAGGCAGATGCTTTAACCTCTGAGCCACCAGGGAAGTCCATATATATATATGTGTATATATATGTGTGTGTGTGTGTGTATTATATATATACATAATACACACACAGACACATATACCGCGCTACAGGCAAGTAAGGAGAAGGCAACCTGCAACTTTTCATACCAGTCTGACAAATCTTCTTAAATATATTTTTGTCCAGATGTAGAAGGCTTACCTTTCTCAATATCAAATCCCAAACAGAACTGCTTTATTTCTAATCATTTCATTTTTTTTTAAAGATAAAAAAACTAAAGGAAGGCATTTGACTTTAGAAAGACCCAGAAGGCTCATCTGCTTACCTGCTGTCCCCAGCGTTGGCCACGTACAGCTTCCCCAGAAGGCAGACCACAATGAGTGCTGTGCAGCCACCAGATATATTGTACGAACTCCTCTCTCGTTCAATTTGTAGGTCCTAGAGAAGAAAAGAGAGTCAGCGCTGAATTGTACACGGCTTCCCTTGTGGCTCAGATGGTAAAGAATCTGCCTGCAGTGCAGGAGACGTGGGTCCTATCCCTGGGTCAGGAAGATCCCCTGGAGAAGGGAATGGCTACCCATTCTACTATTCTTGCCTGGCGAATTCCATGGAGAGAAGAGCCTGGTGGGTTCGTACGGGAATTGTACAGGTGGGACTGTCCAGGACCACAGGCCTTCTTAGCCTCACTCCCTGACGGCAGCCCTAAGAATCTGAGTGTGCTTCACAGAAGGGGGAGGAAAATCTTTGGTGCTGGCTTTTCTGCCACTTCATGAGCACTTCCGGAGAGGACCCTGGCACCAGCCTGCCGCCTCCCAGGCCATCTGCAGACCACAGGCAGGAAACAAGGGAAGGCAAACAGATACAATCAGACAAAAAGGAGAAGAATCAAACCAGTTGTATTCAATAAATATCGTGGCTTATGGAAAATTTAGTTTTTGTATGGACGGCTTGAGCTGCCATGTGGAAAATAGATTAGAGAGGCTAATAACGCCGAGTACCTGGATCTGATCAATACTTTCAAGCCCAAAGTCTCCAAGAAATAATTTCCTTTACAGCTAGATAAAAGAGGTGACTTGAAGGACTGTGTCCTCAACTCAACTCCAGTAGGAGTCCACCCCCATCTTACTGATCAAAGGGAGAAGCTTCTGAACTCTCATCTGACTTCTTCTTCCTAAGGCCACTGGTTCACAAGAGGGCACACACGAACAGTTACAGGAAACATTCAGTGAGCACCTCCTCTGCTTTACAAATAGAACCTCATCTCATCCTCACAGCCATATTATTAACCTCACTGTTCAGACGCAGGGAACCTGCCAGCATTTACCCGGCTGGAGCTTGGATTCTAATCAGGTTCTCCTCCTCTAAAGCCTAGCATTTATTACCCGCCACTTAAAGAGGTCTCCCCAAGAAAAGTACAAACAGAACCACACTTCTATCGACAGACAGGCATCATCCTCAAGACAGATGGCTTTGTGAAATTCCGTGTCAGTGACAGAAGCCAGGGTTCCGTGACTTCAGAAAAAATGTGAGTTGGATTAGGAAAATAAACTGGACACTAGCTAAAACAATGCCCAAGGCTCCCGTCGTCATGTCACCCACTGTCAGGGCAAGGGAGGGGGAGGATGGGCACAGAAGGGCAAGAACAGGGCCCTGGCTGACTCTGAGGGTCCTGGGGGCTTACCGAATGCCAGAGTACACTTGTGACTCCCAGGAACCCCCAGGATTAGAACTCAGCTGCTGCTGCCAGCCTCCTGATGGAAAGGGGGGTTATAATTCGGTAACTCAGCATTCATCAGCAACTGCTCTGCTCCAGAGGCCAAAGGTGGCAATAACAGTTAGATCAATCACCAGCGAGAAACCAGAAACAGGGCAAGAGCCTGAGCTCTGCAAACAGATTAAGGACAGAGTGTTGGTCAAAATCTAAGGAGAGAAAAAGTACAGAGAGAGGCCCTGGGAGAACCTAATATCCTGGGAATGAACTAAGGAAAGCGTTGAGGGGAGCATGGGGGGAAGGCTGAGGAACCGTGGGAGGGGTAAGGATGAGTGTATATGGGATGTGATGGTTTACAAGCAAGTGAAGAAAAGTTAGGGGCTGAGTGAATGACAGCATCAAGAGCCACAGATGGGCCAAGCATGCAGACCACCTTCAAAGACCATACTGGATTTTTAGAACTTATTTACAAACTCCGTATAAATTAGCTTAAAGGGCTGACATCAGGATTAAATTAGATGGAGTGGGTGAGGGGCTTAGCAGACCATCCGGATGTTCCCCACAGCCTAGATCCCATGATGGAGAGCAGAAACCTTTCTCCCTCTTTGCGAGACCCTCAGCACCCATATCGCACCAAGCAGAAGGTAATTTAATAAATATCTATTAAATGGGCAAAAAAAAAAGAAATCTATTATAAAATGCCTGAGTTTCCACATTTCTACCTCTGCCTGAACATGAGACATGTATTCCACAATTCATAAGTGAAAAGCTTACAATGCGAATAAATGCTCACTGAGATACTAATCAAGCAGGAACCCACGTATCCATTGACATGCAGTCAGTTGACAGAACCAATGGCTATCTGAACCCAAGCAGGACTGGTGGGAAGCTGGAGAGCGGCGAGGAGGAGGGGCACGGAGGCTAGCAGAGAAAGCCAGTCACAAGAGGGTCAGAGGAGAAAGGGCCCGTTCCGACGTCAGAGGTCTGAACCTCCAAAGAATGCATCGCAACAGAAGCAACGGCCCTGCTCAGAAGGAGTTTGTGAGTAGGCTTCTTCAATTTATTTGCACTTAAATAAATGATATAAAGTTGATGCTATGACAGATACATATTTCATCAAATTAAGACAGAAACAGGTATATAAAGTCCACACCCAACACAACTATTTTTGATACACTGGGAAGAACTGCTCTAGTTACAGAAACCATCCTTTCACATCCAGGATCAATATCTGTTTGAATACCTAAAGTCTAAATGAAAGACAGGTTTTGTACGTGGACTGGAGTGTGAGCGATGCTTGAGAAACTAAATCACTGCTCCCATCCAAAAGATACGCAGAGTCCACGTGAAAGAGCCACCCACAGCAAACAGTTCCTCCAGGATTCAGATAAACAAGTTTATTCTGCATCATAGATGCATTTCGTATCATGGTTTACCTCATAAGAGACTCTGATTCTTCTTCTTCTTATTTCATACTTTGAAAAAAAATCAAGATAGTGTTTGACACTAAGATTATCTGCTACATGTGCCTTTAAGGGAAACATTCCCGTCAGCTTGCCCAGTGAAACCCTTGCTATTACATTAATAACGTGAGTCAGTATTTTTTTCTAGTTGACTTCATCATTTCTTTCAACTTTCCCTAAGTTTCCACTATCTTCCCTCTGTAGTTCTCCGGGCATAAGGAATGCTAGATCTGGCGACACTTCCGCATAAGCAGTGGACCACGGTCCAGCTATTTTTTATGCAAGAAGCTTTGCTAAGATGCCCATGCTTTCATCACTTCCCGTCTTTGTGTGGTAATATACATATGTGTGTGTGCTCAGACTCACAGGCACACACTTTAATTACATGTGTTCTCTCTGGGATCACAGTGACAAGCATTTGAAAAATATATTTCCACAGACTTAATCCCCCCTGAAGGATTCACTGACATGAAAATATGCTTTTTTACTTCCTCTAAAACTGGGTGTAACTAGAACACATTCTAAAAATAATTGCTTCCCCCTCCCCTCCCTAGAAGCCCAAATAGCACATTTATTTTTTCCCTACACCACCTACTACTCTTTAAAAAGATGTATCACAAAATCTTAGTACTGAAAGGAACATTAAAGGACCAGCTGAGTGGTTCTTTTACTACCAGATCAAACATGATAAATGAAGTCAATAAAGCTGTATTTACTGTTGAATTAACTACCTAATTTCTTCAAACTCTCAACTTTTCCAGTCAGCTTAAGCTTCTCACACTCTAGGTGGGAGAAAAAACACATAAAAATGTATCCCTCAAGAGCTTCGGGTATTTTTCTCAAAAGATCAAGGAAATTACGGAAAAACTGCCCACTGCTTTTTGCTAAACAAAGACCGATATGGAACAGCTTCCCCATTTTAGCTGTCATGAACCTCCAGGCATAAATCTAGAATAAATTACCAGCAAAACACAAGCACATACTATCATTCTTTTTCAAGTATGATCTGAAAGGATCAACTTAAGTGACTCAGAAGATTCAATTAACAAGATAACTGATTTATCTGCTCAATCAGGAGTCCCTCTCAAGACTACTTTCTACTTAACAGAACTGATTTACCCTGTTTTGTGGCTATCTGAATATTACATTTAAGTAAGGTTCATCTCTAAATCAAAGAATGGATTCAATTTTTAAGACTTGGGATTGTGCTTTGCTCCTTGAAGGGAAAAAAAAAAAAAAAATGTGTGAGAAATGAGACTAATGCAGCAGGAAAGAACTGCAAGAAAGAAAATATACTGCTCAGGATTGTTGTAACTTGGTTTGAAAGTCCCAGACTCCAGGCTCATCCTTTGTTTCCTACCAATTTTAGATTGCAAAAGGAAAGCAATATCAGAAACCAGAATGGAGTGTGTTGGGGAGTTTCAGTAGGACCCTGGCAGCTCCCCCTAACTGGGCTAAAACACGGTTCTGAGCACAGTGTTAATAGTGTCAGTCACAAATAATAAGATTCTGCATGGTTTCAGTATCTGGGTCTGATTTCGGTTTATTCTGAGGACGAGCCAATCTGTTAGGCACTGGGGAAGGAGGAAAACATCACTGCCTAATATTGCCACCTGCTGGCTGTTTGTGGAATCACATGCTCATTCCTTAGAGGAACTCCCGTTCTAAAAACACACAGCTGCTGTCGCTTCAGTCATGTCTGACTCTTTGCGACCTTATGGACCTTAGCCCGCCATGCTTCTCTGTCCATGGGATTCTCAAGGCAAGAACAACGGAGTAGGTTGCCATGCCCTCCTCCAGGGGCTCTTCCTGACCCACGGATCGCACGTGCGTCTCTTATTTCTCCTGCAATGGCAGGCAGGCTCTTTACCACCAGCATCACCACACACACACAAAACCCACTAGAAGTCCACTTACTATGAATATTCTAATTCTCAAAACCACTAGCGTTCATAAACTATAAATAAACTCTGCATTTGTCCTTTTTCACCATATGTTCTTTTTATGAACAAAGCCAAGCTGAGTGGTATTTCCAACCATTTACTCCATGGTTTAGAAAGATGTATGGCAGTTTTACAAGTTAAAATATTGCTATTTTTTCTCCCTGAGTAACAACCAAACCCCTCCAACAATTCTGCACCGTGGCAAGCAATCTATGGCCACAATGAAAATGAAATAGGACCGAATTTTGAGATCTTCCGCCTTGTGTTCAGAACTCAATTCCTGTAGGTGAAAAGGTCATCACTGCTGCCTTGCTTCTGGTTCCTAGGAGGCCTCCCGCAACCATACCAACAATGGAGATGACTTCTTGCACGAGTCTGAAATGCTCACTCCCCTGCTTCTGGAGGGTGTGGAAGAAAGCAGGACACTGACATCAAGACTTAGAAGACACTTATCCTTGTCATACCTGTCATCCTGGATCAGGCCACCACCTACATAATCAGTGACAAAACTCAGCCGGGGCAGTAGGCATTGTTACAAAATGGTGAGGGAAGGCAGAAATGCAGTCAGTCAAGAAGTCCCTAAGGTCCTGGCCCTTCGGGAAGCGAGGGTTCATTTTCCATGGTGGACACAGGAGGACCAGCCTTCTCACTCTGAAGAGAGATCCGAGATGAGATACAGTGGGGAGGGGGCGCAGAGGAAACCAACCTCTGCCAGCATGGATCAGAGGTCGTAGTCGGAGGTCAGCTTCTCACAAGCCATGAGCTGTGCTAGGCAACCCCAGGATCAAAGAGGAAAGGAAACCTTCCAAGAAGCTTACGGTATTTGATGAAACTTATCATCTCCCCTTGAGACGGTTGGATGGCATCACTGACTCAACGGGCATGAGTCTGAGCAAACTCCAGGAGACAGTGATGGACTGGGAGGCCTGAGGGCTGCAGTCCACGGGGTCACAGAGTCAGGCACGGCTGAGCAACTGAACAACAACTTCTCTGAACATCTCCCCGCCCGTGTCCACAGCATCCCCCACCAACTTCTGTTAGTTTACATTTTCTGACGAGCACTCGCTTTTTCCTAGAGATGAATACTATATATTCTGGCCTGGTGTTTCTGAGTCTTTTTAACTGATTCTCTCCTTCAGACAGATATCAACTTTTCACTTGATGTCACAGAGTATTAAATGAACTGCTGTATATCTCTATGTTCATCTAATGTGACTACGAACGCCCCCAGATATAAAATCAAATCTTTCACTTCTACATCCATTTGGTGTCTAGAAGAATGCTGGTTATAAAATATAAGCAAAAGAAATATCAGTGGTTGAGAAGGGAACCGGTGGGAGGTGGGGAGAAAGGAGGAGACAAGACAGACTTCGGATTCTACTTCCCTGAACTGTCATAAATAAAGCAAAACCTCAAATGAAAGGCAAGCTTGGCCATTAAAGATAAGTTACATTCTGAATCTCAAGAGGGGTGGCTGCAAAGATGTCATTAGAACAGCAAGTCTGGGGCTTCGGTGCTGGGCATGGGGAGTTTGGGGGGATTAAAAGTGCAAGAGGAAGCAAGAGAGCTGAAGTGACTGAATCTTATCCAACAGCGAGTTTTCCTGTTACACAGGATCAGAATGCAGAAACCCTGCAAAACCTAAAGGGCACCTAGCAACACGAAAGCTGGAAAGCTAGCTGGCTGCTGGAAGGGATAAAAACAAAGTTAAGAATGGCTAGGCAATTCCAAACCTGCTCCTCCCTGAAAAGGCCTGGGGAGAAACCACCAAGAGCAGGTCAACAAAGGAGCGCCCTACACATTATTAAAAAACAAATTTTACCTTCAAACACCCACTCTCTCAAAAACCTAATATTGAGGGAAGGAGGACAGGAAAAATATTTTTTATGAGTTGGCAGTGGCCTTCCAGGACATTAAAGTGAGAACACACTTCTCTGTTGTGAGCTCTGCAGCTCAACCCAGTCTCCTTAATGGTTAAGCCAGGCACATTTCTGTGACACTGGAGTAGATTTTTCCTCAAGTCCCTGATGAAGCAAAGGGAAAACTAGAGCATCTCTCTAAAATTAGGGTAAACATAAAAACATCACCCAGACAGGGACACTTCAGAAAATAAAAGGGGACAGTGTTAATAAATCTTCTGGGCCAAGAGGCATCTGTGGGCTCAGTCCCCAGCCGAGTGGGACGTCGGCCACCCTGCCAAGACCCAGGAGAAGCAAGGAATAATGAATGTTCTCACTTAATAAGGCCAAGCACATGGAGCAATGCACGTTGGGAGCTAGAGAGACAATCCAGGGAAAACCCACGTGTGAAGAGGAAGCTACAAGGTAGGGTGGATTAGAAAAGAACAGATATGGCATAAAGCCTCATATTCATTCTGTGGTATAGTGAGTCATCCATAGGCTGGTTACAGGCGGCCTCTCCAAGTCACCTAACAGCATCCCTACTCTTGAAATCTGTCATCTAACTATGGAGNGTGTGAAGAGGAAGCTACAAGGTAGGGTGGATTAGAAAAGAACAGATATGGCATAAAGCCTCATATTCATTCTGTGGTATAGTGAGTCATCCATAGGCTGGTTACAGGCGGCCTCTCCAAGTCACCTAACAGCATCCCTACTCTTGAAATCTGTCATCTAACTATGGAGACAGACTTTATTTTCTTGGGCTCCAAAATCACTGCAGATGGTGACTGCAGCCATGAAATGAAAACACACTTGCTCCTTGGAAGAAAAGCTATGAAAAACCTAGACAGTGTATTAAAAAGCAGAGACATCATTTTGCCAACAAAGCTCCATCTGGTAAAGGTTATGGGTTTTCCAATAGCCATGTATGGATATGAGAGTTGGACTATAAAGAAGGCTGAGTGGCAAAGAATTGATGCTTCTCAACTGTGGTGCTATTGAGACTCCCATGGACAACAAGGTCAAACCAGTCAATCCTAAAGGAAATCAATGCTGAATGTTCATTGGAAAGACTGATGCTGAAGTTGAAGCTCCAATATTTTGGCCACCTGATGCAAAGAGTCAACTCACTGGAAAAGATCCTGATGCTGGGAAAGACTGAAGGCAGGAGGAGAAGGGGGTGACAGAGGATGAGATGGTTGGATGGCATCACTGACTCAATGGACATGAGTTTGGGCAAATTCTGGGAGATGGTGAAGGACAGGGAAGCCTGGTGTGCTGCAGTCAGTCCACAGGTTTGCAAAAAAGTCAGACACGATTTAGTGCTGGAACAACAACTATGGAGGAAGTCAGCTTGCTGCCTCCAGCCCATCTGGGCTGTTTCTCTGATGTGGCTCTTCACACAAACGCTTTCCTCTGCCCAGAACATTCCTCCCAGCCCCTGGTTCTCTGGGCCATTCTCTTCCAGACCCCACTCCCCGAGGAGGACTTCTCCAGGGAACCCTTCCTTTATCTCTTCATCAGATTCCTACTCACCCTGCATTTTTCCTCTTGAGGCCCTTCCCATTTATATTTTATCTCTTTAACACCCACCTTTGCCTAATTTCTTCAATCCTCTTTTCCCAGTGAGACCTGGCTTACAGGTAGCTTTCAACAAATATTTATGGATTGAATAAACTACATAGGAAAGTGAAATGATCTTTTTGATGGCAGTTAAATGTGCAAGAAAAATTTCTGGTCATGAATTAGCTAGTGAAAAGTTTTAAAAAAGTAAAAACAAACAAACAAACAAACAAAAAGATCCAGAATGAGGTTCTTAGTATTTTTTTGTATGAGACCCTCCAACAGTAGTTGCTAGAACCCTGAGCCGTTAACTGGCAGAAACAGTCTGAGATCACTGTGGAGGCCTGACTCAATGTGACATCGGCCTCTAGTGGATAAAGTTGAGAATACAGCAATTCCAAGTAAAAGATACCCCATAGCACTAGCTACAGTGAAAGAAACAAAAAACCCAAAATCGTTTGTTTTTCATATATAAGAGGAATTTTCCTTCCATGTGGGCACAGTCCATTGTCAGATTTTTACCTCAACTAAATATTTAGCTTTTTGAGCAATCACATTTAGAAACAGCTATCACATCAGAGCTTCCCTGATAGAGATTTTATACCAAGCCTGAGTAGGAGTCAATATTACTACCTTAATTCTTTTTTTCCTAAATAATCTTTTCCAGGCTCCTGGTGTTTTTCTTGGACTTGAAGGCTACCAAATACTCCTGAGATGGAGGTGCATTTTAAGCTACCTGCTACTCAAAGGGTATGTGACATGGAGAGAAATGCTGGAACCAAAGAAGAAATGAGTTAAAGAGAAGAGAGTGTGCAAATTAGAGGCACGAATATAGGAACTAGTTTTGCTTTGTAAACAAATCAGATGAGATGATGCTGTTTAATATTATTTACTTTTCTCTTCTCATGAGCACTCAACCTAACATCCTGAGATCCTGGAATGCGTACAGTGTGTCCATTCAGTTCTGCAGGCCTTGCTTTAAGAGCTTGTCATTACTTTTTCTTTTGGCCACACTACACGGCCTGTGGTTTTTCCCTGACCAGGGATCAAACTCATGCCTTCTGCAGTGAAACCGCAGAGTCTTAACCACTGAACCACCAGGGAAGTCCATTGTTTTGTTTTTTTTTTCTTTTAAAGATTTTTTGATGTGGATTTTTAAAGTCTTTATTAAATGTGTTACAATATTGCCTTTTGTTTTTATGTTTTGATTTTTTTTGGTTGTTTTTAGGTTTCAATCTTTTTGGCGGTGCAGCTTGTGGGACCTCAGCTCCCTGACCAGGGATCCAGCCCATGCTCCCTGCACTGGAAGGTGAAATCTTAACCACGAGAACACCAGGGACATCCACTGTCCTTACTTCTTAATCTCCAGGTTTTAAGGGCATTATCATCACCCACTCACCCTACTCCAGTCCTTAGAACATGTTTACGGATCTCTTACTGAATGTGCAGCAGGATGTTGCTCAGGAGAGAACATCTTTGGAACTCAAATAAGTGCCACCGTGTAAAGCGAGCTCAAGAGGGAAAGGGGCGGTGCAGAAGAGACCATCTGTGTGCCTCTCACAGGGCAGAAGGGGGCACTGTAAGGGAAGCTCCGTGTGCTCTGAGGAAGGGGGCTCAATCTCTTGACCACACATGTTCCAATTTAAATGTACCGACAAATAAATCCACGTCCCACGTAAAACAAATAATACTTAGGTATTGGCCCCTCCTTGCTTTAAGCAATGGGAACCACACTGCCAATCATGTTCTCAGACCGGATCTGAACACTAAAGGTACCTCTGGGCACTTTTCTCAAAGTTGTGTTTCCCCAAACATCTGGAACTCATACACAGGTGTCATAGAGATGGCACCCTTGCTCAGATTCAATTAAGTGCCATGGTACCAGCTGGTAATTGTAAGAGTTGGCAGAGAGAGAAGCAATAAGGTATTCACTTAATAAGCCTCGGCACTCTCTCTCTTTCATCCTCTTTTACATTTTCAACAGCACAGGATGCTAGAACTCTTCTGAGAATGGAAGCCCTGCTGTGCCAGGGAGAAGTCGGAGGGGGCACCCTGCAGAGGAATAGGCAGGTCAGAGACATGCCCTTCCAGGGGACTTGAAAGAAACAAAGACATGGGTTAAGTGACCGCCCGGCCCCTGCTGCCCTGGAGTCCTGGGGCATACCCACCATTTCCTTGAATGCACTTTCAAGAGCCCCGATAACCAGGCACTCGTGCGGGATCTTCTTCTCGGTGAAGAAGCGCGTGGGCGGGGCGCTGGGGGAGCCCGGGGCGCCCACCCCTCCGCGGAGCGAGGCCGCGCGGGTCAGAGTCCGGCTGCTGGCCGGCGTGCGGTCCGGCTCCTCGCCCAGGCAGGCGGGCGGCAGCACGGCCGAGTTCTTCAGGAACTGGAACTCATACACAGGTGTCATAGAGATGGCACCCTTGCTCAGATTCAATTAAGTGCCATGGTACCAGCTGGTAATTGTAAGAGTTGGCAGAGAGAGAAGCAATAAGGTATTCACTTAATAAGCCTCGGCACTCTCTCTCTTTCATCCTCTTTTACATTTTCAACAGCACAGGATGCTAGAACTCTTCTGAGAATGGAAGCCCTGCTGTGCCAGGGAGAAGTCGGAGGGGGCACCCTGCAGAGGAATAGGCAGGTCAGAGACATGCCCTTCCAGGGGACTTGAAATAAACAAAGACATGGGTTAAGTGACCGCCCGGCCCCTGCTGCCCTGGAGTCCTGGGGCATACCCACCATTTCCTTGAATGCACTTTCAAGAGCCCCGATAACCAGGCACTCGTGCGGGATCTTCTTCTCGGTGAAGAAGCGCGTGGGCGGGGCGCTGGGGGAGCCCGGGGCGCCCACCCCTCCGCGGAGCGAGGCCGCGCGGGTCAGAGTCCGGCTGCTGGCCGGCGTGCGGTCCGGCTCCTCGCCCAGGCAGGCGGGCGGCAGCACGGCCGAGTTCTTCAGGATCTCCACGATGTCCTGCAGCTGCTCCGTGACGTGGTGCTGCAGCAGGCGGGACGCCACCACGGCCGCCCCGGACCCCGCGTGACCATCAAACAGCGACCAGTAGTGGCAGGAAACGCCTTCTGATTCCTGCGGGGAGAGGGCGACAAGAAAGCATGAGAACCGTGGCGGCCACTGCCCCAGGCTGAAGGCGACTCCTCCGGGGCTCAGCGCATCCACCCGTGGTATGTCTGCAAACGAGGGCGGGGGTTGGGGGAGGGCAAAATAGGGCAAGACACTCAGGGATGTGTACCCAGGCGCATCACTGCTGGTCCCGTATCCCCGCCCCCCACCCCCACCCCCCCGGAAATAAAGTGGGAAGNAATAGTGCCTATTCCAAAGTGGCTGAGGATTAAAACGTGTGAAGAGCTGTGCCTGGTGCGGTTAGCGATCAGTACACCGCCATTAATATTACTTAGAGGAATGTGGCCCCCTCCCCCCCCCCCCCCCACCCCCCCGGAAATAAAGTGGTCCCTGCCTGCCCGCCAAGGGCAAGATCTCAAGGCATCACCCTCTCAGCTGCCGTGAGATCTGCTTTAATTTGATGTGTAAGGACTGCCCTGATGGTCCCTGGGCTAACACTCTGCTCCCAAGGTGGCAGGCCTGAGTTTGATCCCTGGTCAGGGAACTAGATTCTTCATGTGGCAGCTAAGACTTGGCATAAATAAGCAAAAATAAATATTAAAAAAATTTTTTGATGTGTAGAAGCGAGAGGTAAAACTACATACAAACAGTGTCTTAACAGTTTTAACAGCTAGTTTCTCATCTCCCTTCTACTGCAACCCCAGAGTAGGTTAGACACATAGGCTTTTTAAAAAATTTTTTATAATTAAGTTTATATTTAATTGAAGGATAATTACTTTACAATATTGTGTTGGTTTCTGCCACACATCAACATGAATNGTCTTAACAGTTTTAACAGCTAGTTTCTCATCTCCCTTCTACTGCAACCCCAGAGTAGGTTAGACACATAGGCTTTTAAAAAATTTTTTTATAATTAAGTTTATATTTAATTGAAGGATAATTGCTTTACAATATTGTGTTGGTTTCTGCCACACATCAACATGAATCAGCCATAGGAATACCTATGTCCCCTCTCTCTTGAACCTCCCTGCCCCCTTCCCTCCCCATCCCACTCCTCTAGGTTGTCACAGAGCCCTGGTCTGAGTTTTCTGTCACACAGCAAATTCCCATTGGCTATCTACTTTACATACGGTAATATATATATTTTGTGTATTTATATTATATATATATATAATGTATATATACATCCTACCCTCTCCTTCTCTCCCTCCCTTCCTCCCTCCCCCTTCCTCCCT
>SJYX01008716.1:131553-147292 GCA_006410675.1 Oreotragus oreotragus | reverse complement strand
TCACTTTCTGCCATAAGGGTGGTGTCATCTGCATATCTGAGGTTATTGATACTTCTCCCGGCAATCTTGATTCCAGCTTGTGCTTCCTCCAGCCCAGCATTTCTCATGATGTACTCTGCATATAAGTTAAATAAGCAGGGTGACAATACACAGCCTTGATGTACTCCTTTTCCTATTTGGAAGCAGTCTGTTGTTCCATGTCCAGTTCTAACTGTTGCTTCCTGACAGGTTTCTCAAGAGGCAGGACAGGTGGTCTGGTATTCCCATTTCTTTCAGAATTTTCCACAGTTTATTGTGATCCACACAGTCAAAGGCTTTGGCATAGTCAATAAAGCAGAAATAGATGTTTTTCTGGAACCCATCAAGAGATATCAAAATCTTCAGCATCCTTCCATGGCAGGAACTTCAACAGTGAGTGATATATTAATACTACATGGGGAGAGAACCACAAAGCAGGCTCTCGCCGTGCGCTTAGGTGCCAGCTCGCTGTTAAGAGACTAAAAGACCACAAAGGCACAGACACAGCTAGTTAGAACGCCCTCCCCATCATTTACAGGCAATATTGCAAATGTTTTACAAATATTAGCTCATTTAGCCCTACTACAAAACTAGGACGGGGTATGGTTACCACCCCCATTTTACAGGAGGAAGATGGACAGAGAGGACAACCCCTCCAGGTCACCACATTATAGTGATGAAGCTGGCACCAGAGTCCACCTCTAAACCACCAGCCCCCACGTGAGGCTGAACACCCCCAGCCCATGCTCTGCCTGGCCCTGGATGGAAAGCCTGCCCTGATGGATACGTGGCTCTTGAATTCACTTCTCCACTCTGCAACCTGAGTTTTTCTAAAACATACAATCTGATTAATGTCTTATAACAGCCCAACAACCTGCCCTGCCCTAGCTGACTCCAGGCTATGACACCTTGATTTGCAGTCTCTGATCCAGCCTCTGATTCTCTCTACCTTCCATCTCTTCCTTCAAATCCCACCCATGCAGAACTACAGTGCTTGCAGCTCATCACAAATCACTAGTGACCCTCCCCGTCTGGTTCCCTCAACTGCCACCTCTTCCTACAAGTTCCCACTGCTCCCTGCACTTACCCCCGCAGCATTCACTATATTGCCCGTGACTGTCCACCTGCTTGAGCAATTCTGGATTGAAGGAAAAAATGTTTTGGAAAAAGGGAGCAGCTAATAAGCAATGCAGGTGAAAGGAAGTGTATGCTCCTGCTGCTGCTAAGTTGCTTCAGTCGTGTCCGACTCTGTGTGACCCCATAGATGGCAGCCCGCCAGGCTCCCCCGTCCCTGGGATTCTCCAGGCAAGAACGCTGGAGTGGGTTGCCATTTCCTTCTCCAGTGCATGAAAGTGAAGTCGCTCAGTCATGTCCAACTCTTCGCAACCCCATGGACTGCAGCCTACCAGCCTCTTCCATCCATGGGATTTTCCAGGCAAGAGTACTGGAGTGGGGTGCCATTGCCTTCTCCAAAGAAGTGTGTGCATGTATGTATGTGTGTATGTGTGTGTATACATATATATATATATATATATATATATATATATATAATATATTTATATGGAGGCCCGTGTGGACAGTGGCCTGATTCATGCCAACCTTGTGGGCTAGGTTCAGGTTGGGGTGAGATTCTGGAGCCTAGCAAGGCAGACCAGGAGACCCAGTTTGCTGCCTTGGGACATAAGGAGTGATGAGATACCTCTGTTGCTGAGAATACTGAGAGCTGGGCTGAGGCAGCACTGAGCCCGGGACATTCTGCAGGTGCACTGCAAGAAGGAAGCTTCAGAACTCAAGGGGCTCCTAGAGGTCTGTCCTAAGGCAAACAGGGCCTAGGTCTGGGAGGTGTCACTGGGCCAGGACAGGAGACTTCATGGGACATTTCAAGGACCAACATGCGGCTAGAGTGGGCTACAGAGTGTTTGCAATGGGGACGAGAGCTTATCAGAAATAAGGTTAAAATGCACTTTAAAAAAAAATTGGAGTATAATTGCTTTACAATGTTAGTGTTAGTCTCTGCTGTACAATGAAGTGAGTCAGCTATATGTGTACATATATCCCCTCTCTCTTGGACTTCCCCACTGCCGCTTGCCATCCACTCATCTAGGTCATCACAGAGCACTGAGCTGAGCTCCCTGTGCTATTCAGCAGCTTCCCACTAGCTCCCTGCTTCACACATGGCAGTGTACACAGAAGAAGTGAAGTTGCTCAGTCCTGTCTGACTCTGCACGACCCCATGGACTGCAGCCCGCCAGGCTCCTCTGTCCCTGGGATTCTCCAGGCAAGAACACTGGAGTGGGGTGCCATTGCCTTCTCCAGGGGATACAGGTCAACCCTAATCTCCCAGTTGGTCCCACCCTCCCCTTCCCCACCACGTCCACATGTTCGTTCTCTATGTCTGCCTCTCTATTCCTACCTTGCAAATAGGTTCATCTGTACATTTTTCTAGATTCCACATAAATGTTGGAGAGAGTGTGGAGGAAAGGGAACCCTCTTAAACTGTTGGTAGAAATGTAAATTCATACAGCCACTATGGAGAACAGTATGACGGTTTCTTAGAAAACTAAACACAGAACGATCATAGGACCCAGCAATCCAGCTGCTGGGCATATACTCTGAGAAAACCCTAATTCAAAAGGACACATGCACCCCAATGTTCCCTGCAGCACTATTTACGACAGCCAGGACACGGAAGCAACCTAGACTCCACTGACAGAGGAATGGATAAGGAAGATGGGATACATACATACAACGGAATATTACTCAGCCTTAAAAAGGAACAAAAATAGGTCATTTGAGATGTGGATGGACCTAGAGTCTGCCCTACAGAGTAAAGTAAGTCAGAAAGAGAAAACAAATATCACATATTAACACATATATGTGGAATCTAAAATCTACTTTTGAAAGAAGCATGATCAAACAGGATATGCCACACATTTATTCTGAAACACCTTCTCCCTCAACCTCTTTACTCAGAATGATGCCATTGGTTGCTGTTGGTAAGAGTGCATGGTGTGAGGCACAATCAGATCTGAGAACCTCGAGGAATGAACAGCTCAATGTCACATCAGCACTGAGGCACCACATCGACAGCAGGGGTCTGGGTGGGGTGGAGCTGTGAATCTACAGGAGAGACCTGAAAAGTCCCAAGTTATATGAACACAGTACTTTTCAAAGCATCTCAAATCTGTGATTTCATTGCAAATACACCTGCATTCCCTCACTGCAGAGAATCTTCAGTGACTCCG
The DNA here is from genome assembly GCA_006410675.1 of Oreotragus oreotragus. NCBI lineage: Eukaryota > Metazoa > Chordata > Mammalia > Artiodactyla > Bovidae > Oreotragus > Oreotragus oreotragus. The sequence goes on along the minus strand of SJYX01008716.1, from coordinate 144,029 downwards.
TACTGCCCTTACCTCTTGGTCTTCTGGTTGCTCACACAGCTCATTGGCCAGGCATAATCTGGCTGCCACTCCTCTCTTGCTCCTTGTCAGATGGTGAATAGTCTTGTCCCTTCTCTTCTAACTCCCTTGTCACCACTAGGACCATAAATGTCATGTGTCTATTCTGCCCTAAAACACTCATCTTTTGCCATCTGCTTGGAGAACGATTAATCCTTCAGCTTTCAGTGGAAGCATCTTCTTCCCACCAAGCCTACCTGGACTACTGCAGTCTCTGTACATCCCCTGCAGAAGTGTTTATCCCACTGATGTGGAATTGCCTGACGTGTCTGTATCAGCGTCCTCAGAGACTCACATGTATCTCACTCACTATGGCATTCCAGGGGGTGCCTGGTATAGAACAGATGCTTCAGTTCAGTTCAGTCGCTCAGTCGTCTCCGACTCTTTGCGACCCCATGAATCGCAGCACGCCAGGCCTCCCTGTCCATCACCATCTCCCAGAGTTCACTCAGACTCGCGTCCATCGAGTCCGTGATGCCATCCAGCCATCTCATCCTCGGTCGGCCCCTTCTCCTCCTGCCCCCAATCCCTCCCAGCATCAGAGTCTTTTCCAGTGAGTCAGCTCTTCTCATGAGGTGGCCAAAGTACTGGAGTTTCAGCTTTAGCATCATTTCTTCCAAAGAAATCCCAGGGCTGATCTCCTTCAGAATGGATTGGTTGGATCTCCTTGCAGTCCAAGGGACTCTCAAGAGTCTTCTCCAACACCACAGTTCAAAAGCATCAATTCTTCAGTGCTCAGCCTTCTTCACAGTCCAACTTTCACATCCACACATGGCTACTGGAAAAACCATAGCCTTGACTAGACGGACCTTAGTCGGCAAAGTAATGTCTCTGCTTTTGAATATACTATCTAGGTTGGTCATAACTTTTCTTCCAAGGAGTAAGCGTCTTTTAATTTCATGGCTGCAGTCACCATCTGCAGTGATTTTGGAGCCCCCCAAAATAAAGTCTGACACTGTTTCCCTATCTATTTCCCAGATGCTTAATAATGACTAAATATACAAAGAAAGGAAGAGAGAAAGCAGAGTTTTTCATTTGTCTTTTTTTTTAAAGCAATATAGCAGTTTAAGAAATGAGAATTTTATGTAAGATACTTCATACTGGTAAAACCAACAGAATAAACCTAATCTACTTCAGGATCAGAGTTGACTTACTTAACTTTATGCCCGCTCAGCTCTCTGGGGCTAGGTGTGTCCTGCAAACAAGCAACCTAGATCCAGGGCCCTTAGCATCTCAAAGGTGCTCCATGGAAAAACCAAAGGGATGGGACACTGCCTTCTCTGGCTGTACTTGATTTGCCAGGCCTTATAGCCCTTATGAGACCAGTTTGAAATACACACAAAATTCTAAGCTCAGGTATTTAATCTTTAAAAAAAAAAAAGGAAAATTAAAACAAACAAACAAACTAACTAACCTACCAGATTCCTCTTACTGGAGAGCTGAGCTATTAAAACCCACAGACTTTCTTCAGCTCTTGTGCCCTGTTGAGAGGTATAATCTGCTATTGCCTTTTCCTTTGTACCAGGGACTAAAGGGTAAGGAATGTGCATGGGGAGTTGGAGAGCTGTGTTCTCCACCTGCTTGGTTCCAGCAAAGGTACCAAAGCAGGAAAAGAAAGGGCACAGCTGCATGCAACATCCTCAGCCCAGCCCGCCCCACGCTCCAGCTGCCCACAGCCAAAGGCACCATCCAGCCCTCCTGTGGTTAGAAGGAAGCTGGGCATTAGCACGGAGAATAGATTTTGAGTTTATGTGGCAAATAAACTGGGTTTCAGACTTCACATTATCTAAGAGTCCAAGTGTAACTTTGTCACCGATGTCTGCAAGCCAACACCCCATGGGTATTTTACAAGTTGGATATTTAAATATCCTCACTTCCAAATGAGTTAACACAAACATACAAATCCTACTCGCTGTGCTATGTCTTAGCACAGAAAGAACACAGGCTTTAAGATCAAACCTGGGTTCTGGAGTTCACTACTGTGTGGTCTTGGGCACATTTCTCAGCTTCTCTCAACTGTTTCCTCATTTAAAGAAAAGAAGAAACTAGGACTCCGAGAGTAAGGATTCACTCATTTTATACTTGTCTCAGTCCCTCCTCTCCTACGTGTCAGGCTTGCGCTGGACACTGGGATGTGGCAGGGAACAAGATTATAATGGGGGAATTCCCTGGCGGTCTAGTGGTTAAGACTCCACACTTCCACGGCAGGGGACATGAGTTCCATCCCTGGTCAGAGATCTTGCACACCCCAAGGTGTGACCAAAATAAATTAATAAATAAGAGACAACTGTTGTTATTATTAAAAAAGAAAAAAATATCATGGTTCCCAGGCTCTTAAAATAGCAAAGCAGAATATGAAGAGATGACTATAAGCATGTTAGAAAAGAGACATGCCTAGTGTCACATGAGTGGATACTATGCATTAAATGTGCAGACAGTGGGTTATGGGAGAAGGGGAAAGGGTACAAGTATATAGAGATAAAATGAGGGAGTAATCTGTAGCAATGAAACTGTTGTATCCTGACTGTGCTGGTGAGTCCATGAATCCACACAGATATTCAAATTCATGACTGTATACCCAAAGGAAGAAAAGTTAACTACACTGTATAATTTTTTTAAGTAATGAATAAAATGTATAGAATCTCGTCCAGCAGGTAGGAGGAGTAATAAAGCTAGAAGTAACAGTACAGCAAGTCCCCTACATACAACTGAGTTCTGTTCAAGAGTGCTTTCCTTAAGTCCAATTTGTTCGTAAGTCCAACGTTAGCCTAGGTACCCAGCTAACACAATGAGCTATACAGTACTGTTCTCTAATAGGTTTATAATACTTTCACACATATAATACATAAAAAACAAACACAAAAAATAAATAAAACATTTAAAATCTTACAGTACATTACCTTGAAAATTACAGTAGTACAGGACAACAGTTGGCATTCAGGGGCTGGCAACAGGTGAATAGGCAGGAAGGGTTACTGACTGGAGGAGGGTGAAGAGGTGGGAAATAATAGAGCTGAAGGATCTTCAGCAATAGGAGATGGAGGGCAAGCTGCAATTTCACGGACATCTGATGTTGATGGAACACACATTCTCATCTTTGAAGGTTTGCCACTTGAAAGTTCATATGTAGGGAACTCAGTGAAATTACTTATACTCACTGTTAAATAACCTAGGGAGACAATGAGTAGGCAGGGAGTAATAAAGACTCTCATCCAGGAGACCAAGCTGTACACTCCAGCACCCCCTGCTGATGGGATGCTTGTGGTCATCCTCCATGCAATCTCTGTCATTTCCATTCTTCTTAAGTCACTTCCCCCATGGAAAGTCTAGGGGGAACCTACTGAGTACCTACTGTGATGGATCTCCACAACACCACCATAAAACGGGCATTAGTGTCCCATTTTACCAATGATTTCAGCAGGGCACCAAGTGGCTCTACTGGTCAATGGTAACACCAGGACTGAACCCATTCCAAATTACAGAATCTTATTTTTCCGAAACACACAACTTTGTGTAATTAATCCCCCTAGCTTCTGTGACTCTGTGGCCTTTAACAATGCAGCACTATTTTACTTTGTTTGTTGCTTATTAGTAATTGCATACATGTGCCAGGCCATTGGTTGACTGCTGTAGCTTCTTGACAGTGGCCCAGTGTTACTCTCTGGTGCCATCAAAAAATGTCACTGGGCAATCAGCTCATCATACAAAGTTCTACACCTGGAACACCAAAGCCTTCAAGTTTAGAGGAACATGCTCTTGACATCATGAACTTCAAAATTACTAATATTCTATTTTAACAAGCATTTACCCTGTTTTTGCTTCAGACTAACATGAGTTAACATCCACTCCACTTGAAGAAAAACATGGAGCCCTTTCTTAACTTGCCACACAAATAAGTTGGCAGCCATCACTCATGTCTCAAAAGACTAACTTAGATGTGGTTTCCCAGTTGCATTCTAAATTATTTCATTTACAAAAAAATAAAGATAGTCTTCTATGTAATCTACAATACACACACACACTCACCTCCTTTTTGGCAATACACCTGCAACAAGACAGGCATATCCCAGAAGGTGAAAAACTGGGAGTTTAAAGCTCACCATTTCTCTTTTAGAATTTCACTAAAGTAGGCCCACTGTGACATCTTCCCTCCTCTAAAGTTCTAGAAACTGCTTTTTAATCACAATGATTATTTTCTTTTTCCTATTTTCCAGAACTTCATAAGTTTTATCTGGAAAGGGTCCCTTGGACCTTTCAATATGCATAAGATTGTTCCAAACAGAAATGTATCCATGGGGCTTCCCTGGTGGTCCAGTGGTTAAGAATCTGCCTTGCAATGCAAGGGATACCGGTTCGATCCCTGGTCCCAGAAGACGGCACGTGACACAGAGCAACTAAGCCCATGCACCACAACTACTGAGCCCATCACCCAGAGCCGGTGCTCTGCAACAAGAGAGGCCACTGCAATCAGCAGCCTGCACACCGAAACCAAGAGTAGCCCCCACTCACAGCAACAAGGGAAAACCTGTGCAAAGCTCAGGCAGAAACAAATAAAAAAGAATTAAAAGGAAAACAAACCACAAAAGGCGCAGTATGAGTGTGGGATGCACTTGCCTCCCTCCTTTCTGGCCAAAGAAGAGGGACTACTTATTTTCCACTGGGGAAACAGAGAGCCGACCTGCTCTTCTGATGCCTACTATCGTATGGCTTGATTTCCACCCAAGTTTCTGGCCAAGTTTCAAGGATGATAATGCAGAACTAGAGGAGGAGGGGGCAGAACTGGAGGATCTGTTTCAGGCATTTCATCTACAGGGCTTTCAATCACTAGTTCTTCATCTGATTGCACAGCAACGCAATAAGAGGAAGAAGAATAAATCAGCCGATGATGAAGCTGAGATGTGGGAAAATTTCAAGAACTTCGTGACAAGTCCTCCAAGGGCCCACGTTCTACTGCTGTCCACTGGGAATCATGCCCACACAGCATAGTCTGTTTGTTCTTAACCTAGTTCTCTGACTAAATTACGCCGATATTTTGTTCCCCACTGGGAAAGATCCCTTATTCTCAAATATGTAAAAGAGTATGGCTTCCTTCTCAGGATCTGATGACACAAAACACAGATTTTCTTTGGTTCAAATCTTCCACTTCATGAGAGAGTGAGTGTAGGATAAGTTAAGTATGTTTGGTTTTTGTTTTTAAATGGCAATTTAGTTCCATATGTCAAAATGCTATTAAATAAATATTAATTTCTGAGACAAGAGTAGAGACAAGAAGTAGAAAGTGACAGCTTTGGCTAAATTGTCTTATGGTTTATTCTAGACTCAAAAATTAGCTCAGGAATGTTCTTAAATGGCTCAGATGCAGGAGACCCAGATTCAATCCCAGGGTCCAGAAGATCTCCTGAAGAAGGGAATGTCAACCCACTCCAGTATTCTTGCCTGGAGAATTCTATGAACAGAGGAGCCTGGTGGGCTACAGTCCATGGGGTCGTAAAGATTCAGACATGACTGGGCAACTAACATAGCATGTCAAAACACTATTAAATAAATATTAATTTCTGAGAGACAGAAGTAGACAGTTAATGACAGTTTTGGCTAAGTCATGTTATAGTTTATTCTAGATATAAAAATTACCTCAAGAATGTTCTCAAACTATTATTTTACACATCAAAAACTTCTCCTTAAATTAGCTTACAGTAGGAACATAAGTAATGTGAAATAATATTGAATTGTGGCTGCAAACTCCACTGTTAGAATAACAACAGATAATATTAATTGAGCATTTACTACATACCAGGCACTATTCTAAGCACTTATCATATTTTTAACTCATTTAATTCTAATAACCTTATGAGGTAGAAATTATCATCCCCAATTTGCAGATGAGGAAACTGCAAACTGGGGAGACATCACAAGACAAAAACTGTTGAGTGGCAGAGCTGGGATTAAAACTCAGATACTCATGAGTGTGCAGTGAGAGGCTTTTTCTGTTCACTGTGGTTTCAATCAAATAATGGTCTTCTATAATTTAGCACGAAAAAAAAATGGACTATAAGGACAAAAAGATGAACAATTTCGTTTCCCTTCTGTTCTTCACCTGAGTCAGTGAGAGTTGTTACCCAGTTTCAGAGTTGATGTGGGAGACTGATAAATAACTCTTAATTCAAAAGAGAAATCACATGGAAATGAGAAAAAGTTTGGCATCAAACGATACTGAAATTATACATATTAACAGTAGGAGTTGTTCTTCTTTCGTTTCAGACTTTTCGAAAGACTGAAAGACTTTTCTGCCACGTTTCCCAGCTGCTAAGGGATAAACGGCTTCCCCGGTGACTCAGTGGAAAAGAATCCTCCTGACAATGCAGGAGACACAGGTTTGATCCCTGGGATGGGAAGTTCCCCTGGAGAAGGAATTGGCAACCCACTCCAGTATTCTTGCCTGGGAAACCCCATGGACCCCAATGGGCTACAGTCCAAAGGGTTGCAAAAAGTCGGACACAACTGAGAGACGAAGCAACGGCAATGGATAAAGAGGCGTCATGTGACCAGTGAGAACAGACTTGGAAGTCAGGCTGCGTGGGCTAGAGGTGTCATGTGACCAGTGAGAACAGACTTGGAAGTCAGGCTGCCTGGGCTAGAGGCGTCATGTGACCAGTGAGTACGGACTTGGAAGTCAGGCCGCCTGGGCTGCATCCAAGCTCCACACTTTCCAGCTCTGCGCCTTGGTTTCCCCATCAGTAAAGTAAAGATAATAATACTACAGACTTATGAGGTTAAAGGAATTAATATTGGCAAAGCCAAAATTGGCAAAGCACTAAGATCAGTGTGGCATATGAATGCTGAATGCTGGGTTTTAAAAAAAATAAGAAGAAAAGAAAATCTCAAGAGCTTATAGCTCTTGCCAATAATGTTCTTCCCATCTAAAGCTCAGGGGAAATCAGATTACAAGTGAAACAAGGAAAAATTTCCATTTCAGCACCATTTATTTTCCCTTAGCCTTAAGATTCACCACAGTGGGAAAATCTATTGTGGAACCAAGTGTGAGTGGCGTTCTTGGCTCCTACATACATTTTGGTCAAACCTGGTCTTCAGAGTAAATCCACACCCAGTGAGAAGGGAACTGCCAAGTTATTCTAACTGACATCGGTCTGAACATCCTGGTTGCAAAGTCATTCTTCCTAATCACTGGGCAAGAATTCTAATCCCTGGAACCAAGAGAGAAGACTTTTGAGAGAAACCATGGCACTCTTGCTTTGAAAAAAAAAATCTAAGTAAATGGAAAGGTTTTGTTCTTGACACACTCAGAACAAAGACCTTAACTGAGACGGAAATTTTAGAGTAATAAACCCAATGACAGAAACCAAAGGCTGCTCCTGTTGTTTTTTATATCTGACATTGTTGCAGGAAGCAGATGCCAAATGTGGCCGAATGCCCCAGAAACACTGCCTCTGTGGAACCACGGGAAACCTTCACTTAATGCTCTGGGGGGTGACCGAGGGCTTCTCGCAGAAAACAGATGAAAAGAACAACAAATCTTCACTCCAGAAAGTTGAAATAGCCCTTTTCATTTCCTTCCTATCTCTCCCCATCCCCAGTTTGATCCTATTTGCCTGGAATTCCCACAGTGCTGCCCCATCATCTGCTGAGAAAGATAATCAGCTTTCCTCTCCCCTGCTGATGAACTTGGCCACGATGTGGACATAGCCATCTCCTGTTAGTGTAATTAGACACTGAACTAACAGACACCGAAACCACATACTTTGATGTGTTTTGACTAAATTAAACAACATAAGGAGGCTCTGAAGGAAATAAGACTTAGAATGCATGTGTCCACAGGTCTCGTCTTAAGCCCAAAATGACTGGTTCCAAAACAGGCAGTCAGATGTGAGGGGAAACTGTCCCGGTTATGGCCACACATCTTACATAAGGGCAGGGGCTCCTTACCTTAATACTAAGGTTATATGAGGCCCTCAAGAGTGAACTCTCTCCCTCCGCAGAGAAGTCATCTGCTGTCTTCCTCTCTTTATCTCATTCCTAGAATGACTAAGGAACTGAAAAACAAAAGCTCTTGGAAAAGCTGTCTTCACTGGCAGGTGGCAGTCAGTACAATAAATAAGACTTCTTAACACCTTTCAGAAAATACTGGCAAGATGGCATAGTAGAAGGACATGCGCTCATCTCCTGTGAGAACATCAAAATTGCAACCAGCTGCTGAACAACCATCAACAGGAAAATGTTGGATCCCACCAAAAAACATACCCCACATCCAAGGGCACAGGAGAAGCCCCAACAAGATGGCATGAGGGGCGAAATCATGTTTAGAATCAAACCTCAGCCCCATCAGAGACGCTTAGAGGGTACAGACAAGCTTGTGCATACCAGGACCCAGGGAAAGGAGCAATGACCCCTAGAAGAGACTGAGCCAGACCTGCCTTTGAGTGTCTCCTGTGGAGGCAGGGCTCAGCCGTGGCCTGCCATGGGGCCAGGGGCTCTGGCTTCAGCAGACCTGGGAGGAGGTCACCATTAGTGCCACTATAGAGCCACTCAGTAGACAACNGAGCAATGACCCCTAGAAGAGACTGAGCCAGACCTGCCTTTGAGTGTCTCCTGTGGAGGCAGGGCTCAGCAGTGGCCTGCCACGGGGCCAGGGGCTCTGGCTTCAGCAGACCTGGGAGGCACGGCATGTGGCATAGGCTCTTGGAGGAGGTCACCATTAGTGCCACTATAGAGCCACTCAGTAGACAACCCACAAACTGGACAACAATGAGACAAAGAAGTTCTCCCAACTGTTGCAAAATCTCTAGGGCCCACAGCAGATTCCCCAACCTGGGGATCCAGCAAAAGGACCGAGACTCCCCAGGGAATCTGACTCTGAAGGCTGGTGGGATCTGATTATGGAAGTTCCACAGGACTGGGGGAACAGACTCTTGGAGGGCACAAACAAAGCTTTGTGCTCACCAGGACCCAGGAGAAAGGCACTGTGGCCCCACAGGAGACTGACAGACTTGCCTGTGAGTATCTGGGAGTCCCTGGCAGAGGTGTGGGTCAACAGTCAGGGGCACTGCCTACAACAGTCATGGCAGCTGCAGCATGCACGCATAAGTCCTTTTGAAAGCGGTGGCCATTACCGCCATTACCTCTACCATAGTTTGGCCTCAGGCGAACTACAGAGAGGGAACACAGCCCCACCCATCAGCAGAAAATTTGATTAAAGATTTATTGAGCATGGCCCCACCCAACAGAACAAGACCCAGTCTCTCCCACAGTCAGTTTCTCCCATCAGGAAGCCTCCATAGGCCTCTTATCCTTATCCATCAGAAGGCAGACAGAATGAAAACCACAGTCACAGAAAACTAACCAAACTGATCACATGGACCACAGCCTTGTCTAACTGAATGAAACTAGGAGCCATGCCCTGTAGGGTCACCCAAGATGGATGGGTTACAGTGGAGAGTTCTGAAAAAACGTGGCCCACTGGAGAAAGGAAAGGCAAACCACTTCAGCATTCTTGCCTTGAGAACCGCATGAACAGTATGAAAAGGAAAAAAGATTGGACACTGAAAGAGGAACTCCCCGGGTTGGAAGAATGAAAACCACAGTCACAGAAAACTAACCAAACTGATCACATGGACCACAGCCTTGTCTAACTGAACGAAACTAGGAGCCATGCCCTGTAGGGTCACCCAAGATGGATGGGTTACAGTGGAGAGTTCTGAAAAAACATGGCCCACTGGAGAAAGGAAAGGCAAACCACTTCAGCATTCTTGCCTTGAGAACCCCATGAACAGTATGAAAAGGAAAAAAGATTGGACACTGAAAGAGGAACTCCCTGGGTTGGTAGGTGCCCAATATGCTACTGGACAAGAGCAGAGAAATAGCTCCAGAAGGAATGAAGAGGTTAAGCCAAAGTGGAAACAATGCTCAGTTGTGGATGTGTCTGGTGATGAAAGTAAAGTCTGATGCTGTAAAGAACAATACTGCATAGGAACCTGGAATGTTAGGTCCATGAATCAAGGCAAATTTAATTCAGCTGGCTCAGCAAGAAGCCATTAGAAGAAATGGAGTAGCCCACATAGTCAACAAGAGTCCAAAATGTAGTACCTGGATGCAGTCTCAAAAATGACAGAATGATCTTTGCTTGTTTCAAAGGCAAAACATTCAGTATCACAGTAATCCAAGTCTATGTCCCAATTACTAATGCTTAAGAAGCTGAACAGTTTTATGAAGACCTATAAGACCGTCTAGAACTAACACCAAAAGAAATGTTCTTTTAATCATAGGGGACTGGAATGCAAAAGCAGGAAGTCAAAAGATACCTGGAGTAACAGGCAAGTTTGGCCTTGGCGTACAGAATGAAGCAGGGCAAAGGATAACAGATTTTTGCCAAGAGAATGCACTGGTCATAGCAAACACCCTCTTCCAACAACACAAGGGATGACTTTACACATGGATATCACCAGATGGTCAACACCAAAATCAGACTGATTATATTCTTTGCAGCCAAAGATGGAGAAGCTCTATACCGTCAGCAAAAACAAGTCTGGAAGCTGACTGTGGCTCAGATCATGAACTCCTTATTCCAAAATTCAGACTTAAATTGAAGAAAATAGGGAAAACCAGTAGGCCATTCAGATATGACCTAAATCAAATCCCTTAGGATTACACAGTAGAAGTGACAAGTAGATTCAAGGAATTAGATCTGATAGCCTAAAGAACTATGGATGGAGGTTCATAACGCTATTCAGGAGGTGGTGATCAAAACCGTCCCCAAGAAAAAGAAATGGAAAAAAGGCAAAATGGTTGTCTGAGGAGGGCTTACAAATAGTTGAGAAAAGAAGAGAAGCTAAAGGTGAAGAAGAAAAGGAAAGATATACCCATTTGAATGCAGAGTTCCAAAGAATAGCAAGGAGAGATAAAGTCTTCCTCATTTTTTGATTGGGTCATTTATTTTTCTTGTATTGAGCTGCTTGTATATTTTTAGGATTAATTCTTTGTCAGTTGCTTCATTTGCTATTATTTTCCCTCATTCTGAAGGCTGTCTTTTCACCTTGCTTATAGCTTCCTTCATTGTGCAAAAGCTTTTTAAGTTTAATTAGNTCATTTTTTGATTGGGTCATTTATTTTTCTTGTATTGAGCTGCTTGTATATTTTTAGGATTAATTCTTTGTCAGTTGCTTCATTTGCTATTATTTTCCCTCATTCTGAAGGCTGTCTTTTCACCTTGCTTATAGCTTCCTTCATTGTGCAAAAGCTTTTTAAGTTTAATTAGGTCCCATTTGCTTATTTTTGCTTTTATTTCCATTACTCTGGGAGGTGGGTCTAGAGGATCCTTCTGTGATTTATGTCAGACAGTGTTTTGCCTATGTCCTCCCTCTCGGAGTTTTATAGTTTCTGGTCTTACATTTAGATCTTTAACCCATTTTGACCAAAGAACTAAACGGAGATTTCTCCAAAGACATAGAGATGGCTAACAAACACATGAAAAGATGCTCAACATCACACATTATCAGAGAAATGCAAATCAAAACCACAACGAGGTACCATCTCATGCCAGTCAGAATGGCTGTTATCAAAAAGTCTACAAACAATAAATGCTGGAGTGGGTGTGGAGAAAAGGGAACCCTCTTACACTGTTGGTGGGATTGCAAACTAGTACATCCACTCGAGAACAGTGTGGAGATTCCTTAAAAAACTGGAAACAGAACTGCCTTATGACCCAGCAATCCCACTGCTGGGCATACACAGCGAGGAAACCAGAAATGAAAAGAGACACATGTACCCCAGTGTTCATCACAGCACTGTTTACAACAGCTAGGACATGGAAGCAACCTACATGTGCATCCTCTGATGAATGGATAAGAAAGCTGTGGTACATATACATGATGGAATATTACTCAGCTATTAAAAAGAAGACATTTGAATCAGTTCTAATGAGGTGGATGAAACTGGAGCCTAGTATACAGAGTGAAGTAAATCAGAAAGAAAAAGACCAATACAGTATATTAATGCATATATATGGAATTTAGAAAGACGGTAATAATGAACCTATATGTGAGACAGCAAAAGAGACACAGATACAAAGAAAAGACCTTTGGACTCTGTGGGAGAAGACGAGGGTGGGATGATTTCAGAGAATAGCATTGAAACATGTATATCACCATATGTGAAACAGATCTCCAGTCCAGGTTCGATGCATGAGACAGGGAGCTCAAGGCTGATGCACTGGGACGACCCTGAGGGAGGCGATGGGGAGGGAGGTGGGAGGAAGGTTCAGGATGGGGAACACATGTATTGCACACCCATGGCTGATTCGTGTCAATGTAAGGCAAAAACCACTACAATATTGGAAAGTAATTAGCCTCCAAGTAAATAAATTAAAAAAAAAAAAAAGCCTTCCTCAGTGATCAATGCAAAGAAATAGA
>SJYX01008716.1:25790-131522 GCA_006410675.1 Oreotragus oreotragus | reverse complement strand
ACCAATACAGTATATTAATGCATATATATGGAATTTAGAAAGACGGTAATAATGAACCTATATGTGAGACAGCAAAAGAGACACAGATACAAAGAAAAGACCTTTGGACTCTGTGGGAGAAGACGAGGGTGGGATGATTTCAGAGAATAGCATTGAAACATGTATATCACCATATGTGAAACAGATCTCCAGTCCAGGTTCAATGCATGAGACAGGGAGCTCAAGGCTGATGCACTGGGACGACCCTGAGGGAGGGGATGGGGAGGGAGGTGGGAGGAAGGTTCAGGATGGGGAACACATGTATTGTATACCCATGGCTGATTCGTGTCAATGTAAGGCAAAAACCACTACAATATTGTAAAGTAATTAGCCTCCAAGTAAATAAATTAAAAAAAAAAAAGCCTTCCTCAGTGATCAATGCAAAGAAATAGATGAAAACAACAGAATGAGAAGGACTAGAAATCTCTTCAAGAAAATTAAGAGATACCAAGGGAACATTTCATGCAAAGATGAGCACAATAAAGGACAGAAACGGTATGGACCTAACAGAAGCAGAAGATATTAAGAAGAGGTGGCAACAATACACAGAAGAACTATACAGAAGAGATCTTAATGACTCAGATAACCATGATGGTGTGATCACTCACCTAGAGCCAGACATCCTGCAGTGTGAAGTCAAGTGGGTCTTAGGAAGCATCACTACGAACAAAGCTAGTGAAGGTGATGGAATTCCAGTTGAGCTATTTCGAATCAGCTGCATGATGCGTTAAAGTGCTGCACTCAATTATGCCAGCAAATGTGAAAAACTCAGCAGTGGCCACAGGACTGGAAAAGGTCAGTATTTCATTCCAATCCCAAAGAAGGGCAATGCCAAAGAATGTTCAAACTACTGCACAACTGCACTCATCGCAGACACAAGCAAAGTAATGCTCAAAATTCTCTAAGCTAGGCTTCAACCGTATGTGAATGGAGAACTTCCAGATGTTCAAGCTGGATTTAGAAAAGGTAGAGAAACCAGACATCAAATTGCCAATATCCATTGGATCATAGAAAAAGCAAGAGAATTTCAGAAAAACATCTACTTCTGCTTCACTGACTATGCTAAAGCCTTTGACTCTGTGGATCACAATAAACTGTAGAAAATATCAGACCATTTCACCTGCCTCCTGAGAAATTTGTATGCAGGTCAAGAAACAACAGCTAGAAATGGATATGGAACAATGGACTGGTTCCAAACTGGGAAAGGACTACATCAAGGCTGTATATTGTCACTATTATTTAACTTATATGCAGAGTATATCATGAGAAATGCCAGGCTGGATGAAGCACAAGCTGAAATCAAAATTCAGGGAGAAATATCTATAACTTCAGATATGCAGATGACACCACCCTTATAGCAGAAAGCAAAGAGGAACTAAAGAGTCTTTTGATGCAGATAAAAGAGGAAAGTAAAAAAGCTGACTTAAAACTCAACATTCAAAAACCAAAGATAATGGCATCTGGTCCCATCACTTCACGGCAAATAGACGGGGAAACAATGGAAACTGAGACAGATTTTATTTTCTGGGGCTCCAAAATCACTGCAGATGGTGACTGCAGCCATGAACTTAAGTTAATGATGCCTGCTTCTTAGGAGAAAGCTATGACAAACCTAGGCAGCATATTAAAATGCAGAGACATTAATTTGCCAACAAAGATCCATATAGTCAACCCACTCCAGCACTCTTGCCCAGAAAATCTCATGGGCGGAGGAGCCTGGTAGGCTGCTGTCCATGGGGTCGTGAAGAATCAGACACGACTGAGTGACTTCACTTTCACTTTTCACTTTCCTGCATTGGAGAAGGAAATGGCAACCCATTCCAATGTTCTCACCTGGAGAATCCCAGGGACGGGGGAGCCTGGTGGGCTGCCGTCTCTGGGGTCGCACAGAGTCGGACACGACTGAAGCGACTTAGCAGCAGCAGCATGGTTTTTCTAGTAGTCATGTATGGATATGAGAGTTGAACCATAAAGAAGGCTGAGTGCTGAAGAATTGATGTTTTTGAACTATGGTGCTGGAGAAGACTCTTGAGAGTCCCTTGGACCACAAGGAGATCCAACCAGTCAATCCTAAAGGAAATCAGTCCTGAATATTCATTGCAAGGACTGATGCTGAAGCTGAAGCTCCAATACGCTAAGAGCCGACTCAATGGAAAAGACCCTGATGCTTGGAAAGATTGAAGGCAGGAGGAGAAGGGGATGACAGAGGATGAGATGGTTGGATGGCATCACTGACTCAATGGACATGAGTTTGAGCGAGCTCCGGGAGATGGTGGACAGGGAAGCCTGGTGTGATGCAGTCCATCGGGTTGCAAAGAGTAGGACCAACTGAGCAACTGAACAACGAACAACACCTTTCAAATCAAAGGAAAGAAAATCTAGTAATGGTGATTAGATCCCACAAATCATGATCAGGTAAGTTTAAAAGGCTTCGGTGTACCTATATCTGATTCTTGTTGATGTATGACAGAAAACCACAAAATTCTGTAAAGCAATTATCCTTCAATTAAACAAATGAAGTGGGAAACAGGCAGGAGGATATTGGGGAAGAGGGTGTTACCCTCAANTCTAGTAATGGTGATTAGATCCCACAAATCATGATCAGGTAAGTTTAAAAGGCTTCGGTGTACCTATATCTGATTCTTGTTGATGTATGACAGAAAACCACAAAATTCTGTAAAGCAATTATCCTTCAATTAAACAAATGAAGTGGGAAACAGGCAGGAGGATACTGGGGAAGAGGGTGTTACCCTCAATGAGCTTATAACATCTTCTCTAAGGGATGACTGTGTCTTTCAGAAATGCTGGCATTCTAGATTTTCTTCTTTCCACGCCACACACCCTATGTCCCCAAACAAACAGAGGCGTAGGAATGTTGACAGGACTGTACATTGCCACAGAGTATCGCATTCCTACTTGCCTGATGCCGGGGCAAAGTTTCTTCATACACCTAGGATCCAATGTGATGCAGGAACAGGTAAAGCTCATCCCTAACCTGTCACAGAAAATATCCTTCTCTGTTTCACATCCACTTCATATCCTGAGATCTCAAAACTTCTCTCTTCCTCAAAAGAGAAATGTTTATTTATTTCACTAATTATATCACTAAACTCTATTAAAAAAAAAACTGGATCCATTACTGAGTATTTTTTTAAGGAAGAATAAATAATTCACCATATTCCCTTGCATTTCTTCAGGCTACAAATCTACAGCACAGAACACCTTGAAACTCTTTTCCTTCATCCTTTCCAAATTTTATGACTTTTTCCGAACAAGGCTTCTTCTGCCTTTGACATTTTCCTTTATATTTAGATGGAACATGAAATTAATTTGTATTTTCTGTCCTGTAAGTAAGGTGCTGCTCTTAAGAACTCAGCCAAACACAGGAAACAATGTTCCTTTAGCAAATACCTTTTGGAAGTTAGGAGAGGCAAAATTATCTGCCAAATATTTTTTACAGTTTGTTTTAAACCAGAAGAATTGATTTTACTCACTTGGCTAAAAGATTGCTTGTACTAATAGGATAAAATAGTTCTCTATAAGTTGGCATGAAGGATGGCTTAAGTTGACATGTTTATATTGTGCTCAGTTGCTCAGTCGTATCTGACTCTTTGCAATCACCTGGACTACACCCACCAGGCTCCTTTGTGGGATTCTCCAGGCAAGAAAACTGGAGTCTCCTGCATTGGAAGCGGGAGTCTTTACCACTAAGCCATGTACACACTGCTATATTTAAGACAACTTTAATGTTTTTTAACTTTTTATTTTATATTGGAGTATCCAATCCCAAAGAAAGGCAATGCCAAAGAATGCTCAAACTACTACACAATTGCACTCATCTCACACGCTAGTAAAGTAATGCTCAAAATTCTCCAAGCCAGGCTTCAGCAATATGTGAACCGTGAACTTCCTGATGTTCAAGCTGATTTTAGAAAAGGCAGAGGAACCAGAGATCAAATTGCCAACATCCACTGGGTCATGGAAAAAGCAAGAGAGTTCCAGAAAAACATGTATTTCTGCATTATTGACTATGCCAAAGCCTTTGACTGTGTGGATCACAATAAACTGTGGAAAATTCTGAAAGAGATGAGAATACCAGACCACCTGACCTGCCTCTTGAGAAACCCATATGCATGTCAGGAAGCAACAGCTAGAACTGGACATGGAACAAAAGACTGGTTCTAAATAGGAAAAGGAGTACATCAAGGCTGTATACTGTCACCCTGCTTACTTATATGCAGAGTACATCATGAGAAATGCTGGGCTGGAAGAAGCACAAGCTGGAATCAAGATTCCCTGGAGAAATATCAATTACCTCAGATATGCAGATGACACCACCCTGTGGCAGAAAGTGATGAAGAACTAAAGAGCCTCTTGAGATGTGTATAAGAGACAGGACATGGTAAGTGGGCATGAAACAACAATTTTGAACAACAGTTCAAAACTGGGAAAGGAGTACGAAAAAGGCTGCATGTCGTCACTCTGTTTATTTAACTTGTGTGCCGAGTACATCATGTGAAATGCCAGGCTGGATGAATCACAAGCTGGAGTCAAGACTGCCGGGAGAAACATCAACGACTTCAGATGTGCAGAGGACACCACTCTAACCTAGACAAGGACTAGGGTAGCATGCCTAGAAGCTGGGACACTTAGGAGTCTGGCTCCTGCAGAAATCGGAATGAGACATGACGAAGCTCCAAACGAAGCACTGGTAAGAGCAAAGGCATCAAGAAGCAACAGTTAGACCCAGACATGGTAAGTGGGCATGAAACAACAATTTTGAACAGCAGTTCAAAACTGGGAAAGGAGTACGAAAAAGGCGCATGTCGTCACTCTGTTTATTTAACTTGTATGCCGAGTACATCATGTGAAATGCCAGGCTGGATGAATCACAAGCTGGAGTCAAGACTGCCGGGAGAAACATCAACGACTTCAGATGTGCAGAGGACACCACTCTAACCTAGACAGCATATTAAAAAGCAGAGACATTACTTTGCCAACAAAGGTCCATCTAGTCAAAGCTTTGGTTTTTTCCAGTAGTCATGTATAGATGTGAGAGTTGAACTCTAAAGAAAGATGAGCACCAAAAAAACAATGAACATAAGTTTGAGTAAGCTCCGAGAGTTGGTGATGGACAGGGAAGCCTGGCATGCTGTAGTCCATGGGGTCACAAAGAGGCAGACACAGCTGAGCTACTGAACTGCAGTGACCACACTAATGGCAGAAAGTGAATAGAAACTAAAGAGCCTCTTGATGAGGGAGAAAGAGGAGAGTGAAAAAACTGGCTTAAAACTCAACATTCAAAAAACTAAAATCATGGCATCCAGACCCATTATTTCATGGCAAATAGGGGGAAAAGTGAAAGCAGTGACAGATGTTATTGCAAAACCACTGCAGATGGTGACTGCATCCATGAAATTAAAAGGCACTTGCTCTTTGTAAGGAAAGCTATGGCTAATTTAGACAACATATTAAAAAACAAAGACATCACTTGGCCGACAAAAGCTCCATATACTGAGGGCTCTGGTTTTTTCCATGGTCATATATGGATGTGAAAGTTGGACCATAAAAAAAGCTGAGTGCTGAAGAACTGATGCTCTCGAATTGTGGTATTGGAGAAGTCTCTTGAGAGTCCCTTGGACTGCAAGGAGATCAAACCAGTCAATCCTAAAGGAAATCAACCCTGAATATTCATTGGAAGGACTGATGCTGAAGCTGAAACTCCAATACTGTGGCCACCTGATACAAAGAACTGACTCATTAGAAAAGACCCTGATTCTGGGAAAGATTGAAAGCTAAAGGAGAGCTGGACAGTGCCGGATGAAATGGTTAGATAGCATCACCAACTCAGTTCAGTTCAGTTCAGTCACTCAGTCGTGTCTGACTCTTTGTGACCCCATGAACCGCAGCACGCCAGGCCTCCCTGTCCATCACCAACTCCTGGAGTTCACCCAAACCCATGTCCATTGAGTCGGTGATGCCATCCAAGACTTTTCTCCAACACCACAGTTCAAAAGCATCAATTCTTCAATGCTCAGCTTTCTTTATAGTCCAACTCTCACATCCATACATGACCACTGGAAAAACCATAGCCTTGACTAGATGGACCTTTTTGACAAAGTAATGTCTCTGCTTTTTAATATGCTGTCTAGGTTGGTCATAACTTTCCTTCCAAGGAGTAAGCACCTTTTAATTTCATGGTTGCAATCACCATCTGCAGTGATTTTGGAGCCCAGAAAAACAAAGTCAGCCACTGTTTCCCCATCTATTTGCCATGAAGTGATGGGACCAGATGCCATGATCTTAGTTTTCTGAATGTTGACCTTTAAGCCAACTTTTTCACTTTGCTCTTTCACTTTCATCAAGAGGCTCTTTAGTTCTTCTTCACTTTCTGCCACAGGGTGGTGTCATCTGCATATCTGAGGTAATTGATATTTCTCCAGGNTAAAATTTGTTTCTTTTTTTTCCTGTTAGTTTGTCTCTCCTCAATTTTATTAGTCCAGCAACAAGAACTCAAGAAGCATAGGGGGGTAAATTTCCCTCTCCCTGACAGTAGTAACAGATATTCAGAGAATCTGCCTTAGTGGGCAGAGTGTCCAGCAATTTGACACTGCTTTCTCCTTGAAAGCTATCCCAGAATTATCTCAACCTAAGAATCCACATGGGTTTCCCAGGTGGTGCTAGTGGTAAAGAACCTGGCTGCAAATGCAGGAGACTTAAGAGACCTTGGTTCAATCTCTGGGTTGGAAAGATCCCCTGGAGCAGGAAATGGCAACCTACTCCAATATTCTTGCCTGGAGAAGCCCATGGACAGAGGAGCCTGGTGGGCTATGTTCCATGGGGTCGCAAAGACTGAAAAAACTTAGCACATATGCAAGAGTCCACTTAACAGAGTAAAGTGAAGTCTTTGAAACAGGGAAACTTATGGAGCAAACCATATGCTAAATCTCTGTGTTGGAGACCAATTCTGACTATTTTGCAGGACTGTATAATAATCTGTATGATAGTACTTTCATGAATTCAATTATTTATTGATTGCTTATTATGTGCTTGATATTCTGCTAGGCACTGTAGCAAAGAAAGTAGACCAGGGCCCTGCTCTCAGGGAGCTTATATTCTAGTAAGAGATACAGACAATAAACATTTAAATAAGTAGGATAATTTTAGATAGTAAGAACTGCTATGAATAAAATAGAATGGCATAGTCGGATAAAGAGTGACTGGGAGAAGTACTTTAGATGGACCTATGTATGTAGCCATAGCTTGAGGTTAGATATTTTTAGGATATTGTAATATACTAATAATATGAGTCAGCATTTGTTGGGTCTTGTCAATCACAATAAAAAAATCCAGTCTTTTTATACTGGTGAGTTAAGCAGACATGTGTCAGTGGTGGGAACAGGTCAAAATTTTCTTGGTCTGATTTTAATTTCACAAACTAGAAGGGGAAACTTTTTAAAGATACTTAACATTCAATTCAGCTGCAAATTAAAATGTGTTCCCACTTATATCATACATTGGTGTCTTTTCCCCCATAAGCAACTCCCATTTCCCATCTCATTATGTTGAGATCACAAACTTTGGCTATTATAGCAGGCCCTTTTGGCTGTAGAGGGATCCAGTAGAGTCTGAAAAGCGAAAAGTTCAATCAGTTGCCCAGATGTATTTATTGCCAAATATCAGGGTATTTGGATACATCTGGACAGCCGAATGAACTCTTAACTTTTCATCTTTCCAACAGCTCTTCATTTCATCCTTCAGAATCACCTATATAATGGGAAGAGAAACAAACAAAAAGCCACTTTGGATTGGAAGGCTCAGTCTAGGGCTGATTTTGCTGTCCCATCTTAAAAAAGCAACTGTTACTATTGCTTTATAACTTATTATTGTACAATGCATATAAATTCCTAAAATTGAGCAATACCTTTAAAAAACAAATTAATAATGTGAAAATAAAGTTTATCACAAGTACAAAAAATTGAGACAAATTGAAAATTAATTGTATAACCAATAACATATAATGTATACATCACTGTAGTACCATTCAGTCGCCTAGATGTTAGATATGTGAGGTATAGGAAGAAGGAAATGAGGCCGANTAAAGTTTATCACAAGTACAAAAAATTGAGACAAATTGAAAATTAATTGTATAACCAATAACATATAATGTATACATCACTGTAGTACCATTCAGTCGCCTAGATGTTAGATATGTGAGGTATAGGAAGAAGGAAATGAGGCCGAGAGGCGGAAAACCCAGTTTCTAGTCTTGATTTATATTACTTAGTTGATGTGTGGTTTGGGATAAATCACTGAACCAATTTGGGCCTCAGTGTTTTCAACCATGACATGAAAGGGTTATGATAAAGTATCTCTATGCTTTCTGACTCAGAAGTGCTGTGATTCTGGTTTTCTTAATAAATATTGGACATTATTCTATGCTATCTTACATATAAGATACTTCTAAAGAGCTAAGTTTACTACATTCTACATTCTACTTGTTGTTGTCAATTAAATGTAGGAAATGACATTCATCTGAGGAAGTCTCTTGATTTGAAAGGAGCGTGAAAGTGGTTTTTACCTTGAGTATTCTCATGATACAGCTTGCACAGCCTACAAATTAATGTGCATGTTTTCTGCCCAGCTCTTCTTTCTGCTTCCTTAAATGATTCTTAAATGTGTGCCTCATTCTCAGAGGATTAGGAGACTACAGAGACACACACATTTTAAAACAAAATTATTAGTGATTTTCTGATTTTATAGTCGTGTGCCTGGGATACTTTACAAAAAGTGAATTATAAGAAGTACTAGCCAGTTTCACATCTATCTAAAGTTTTACTTCTGTTTTACTGGCCTAATGCTCAACTAAACCTGATTGCTCCTTTGTGTACTCTTCTTCCATTTTATTTATTTATGGAGAAAAATGGTACATCAGTTCAACACCTTTGAAAATACTGTTTCTTGCACCAACTCTGTGAACTTTATATAACAGAGATGCCTATCAATATTTAGAGATGTTAACAGAGATGCTTATTTTATAACTCTTCTCTGTGACATTAAAGTTAAATATCAGGCCACAAATGACATGTAATATGGTTTCACTTTCTTCCTAACTAGATGCATGAAGGATTCTGCTAATTACTCTCCCAGAGTACCTCCTGTACAACTCAGTTTACAAAAATACAATCTGTCAAGAAGTTCAAAACCAACATAAACCCTCAAATTCTTTTGCTCATGATTTTAAAGTCTGCTTGTATGTGGTATTTTGGGGCTGGGGAATGAAAAGAAAGGTGCTATGGATATACAAATTTTATCATCCTCCATAACACCATAATTTCACAAGTGGAAATCATTTCATAATGATTCGAAGTCCCTTTGAGTGGTTGAATATTTTCATTCATGTTTTCAAGGAAGAGAATTAATTTATCTAATATTAAAAATCTATGAAATATTGATCACTGTAAATTTGACAAAAATAAGCAGTTTATGAGACAGCAGCTGCTTAGTAACAGTAACACCAGTTTTTACATCTCACTGAAAAATTATTTTATATATAGGCAGTCACAACTGTTCCACCCACTCATGTGCTACTTAGTTTTAACTCTAGGCAACTTTGCTAAAATATCACTGTGTTATTCTACAGTTTCACCCTAAATTAAAGTAAATCTAACAGGAAAAATATTAAAAGGTATTTCTGAGACAATGTTGAAAATGTGAATATAGACTGGAATAGTAGATGGTACCAATGAATTATTCTATGGTAATTACATCATGGGTATGTAAGAATGCACCCACAATTTTAGAAACATATACTGAAGTAAAGCACAATGATTTAAAATAATTCAACAAAGAGAGTAGGCGAGAAAGTGATAGATGAATCAAACTTTGAAAATTCTTATTCATTATTAAATCAGGGTGATGGGTACATAGAGGATCATTATACTATTATCTCTACTACTGTGTAGATTTGAAAAATTTTCAAAAGAAATTATGATTATAAATGATATATGCTTTCAGGTTATATAGCATGAAACATACTTAGCTTTCTCAAAGATGGAAGACCTCTTTGTTTTATGTCCTACCCAGTTTTTGTTTTTAGCACTGTAATGTCCAGTTATTAAAAACAAAACACACAAACATTAACCATCTCTAAAATGATGAAGATAGTTCATTTTCTCTAGAAAAAAGAGTTGATCTTTCTAGATAGTGTAAAATTATATAGGCATATTTCTTCATTGATAGCTTTCTTCCCAGTGGGTATTACAACAGCATATCGAGAAAAGTAGTCCTTGAGTAAACCATATTTCCAATACTAATTCATTAAGGTCTTCTCATCAGTATACCCTCTGCACTTTAACAGTGGCTTACAACTTGAAAGCTCTCATCTAAGCTCTCAAGGGAGACACTAAACACAGGGCATGGCTCTAATTTGGTAAAAGGCTTAAAAATCTTGCAGGACAACAATGGTGATCATTAGAGGAAGATGAATCATTGTAAATAAGGGTTTCTGACAGTTTCCTATGTAGTATGCATCTTATATTTAAATTTGCTATGGATTTATCTAGCAGCTGTAGATTCAAAATTGGTTCCATCATGCAAAACTGGGCATAATTTTTAATATCAGTGACTAGATATATTGAAAATTTGCATTGATTAAAGGTATTCATTAATTATAAATGATATATGCTTTCAGGTTATATAGCATGAAACATACTTAGCCTTCTCAAAGATGGAAGACCTCTTTGTTTTATGTCCTACCCAGTTTTTGTTTTTAGCACTGTAATGTCCAGTTATTAAAAACAAAACACACAAACATTAACCATCTCTAAAATGATGAAGATAGTTCATTTTCTCTAGAAAAAAGAGTTGATCTTTCTAGATAGTGTAAAATTATATAGGCATATTTCTTCATTGATAGCTTTCTTCCCAGTGGGTATTACAACAGCATATCGAGAAAAGTAGTCCTTGAGTAAACCATATTTCCAATACTAATTCATTAAGGTCTTCTCATCAGTATACCCTCTGCACTTTAACAGTGGCTTACAACTTGAAAGCTCTCATCTAAGCTCTCAAGGGAGACACTAAACACAGGGCATGGCTCTAATTTGGTAAAAGGCTTAAAAATCTTGCAGGACAACAATGGTGATCATTAGAGGAAGATGAATCATTGTAAATAAGGGTTTCTGACAGTTTCCTATGTAGTATGCATCTTATATTTAAATTTGCTATGGATTTATCTAGCAGCTGTAGATTCAAAATTGGTTCCATCATGCAAAACTGGGCATAATTTTTAATATCAGTGACTAGATATATTGAAAATTTGCATTGATTAAAGGTATTCATTTCTCATTGGAAGCCTCTGTTCACTCAGCAAATTTATAAAGGAAAACACATTTGGTGCAAATCCTCACTGAGGTACTGTATGACCCTCATATGTGGTTTTTATAGACCTTTGAAATTATGCTGGGAAATAGGTTAATGAGAGTACTTTATTCTGTTTTCTCTTTTCATGGACTCAGTATTTCATTATATCACAGGAAATGGCATTTAAATAATGCTTTAATTTTCCAATCTTCATATGATACTGACTAAATTATGCATTTGTTTAACAAAAATACATGCATCAACATGAATACTTGTTCTTCTTTAAGTAGTAAATCATAGGTGGTGTTACTTCTATTGTTACATTTCAAAAACTGGCACAGGGAGTTCTATTTTCTTATTTTGCAAATAACAATTTCTAGGTTAAAGTTATAGGGGCCTATTTTTTTCAAAGTGCAGGCACAGTGCTAATAAAATTCACAAACATTTAATGACCACCTACTGTGTCCCAGACATGATGTTCATTAGTTTCATGTAAGTTTAAGGTCCACAAGTCATTTTACAGAAAAAGAAATCACTAGATTCAAAGAGGTTAAGCAGTTTTTCCTAGTAAATAGCAATTCAAGATTCTAAAAGAACATTTTTGCCATTAAAAAAAAATCACATTTAGAAAGACAGTTTATAAGCAGAGAGTTTATGTACTCATCAGGGTATTGTTCATTTAACACAATTATTTGATGCCTAGTATGTACTTGACAATATTCTAGACACTTGGAATGCAACAGTAAATCAAAGACCCCTGCCTATATAGCGATTATATTCTTGTTCTCTGTTCTTGTTCTTCCTTGTTCTTCATTAATGAAGCATATATGATAAAATAAATTGGTATAATTCTAAATGTTTTTAAGATTTTACTCATCTTTTCTATAAATAAAGGAATAAAAGTTCTGCAAGCTACTTCTGGAAATTACCTCAGTTCTTAAGGTTACTGAATAGCATATTTGTGATTTTATATCCACTGCTGTTCTCTATTGAAATTTAATTTTTTCCCACCATCTGCTGGGTATTGGAGTTCTGAAATAAAATCAGTTGTCATTGAATTACTTGCTATTATAAGAAAGTTTCCTTGAGTTTTAAGATCTTATTTTAAATTACTAAAATATTTTCGTCTAAATTAAAACCATCTGTATAGAAAAACAACTTAAAAAATAAAAGCCAAAGATAGAGGAGTTGGCAATATAGTGCCTTCATAACTAATCATATCACACTGCATATATATAGCTTGAAAAATTCTACAGATTCCACAGAACACCTGCTTCTCAGAGAAAGCCAGAAATTGTCTAAATGGTCATTGCAATTAACTTGCCAAAAACTGAGAATGTACATTCATAAAAGAAGTACCCAGATTTTGCCAATATTTGTGGAAACTTTTTCACCAGCTTCCCACATACTTTTGGCTCAATACTTTGCATCTGGCAGTAGAAAAGCTCTTAGTATAAAACTTTTTAAATTTCATGCCACTGAATCTGTCATTGTGGTATACCCTGGTAAGTGTTACTATATAAGTCACCAACTGTCACTCTAAGATATGTAGAGAGAAGAATAAAGGATCTGTCTGGTGAAGTAATTCTTGTAGAAACTTCTCAACATGAAAAGATGATGAAAAATGAATGTATAATAATTGTTTCCATTTACTAATTTATTATTATATGCCAAACACTGTGAGAAATACTTTATATACTTTTTTCAGTCATTGCCATGACAACAGTGCAATACCAAATTAAAAAATAAATTGAGATATTAAAATAACACATATAGATTGTAAATGGTAGAGATGGATTCAATTTAAAAATTGTTCATTCTAATGTCTATATTCTTTCACCCTGTACCATTAATGCTCACAATTGTTCGTTGAGTCCTGTAAGAAACTATTGGATTGGCCAAAAAGTTTGTTCGGGTTTTTCCATATGATCTTAGGGAATACCCCGAACTAACTTTTGGTCAACCCAGTATAAAATCCTCCAAGTTGAACATTGTACCTGTCAATTTCTATGTCTTAATATGTACACTCTCAGGGAAGGTATTGAAAGGGACATTCAAAGACCATCTGACTTCCTGTTTTAACAGTTGAAGCAACTGATCCAGAAGGGATAAATGACCTGTCCAGTATCCTGCTGTTAATTCTTATTGGTGCCAAGATTAGAAGCAAGTCTCCTATTCTCTTTTCAGTCCTTTTATGCTCAGCCTTACCAAGAGCAAAGGGCCTCTAAGAGTCACAAATGTTTAAAGTCTTACTAGTATCAGTGTCTTATATCGTCCCTTTAAATAAAAGAAGTGAAGAAATTGTCATAGACTGTACAATTAAATGCAGTAGAAAGCTACTTTGAAATGCATTCCTGAATATTTCACTCTTGAAATATTCAATAAAAGGAAGTCAAGCAGAAAGGGAGGAAAAAGAAGAGAAGGAGAGAAGAAAGGGAAGGAGGGAGAGGGAGAGAGAGGAAGGGAACAGAAGGAAGAAGAGGAAAGAAAATTGTTCTCAAATCTGTATTAATTCCTAGATGTCTGGAAGCCCCACACGGTTGTGTTATACATACTGTTCCAGGGACTAACTCTGGCAAGAATAACTGGCAGAGCTATTCTCAAACATAAGTTGTTTATGCAAAACTTTGTCAAATCTCACAGTTGCTTTCTCAATCATTTAATTTACTCACAACAATAGCAAAGGGACAAAGTGATTTCTGGGTACAATTAACACTTCCATGACTAGAGTAAAAATGTAAAGAAGGCAATTTTGCTCTGTTGAAAAACACGCTAGTTTATGTATCCAAAAAAGTAGTATGGAGATAATCCCACCAACCAATAGTTCTAGATTATTACTTTAATACAATTTGTGAATTTAGCATAACTGACACAGTTATAGGCCAAGGTTTAAAATGAAGGAAAGATAGCTTTTAGCTTTGGCAAATTAGGATTAACCCCAAGTGATTACACTGTTTAATTGCATCGGTAGTTTTGACAGCAGAGACTCCTTTCAAGCAATGACATGTTCTATTATAGTTGCCAAATAATGTCTTCTTCCTCTGGGTCATGTAGTTAAGTACATATAAAAAGTCTTTTGTCCATTTCATGTGAAGTTGAATAATGCTAAAATTTTTGAGTCAGGTAATCAACTTTTGGAGGACATTTTGTCTCTAAACCTATAAGATAAGATGCGTAAAATAGTGGGGGAAGCTGACTTTGTTATTAAAGGAAGATAGAAGTATATTGCATTTGAATGAATGCTGAGTTTTGTGGTTCAAGGATAGAAAGCTGAGTACAACTTTTACTTCTGAGCATTATAGCTTTGGGCAACTCATTTAATCCTCTGTGCCTTTTAAAATTTAGTGTGTGGCTAAAAAGCTGATATTGCTTCATAGAAGCTAAATGATTGGCAGATATCAGAGAAGTATGTTGATTTTATGTGAAATTGCTCTACAGAAAGCTAAATGATTAGCAGATATTGAAGAGGTATGTTGATTTAACGAACAAGTGCATTTTCTGAAGTTAGTCAATAGAATCATCTAATTATTTTAAAATTACGATCAGAGTAATATGATTAGGTCCCAAACTATTTTAGTTAATGTTGATTGCTTTCCTAATATGCAACTTTAACAAAATATATTTGTAATGAAATGTCTCACAATAAAAAATTATTGCATCTGGATTTTTTTCTTTGTATTCAAAGACTGGGAGGGAAACCAGTTAGTTAGAAATGGTTATAATACCTTTATATAAGCAGTCTTACCTTGAAAAAAAGAGGCAAAGTTGAAATCAGAAAGACTGAATTGATGTATTTATGCTCAACTAGAATTGAAATCTCTAAGGGTTTTATGATACTCAAATGAGGAGATACAGAAACAGTATGAGAATTTACACTTGTAGGGAAAGAAAAAAAGCCCCTCACATAAGCTGTGAACTAAAATATAGGACTAAATGAACTATCAAAAGGAGATTATGGTGAAAAAATAGCTCTTTTATAGCAAGTGAAATGTGAAAGTTGCTCAGTCATGTCCAGCTCTTAGTGACCCCATGGACTGTATAGTTCTGAATTCTCCAGACTAGAATACTGGAGTGGGTAGCCTTTCCCTTATCCAGGGGATCTTCCTGACCCAGGAATCAAACCAAGGTCTCCTGCATTGCAGGCGGATTCTTTACCAACTGAGCTATGAGGGAAGCCCCTTTAGTAGCAGGTTCAGCCTAAATATACTCTCTAGTCAGCTTCATCCTCTTTGTAATCCTCTGGATTATAGTACCATCCTGAGCTGAAATTGATAGCCTTTGGCAATACATTCATGGAGAAGGAAATGGCAACCCACTCCAGTGTTCTAGAGAAGAGTGGTAATGAACAGTCACAATGGTTTACTATAAAAGTACATGCTTTCAAATTGATAGGCCTTTTCTGTAGGGCTTTTAAAATTTTATTTATTTTAATTGGAGGCTAATTACTTTATAACATTGAGGTGGTTTTTGCCATACATTGACATGAATCAGCCACGGGTGTACAGTGTTCCCCATCCTTAACCCCCCTCCCACCTCCCTCCCCATCCCATCCCGCAAGGTCATCCCAGTGCAACAGCCCTGAGCACCCTGTCTCATGCATAGAACCAGGACTGGTGATCCGTTTCACATATGATAAAATACATATTTCAATGCTATTCTCTCAAATCATCCCACCTTCACCTTCTCCCACATAATCCAAAAGTCCTGTTCTTTACATCTCTGTCTCTTTAGCTGTCTCGCATATAGGGTCATCGTTACCATCTTTCTAAATTCCATATCTATCTATTAATATACTGTATTGGTGGTTTTCTTTCTGACTTATTTCATTCTGTATAATAGGCTCCAGTTTCATCCACTTCATTAGAAATCCTCTTTGTAATCCTCTGGATTATAGTACCATCCTGAGCTGAAATTGATAGCCTTTGGCAATACATTCATGGAGAAGGAAATGGCAACCCACTCCAGTGTTCTAGAGAAGAGTGGTAATGAACAGTCACAATGGTTTACTATAAAAGTACATGCTTTCAAATTGATAGGCCTTTTCTGTAGGGCTTTTAAAATTTTATTTATTTTAATTGGAGGCTAATTACTTTATAACATTGAGGTGGTTTTTGCCATACATTGACATGAATCAGCCACGGGTGTACAGTGTTCCCCATCCTTAACCCCCCTCCCACCTCCCTCCCCATCCCATCCCGCAAGGTCATCCCAGTGCAACAGCCCTGAGCACCCTGTCTCATGCATAGAACCAGGACTGGTGATCCGTTTCACATATGATAAAATACATATTTCAATGCTATTCTCTCAAATCATCCCACCTTCACCTTCTCCCACATAATCCAAAAGTCCTGTTCTTTACATCTCTGTCTCTTTAGCTGTCTCGCATATAGGGTCATCGTTACCATCTTTCTAAATTCCATATCTATCTATTAATATACTGTATTGGTGTTTTTCTTTCTGACTTATTTCATTCTGTATAATAGGCTCCAGTTTCATCCACTTCATTAGAACTGATTCAAATGCATTTTTTAATAGCTGAGTAATATTCCATTGTGTATATGTACCACAGCTTTCTTATCCATTCATCTGCCGATGGACATCTAGGTTGCTTCCATGTCCTGGCTGCTATAACAGTGCTGTGATGAACATTGTGATGTTTAGATCTTTAGGTTTATAGTCCCAGTGAAACAATACACTATCAATACATCTTTATAAAATAAGATATATTTAAATCTAAATGTATGTAATGCTATTTTGAGTAAGAATTCCTTTAAGAAGTTTCTATCACTTCATTTTTTTTTTTTTTAGCAGACACATAGTGAGCACTCAAAAATAGTTCTTGAGCTTTTTGAGTTGAAGTTTTAAAAGTCCCAGTGAAACAATACACTATCAATACATCTTTATAAAATAAGATATATTTAAATCTAAATGTCTGTAATGCTCTTT
The DNA here is from genome assembly GCA_006410675.1 of Oreotragus oreotragus. Lineage (NCBI taxonomy): Eukaryota > Metazoa > Chordata > Mammalia > Artiodactyla > Bovidae > Oreotragus > Oreotragus oreotragus. The sequence continues at coordinate 114,173 of SJYX01008716.1, read as the reverse complement.
TGAGTAAGAATTCCTTTAAGAAGTTTCTATCACTTCATTTTTTTTTTTTTAGCAGACACATAGTGAGCACTCAAAAATAGTTCTTGAGCTTTTTGAGTTGAAGTTTTAAGGATAACAAGTTCTTAGAAATTTTCTTCCTGAGTTTAGTTAGGGTGGCTGGCTGGTAGTCCTTGACAGTCTGTATTTTTTCTTTATATACAAAAGTAATTGAAATTTTTATTTTGTTTTATTTAGTTGTTTTTAAAACTAAGATCATGGCATTTTGTCCCATCACTTCATGGCAAATAGATGGGGAAACAGTGGAAACAGTGTCAGACTTTATCTTTTGGGGCTCCAAAATCACTGCAGATGGTGATTGCAGCCATGAAATTAAAAGACGCTTACTCCTTGGAAGGAAAGTTATGACCAACCTAGATAGCATATTCAAAAGCAAAGACATTACTTTGCTAACAAAGGTCCGTTTAGTCAAGGCTACGGTTTTTCCAGTGGTCATGTATGGATGCGAGAGTTGGACTGTGAAGAAAGCTGAGTGCCGAAGAATTGATGCTTTTGAACTGTGGTGTTGGAGAAGACTCTTGAGAGTCCCTTGGACTGCAAGGAGATCCAACCAGTCCATTCTGAAGGAGATCAGTCCTAGGTGTTCTTTGGAAGGAATGATGCTAAAGCTGAAACTCCAGTACTTTGGCCACCTCATGCGAAGAGCTGACTCATTGGAAAAGACTCTGATGCTGGGAGGGATTGGGGGCAGGAGAAGGGGACGACAGAGGATGAGATGGCTGGATGGCATCATGGACTCGATGGACATGAGTCTGAGTGAACTCCGGGAGTTGGTGATGGACAGGGAGGCCTGGCGTGCTGTGATTCATGGGGNAAAAGCAGAGACATTACTTTGCCAACAAAGGTCCATCTAGGCAAGGCTATGGTTTTTCCAGTGGTCATGTATGGATATGAGAATTGAACTGTGAAGAAAGCCAAGTGCCGAAGAATTGATGCTTTTGAACTGTGGTGCTGGAGAAGACTCTTGAGAGTCCTTGGACTGCAAGGAGATCCAACCAGTCTATTCTGAGGGAGATCAGTCCTGGGTGTTCTTTGGAAGGACTGATGCTAAAGCTGAAACTCCAGTACTTTGGCCACCTCATGCGAAGGGTTGACTCATTGGAAAAGGCTCTGATGCTGGGAGGGATTGGGAGCAGGAGGAAAAGGGGACAACAGAAGACGAGATGGCTGGATGGCATCACCGACTCGATGGACATGAGTTTGAGTGAACTCCGGGAGATGGTGATGGACAGAGAGGCCTGGAGTTTTGCGATTCATAGGGTCGCAAAAAGTCGGACACGACTGAGCGACTGAACTGAACTGAAAATTCCCTAGAAGAGCTCTTAAAAGAAAAAAAACAAAAAACAAAAAAACAGTATATTTTGAAAAGGAAGGACTACTATGAATTTTTATCTTCAGGAAAACCTCACCCTAATGCAGTAGCAACAGACATTCATTCTGAGGTTCAGTCCATACTAAGCAGCAGAGTGGTATCAACAGAGAGTTCCAGGCAAAGGAACCAGAGGTATGTCTACTGAATCTCTACTCTGCTTCTTATCTTGCTGCCTTCAGTTCAGTTCAGTCTCTCAGTCGTGTCCGACTCTTTGCGACCCCATGGACTGGAGTATACCAGGCCTCCCTGTCCATCACCAACCCTGAGTTTACTCAATCTCATGTCTATTGAGTCAGTGATACATCCAACCATCTCATCCTTTGTTGTCCCCTTCTCCGCCTGCCCTCAATCTTTCCTAGCATCAGGGTCTTTTCCAATGAGTCAACTCTTCCCATGAGGTGGCCAAAGTATTGGAGTTTCAGCTTCAACATCAGTCCTTCCAATGAATACCCAGGACTTATCTTCTTTAGGATGGACTGGTTGGATCTCCCTGCAGTCCAAGGGACTCTCAGGAGTCTTCTCCAACACCACAGTTCAAAAGCATCAGTTCTTCAGCACTCAGCTTTCTTTATAGTCCAACTCTCACATCCATACAGGACTACTGGAAAAACCATAGCCTTGATTAGACGGACCATTGTTGGCAAAGTAATGTCTCTGTTTTTTAATATGCTGTCTTGCTGCCTTGATTGCACCTAAATCCCAGTTTATTGCTAGTTATAGATCAGTCAAGGCTATGGTCTTTCCAGTAATCATGTACATTTATAAGAGCTAACCAATAAAGAAGGTAGAGAGCTGAAGAATTGATGCTTTCAAAATGTGGTGCTGAAGAAGACTCTTGAGAGTCCCTTGGACAGCAAGGAGATCAAACCAGTTAATCCTAAGGGAAATCAAGCCTGAATATTCATTGAAAGGACTGATGCTAAAGTTGAAGCTTCCATACTCTGGCCACCTGATGTGAAGAGCTGACTCCCTGAAAAAGACCCTGATCCTGGGAAAGATAGAAGGCTAGAGGAGAGGGGGCAACGGAGGATGAGATGGTTGGATGGCATCACTGATTCACTGGACATGAGCTTGGGCAAACTTTGGGAGATGCTGAGGGACAGAGAAGCCTGGAGGCTGCAGTTCATGGAGTCGCGAAGAGTCAAACACGTGAGAGGGGGCAACGGAGGATGAGATGGTTGGATGGCATCACTGGTTCACTGGACATGAGCTTGGGCAAACTTTGGGAGATGCTGAGGGACAGAGAAGCCTGGAGGCTGCAGTTCATGGAGTCGCGAAGAGTCAAACACGATTTGGTGGCTGAACAACAGCAGCAACCAATCAGCATCCTCAGTGCCCACTTAGCCTTAAACCCTGAAGTGAGGATAAAAGGAAGTAATATATTTGTAAGTATTTCTAAAAAAACAGTATATTTTGAAAAGGAAGGACTACTATGAATTTTTATCTTCAGGAAAAGCTCACCCTAATGCAGTAGCAACAGACATTCATTCTGAGGTTCAGTCCATACTAAGCAGCAGAGTGGTATCAACAGAGAGTTCCAGGCAAAGGAACCAGAGGTATGTCTACTGAATCTCTACTCTGCTTCTTATCTTGCTGCCTTCAGTTCAGTTCAGTCTCTCAGTCGTGTCTGACTCTTTGCGACCCCATGGACTGCAGTATACCAGGCCTCCCTGTCCATCACCAACCCTGAGTTTACTCAATCTCATCTCTATTGAGTCAGTGATACATCCAACCATCTCATCCTTTGTTGTCCCCTTCTCCGCCTGCCCTCAATCTTTCCTAGCATCAGGGTCTTTTCCAATGAGTCAACTCTTCCCATGAGGTGGCCAAAGTATTGGAGTTTCAGCTTCAACATCAGTCCTTCCAATGAATACCCAGGACTTATCTTCTTTAGGATGGACTGGTTGCAGTCCATCCCTGCAGTCCAAGGGACACAGTTCAAAAGCATCAATTCTTCGGCACTCAGCTTTCTTTATAGTCCAACTCTCACATCCATACAGGACTACTGGAAAAACCATAGCCTTGATTAGACGGACCATTGTTGGCAAAGTAATGTCTCTGTTTTTTAATATGCTGTCTTGCTGCCTTGATTGCACCTAAATCCCAGTTTATTGCTAGTTATAGACCAGTCAAGGCTATGGTCTTTCCAGTAATCATGTACATTTATAAGAGCTAACCAATCAAGAAGGTAGAGAGCTGAAGAATTGATGCTTTCAAAATGTGGTGCTGAAGAAGACTCTTGAGAGTCCCTTGGACAGCAAGGAGATCAAACCAGTTAATCCTAAAGGAAATCAAGCCTGAATATTCATTGAAAGGACTGATGCTAAAGTTGAAGCTTCCATACTTTGGCCACCTGATGTGAAGAGCTGACTCCCTGAAAAAGACCCTGATCCTGGGAAAGATAGAAGGCTAGAGGAGAGGGGGCAACGGAGGATGAGATGGTTGGATGGCATCACTGGTTCACTGGACATGAGCTTGGGCAAACTTTGGGAGATGCTGAGGGACAGAGAAGCCTGGAGGCTGCAGTTCATGGAGTCGCGAAGAGTCAAACACGATTTGGTGGCTGAACAACAGCAGCAACCAATCAGCATCCTCAGTGCCCACTTAGCCTTAAACCCTGAAGTGAGGATAAAAGGAAGTAATATATTTGTAAGTATTTCGTAAAATGCCACTTTCTATCCATACATGTACATCCACATAGAGCTGTACCATGGAAGTACCTGCCTTCCTTAGTGGGGGAGATCTTGCTTTAGTTTGAAAAAGTTCTACGCTCATGGCTATGGCGTGGTTACTCGGAGCTTCATGTGAAGAGCCCTGCCTTTTTCACCAGGGACTGAGTGAAAGCAACTCAGAGAAGCATTTTTATTCCACGTGCTACATGCCACTCCCTAGAGAAAGCTCCACGGCACACATCTCATCATCTCTCAGTTGCTGTCTCCAGGACACACATCCACACCTTTCAACCAACTGAAAAAAAAAAATCTGCCTGGAGTCAGCTTCGTACTGATCAAAACTCCTTGTCACCTAATTTCATCATGAGAGCACCGTGTTCTCCACTTCTTGGCTCCCACCTAAATGCCAAGTCACAAAACAGAAGCAGTTAGACAGTAAACCCTTGGAAGGTTTCAGCTCTCTTCTCAGGAGGATGACTTTAAATTTTGCTTCTTGAAGTGGAGGCTGAGCAGAATTTCCCCACAGAAATACTGCATGTCTACACAAAAAAATTAACAATTTCATCTGCCATATGCTTATGATAAAAATATCAGAAATACCGCAGAGTCAGACTCAACTCATCTACTGAACAACAACAAAGCAAAGAAACTGGGAATGGCAAGAAAATATTTATGATTTCAAACCTCAGAGGTTCTTCTTACACCCGAGACTCCCCTCCAGGGGATCCACAGTGGGTCACCCCCATCCCATCCCACTTCATCCTAAAGGCTGGGCTGCAGCACCCAGTTCAACTACTGGAAGTGCTGGAGTCAGTCTCTCTCAGCCCTTACCACTTGCTGTAGGAAAACACCCTCTATTGGAGGGAGACGCCTCCTTAAACATCACAGAGCTTCCTGGGGCAAGGAGAATACACAAGACCAGGAACTACAATTATAATGGGGATGCCTGTGTTATCCCCATTCCTACTGATGCTTCTGTTTCAAGAGCAAGGTGATTCCACCAGGTTCAAAGTGCTCTCTGCCTTGTCCCTGGACTCCCTGCACCAAGGGACCAACACTCTACAAAGAGAAGTGTTGCATCCTGGTAGGTATAATTCACTTTGACCACCAGCAGGAGGCAGGCTTCTGTTACACGATGGAGACAGGAAGACAGGCTCAGCATCTGAGCCCCTGGGTGACTCCTGATACATTCTGCCTCATTTTGATGCTACAAGGACAAGTGCAGGAACCTCAGCCTGATGCAGCTAGGTGATGAGAGGAAAATGGTGCATACTGATTGGAACCTGGAGACCACCTACAGCATCAGGGGCTGTAGTTCATATTTCTGACCTTCCTGTAAATCCCACCAAGAAAAGAGGTCAAATATGAGCTATAGGAGCTGCCCCCTGAACTGACGACCTCAAGCCGAGGGTGGGGGCCCCTCTGGCAGTCATCATGGGATGTCATGGCAGTGACCTCCCAGGTCCACTTCCTACCTGACCCCAGGAAACACTGGGAGTGCCAGGTGCTGATGCTTCTCAGCTGAGTTCTTCCTAAAAACTGTCACACACCTAGGGGATATTTATGAATCTGGCAAATTGCAAAAAACGGCAAAGAGAGCCAGTTTGCTGAAGGTAATACTTCTTTCTCAGGGGCATCCCCCAGGCAATGACTGGCTGATTTCAAGCTCCCCTTGCTCCTCTGATCCAGGTCGACTTTGAAGAGCCTTGCCAGCTGCACACATGCCCGGAGACTAGCCCCTTCCAGGTTGCAGCTGCCCCGCAGTTCACCCCCTCCCTCCCTTCATCACCAATTTTGATTGTGAAAACCACTTCAATATATCCCCAAAAGGCACATCCCTGACTCAGCGTCTGTTCCCGGGGCGGGGGGCGGGGGGCATAACTCACTCACCGACTAATGAGTGGCAGAGTTTGGCTCTCCGAGGACATCTGTGCTCACACACCCCAGGCCTCCTCCAGCAGGGGCACAGGCGGGTGAGAAGCACATTTGCACAATTTGATGAGAGAGGCACACACGGAGGCCAGAAGGGGAAGCCACTAGGAAGAAGCTGCAGGAGGCACAGTTCTTAGAAGACATTTCCCCGGGCAGAATGGCGCTTGTTCCCTTCCGTCCACACCTGATACGATCTTATTTTTCCCATGTTCCCAAACCCTTTAATTTCTAGACACTTGACACTGTGAATGAACCAGTCACTAGGGTAAGGAGGATTCTCTGTGGGTTTTTGTTTTTTTTTTTTTTTAATTTGGAAAACAGGAAGAAGCAGAAGGGCCTTAACTCACTGAGCCCAGGAGCCAAAGCTTGATGTGCTTCTTCTTACACAAGCCCCTCAAGTTCTCCACGCCCAGGGCAAGCATCTTCTCTTCACCCAGGTGGTGAGACGCCCAGACCCACCGCAGAATTGGAGAAGGAAACGGCAACCCACTTCTTGCCTACAGAATCCGGTGGACAGAGGTCCTGGTGGGCTGCTGTCCATGAGTGTGCACACACACACACACACACACACCGCAGAATAGTTCGATTAGAGTATGTGCCCATGGGATTTATCATTATTATTACTTTTAAAAGATCTCCAGACCATGCTATTATACACCCAATCTAAGATTCGCACACCAAAAGGGAAGAAAGGAATATAGAAGAAGCTGAGGAAAATATTCTTCCATTTGACTAATGACATCATCTTGAAAGGCACACAGGTTCATTAATTAGATTTAAAAAAAAATAAGCATGTCTGCACAGCTGAGGCAATAATTTGCCTTCAAAGAATTCCTGGAATAATTTCAACAAACAGAAAATCTCCCTAAATAAAAAACAAACCCATTTTCCAAGTCAAGACCCTCCATGGTGTATGTAATTGTCTCATGGGAAATACAACAGATGTAAGAAATAAGAAGGCTATATTCTGACTCAGGTGACCTAAGGAGAAGACACATTTTTTTCCTGCTGTAAATAACATTATCATTTAAAAATAAATGAGGAAAGTCAAGTCTCTTGTTAGCCTTCTCAGCACCCAGGGCAACCAAGGGATGCCTTACCCTTCTGCTGCTGAGTCTGGATTTGTGTTTAATGCCCTAGAGGTAAAAGTGTCTGTAAAGAAATGAAATAAAGTTAATAAAGCTATAGGAACATAGGGGAGAAAAACTTGGCAGCCCAAAGTGTCTCTCTGTCATGAGGATTATTTTGAGCTAAAAACTAGACTCAAAAGACGCAGGAAGAAATTTGACCTGTCCTCTAACTGCCTAAAACAATTCAGATAGGGGGTCTGCTCCCCCAATACAGCTATAACCAAACATGCCTGCAAAGAATGAGGTGGGTGTGTGATGGGGGGAACTCGATGGGACCTGGAGTCCAAAGACCACTCTATACCCCAGCCCTTCTGCCTGGCCCAGCAAACATCTGCTCACCAAACACACGTTTATGGAAAAGTTCTCCCCTTTGAAGTCCCAAACCACTACCTTCAACATCCTCTTTTGCCTTTAACTGAAGATGGTAGTTATGGTGAGGGGTTTAGCCCTTGTGGCAAGTTCTTCTGGGTCTCTCCCCTCTATTTCAGATTTCTGTCTAATTTTCTCCTGTCAATCAGTCTATATGAATTTAGTGCTTAGGCCAGCCAGAAGAACCTAGAAGGTGAGAGGGAAATTTCTTTTCTCCTGACCTCAGCTTGCAGTTTGGTTTAACAAACTCAACAGAACTAGTTCTTTTTATTTTAAAAATCTATGTTCCAAATTTACAGAAAGTAACATTACACAGTTTGCTAACCTAAACACAACTGTCAGGAAGGGGTGCATATGTTAAAGGAAGTGTTGTTAATAATACTTACAATTTGTCTGATATCTTATGCACAAATTCAATTAGTATCACTTACAAATATACACACTAAGAAAACCCATTTGCTCTCTGTGAGGTTTAAAATATTATACGTTTTCTCTGGGTTTCATCACATCAAATTACAGATACATGGATTAGATGTATTATTCTATTTCAATTTGAATCACCCCAAACTCCTTGCAGCAGTGCTGTGATGATAATAATTTTCTGGTAGAAGCCTGCTACTGAGGGATATTAATATAAGGAAACATTTCTGGAGGGCATCATTAGGGGTGGGCATTTCCTCCCAGTTTTCTATGTTGCTTCTATTAAAAACTTCCTTTGCTATTGATCCAAAAAATTAATTTTAAAAGTGCCGGCTGAATCTTTTTTTTTTTAAATATTATCTGTGATTTAAATAAAAAAGAAGTCCCAGTCCAGGTTCGATATAGATACAGGATGCTTGGGACTGGTGAACTGGGATGGTATGGGGAGGGAGGTGGAAGGGGGGTTCAGGATGGGGAACACGTGTACACCTGTGGTAGATTCATGTTGATGTATGGCAAAAACAATACAATATTGTAAAGTAATTAGCCTCCAATTTAAATAAATAAATTTAAAAGAAAAAAAAATGCAAGAAATATAGGAATGCCTTTATCAGGCAGGTCAAGCTCATTGAACACTGAGAATAAAGTAAAAATTTATTAAAAAAAAAAAAAAAGAAGAAGAAGAAGAAGTCCGTACCGGAATAAACATGTATGGTCACATGTCAAACATAAAACAATTATTAGTAATCACTGTGACTGACCAGTGGGTTCTGATTGCAATACTATGTGAAAAGAGACCATTTTAATGACAGAAATATTTCCTGCTGACAATCAGATCCAGACTAACTCAAAACCCCATCCCTCCTGCTAAAGACTGTATCCTCTATTGCTTTCTGTGTATTCTTACACTTACTTTGGACTGCAAGGAGATCCAACCAGTCCATCCTAAAGGAGATCAGTCTTGAGTGTTCATTGGAAGGACTGATGTTGAGGCTGAAACTCAAATACTTTGGCCACCTGATGCGAAGAGCTGACTCATTTGAAAAGACCCTGATGCTGGGAAAGATTAAGGGCAGGCGGAGAAGGGGACAACAGAGGATGATGAGATGGTTGGATGTATCACTGACTCAACAGACATGAGTTTGAATAAATTCTGGGAGTTAGTGATGGACAGGGAGGCCTTGCGTGCTGCAGTCCATGGGGTTGCAAAGTCAGACACGACTGAGCAACTGAACTGAACACTTACTTTATCGCTTTATATGTGCAATCCTGACTTCTATCCACCCCGCTTCACATATTGTTTTATAGCTCTCTTATTCAAATGCTAATAGTGAGAGCTAATATTTATTGAGTGTAATTATGTGCCAGACACATGGCCAGAGGGCCTTTAATTCTCCTAACAAACTTCTGCACTGGGCATTATTGGCCTAATTTTACAAAGAAGGAAAGTGTTATTTAATAGGATTAAGTGCTATGTCTAAACTTACCTAAAAGGGTCAAATTTCACTCTTAGATCTAGCCAGCAGCAAAGTCTGTATTTTACCAGATCTCATCTATACCACGCTGCCCGCTCCTCACCTCCCACCATAAGAGCTGAATGACCTTAAATATCTTAAGATTCTTGTATTCCCCAATACAAAAAATCCAACTATTAGTAAGGCAAAATGTCAGTTTATAGCTACTGAATTTCTGAGCTTTTCTTTTTTTTCCCCCTGATGCCTCCTGATCCTTTCAGCCCCACCCCCAAAGAGTTGTCAATTCCCAATTTTATTTTTTTTTTGGAGAGCTTTAAATATTTAACTAATTCTGCTTCTTGTAGTCTATCTTAAGAAAAGCATCATTCATGCAAAGATCTATATACAAGCATTCCACTGAATCATTCCCTTTAATATGGCAAAGACTGAAAATAATTTAAACATTCAATCATGTATCTTTTATGCATCCATTCAATAATGCTTTAGAAGAATTTTTAGAAAAAAGTCCACAGTAGATGAGAAATATCATGGAAAATACTAAGCAAGCAAAAGATTATATATTATGGTTACACAATCACTATATAAATACAACTATAAAACTAAGAAAGTATTCCAAAAGGTTGACAGTAGTTAAGAGCGCATGACAGACCAGACCTACCCACCTCAAGAGCCACCTCTGCTATTGTTTCTACTTCACCCATCACTGCCCTGAATCAGGATTTCATTATTTCTCACACACACTAACAGTGAAGCAAATCATACCATCCCCAAAACGCACAGACTCTCAACAAGTCTCACCTCTTAAAACATCTCTAACACATATTATTAGATGATTGTCCCCTGCATCTTATAGAACATTAACAGTTTCATTGCTCTCCAGCTCAAGATCATGGGTGGCTTCCTAATACTTTCCAAAGTAAAGACCAGCTTAGTATCAAGGTCTACCATGGCATAAGGTCAATGACCATAAGGTGCAGCATAATCACATATCATGCCACAAAAGAACAAGAAACCATGTATGTTATCATTTTAAGATGTCCTTATTTGCATGAGGTATCCCGATTTCTGACGGCAAAACGTAGGGGTGGGAGGAATGCACCTTATAATTGAAAGAATATGCTCCCCTTTGGTTCTTCTCTATTTCCTATTTGTAATTCTCCCATAATCTCCTACACCATCCCCCTTCTGCCCCGGAATGCAACAGACAAGAACACATTGCCTAAGGCTTTCTACAATCAAATCCATCAGATTTCATACCAAAATTATTCCTATTTTGCATTTATCATGAAAATCAGGCACGTCAAGTAAAAATGAAAAGAGCACATGATGCATTGAATATTATGTTACTCAAGAAAACACAGTACCACCAGCTTCAATAAGTGACAGGATTTCGTTTAGTACCGCCAAGGCATACATTTTCTCCAGAACATCTTTTAAGATGATCTTATTTTTATTTTCTTTACAAAATCAAGTCTCCGTTGCAATCCCGCTGAGTGACAGTCTCCTCTGGTGACAAGTTGTGTGATCAAATGTTGTAAGCAGTTTATCATTACCCCCATCACCAAAAACCTTGTCTAATTCTTGCAGAATCAATCTATAGACGGGGCTAAGACGGTTAGACAGGCTTTTAATGCAGTGAAAAATATTTTTTTTATAATTACATGGAAATAATTATATTCACTGTAATTTCTCATGTGTGACTGCTAAGTCACTTCAGTGGTGTCCGACTCTTTGCGACCCTATGGACTTTAGCCTGCCAGGCTCCTCTGTCTGTGGGATTCTCCAAGCAAGAATACTGGAGTGGGCTGCCATGCCCTCCTCCAGCGGATCTTCCTGACCCAGGAATCAAACCCTCATCATTAGGTCCTGCACTGGCAGGCAGGTTCTTCCCCACTAGCGCCACCTACATGTGCATACTTATACAAAAAAAAGTCTCAAAACTTTGTGGGATGGAAACTGAGACACCCTCCCCTTCCTTCCTTACAAACACTCAAGTTGTGAAGAATAACTGTTAAATCCCTCAGTACACATGAAAGGGAAAGAAAAACCAGAAGCTGGATGACTCAGGGAGGAAGGAAAGCTATTAAGCCGTTCAAGGAGGGTCTCAGACATGGGTTAGCCAAGGACAGAGTTTCAGACAAGGGCTGGTTCGCAGCAGTGTTGAACGGCATGCCTCCTCCCATGGCTTCACTTAAATGTAATATATTTTTTTAAAATATTGTTCATAGTTTTTAAAAAAATGCTTACAGATTTTGTTGTAATAGAAATCAGCAAATAGCTGAGTTTTGGTAGAGGTCAAATAGAATCAGTCTGCACAGATGAGAGAGCCTCTGGAAATAGAGTATGAAAATAGTGAAGAATGCTCTCTTATCCACAGCTCTGCAGGGCTCAGAGCTACAAGATTATAATGCAACACTGCTGCCACAAAGCTGGGAAAATGTATCATTCCAGTATATAGTCTTATTCCTATGCTTATCCCCTTAGGAAGAAGATACACATATTCTCCCATCTGCACTGTGAGTACTTGCTTTTTAATACAAAGCAAGAAAACTAAAACATAAATGACACACAGCTGTAGGGTGGAATACTGCCTACAGTTTTACCTACAAGCTTCTGGAAGGGGATAACACCAGAGCTTTTTCAAGGCTGAGGTATTTGATTCCTTAGACTGTACTCTACAGACACTGACTTCCTTTTGAGCCCAGAGGGCACATCAATTCAGTTCTCTAGAGGACAAAAACCAGAAAACCCTTCCTTTCCCTTTTCTGTGTCTTTTGTTTTTTCCAGCTCTCTAAGATGTCTTCCATATGTTTGGCTGCTCTTGAGAACGCATTGCCCAAGCAAATATCCTGGTGCTCCAAGGAATGCAGCCGGAACTTCTAAAAGCCATTTTCTCATACACAGAATGGCAGCCTCAGGAGCACGTAAGAAAACTGGCTAAGAGACCTCCACAAACAGTCAATGTCGTTTTCAAAACTCAATATCCAGTGCCCTATAAACAAATTAGTGTACTAAACGGAGACCGGTTTTTCAGTCAAATGCCACTGAATTAAAACTCGGCAAAATCAATTTAAAATAAAGGCCAAAGAGAAACAGACAGGATGAGGAGAACTGGAGCATACAGACAACTATGGGGGGTTCCCAGGTGGCGTTAGTGGTAAAGAATCCACCTGCCAATGACCGCGACACAGAGACGCGGGAAGATCCCCCGGAGGATGGCGTGGCAACCCACTCGAGTATTCTTGCCTGGAGAACCCCATGGACAGAGGAGCCTGGCGGACTACGGTCCATGGGGTCACAGAGAGTCAGACACAACTGAGCAACTGAGCACATACACAGCTACTAGCACAGAAGGAATCCGAACTAGTTGTGTCTGCTTTCCCAGTAATTCTGTCATATTGTAAACAAATGGTGAACTTGTTTACAGGATCCCAGAGTAAACATTAAATTATTATTATATATTAGATCATTTAACGTGGCCCCTCAGAATTCTACTGCAGTGTCTGGCGTGAGTTTAAATGGACAGTGACCAACAGTGAGAGGGGCACGTGGTCTGTGAGCAGAACGCTTGGGGTCAAGGCAGGGCCCCATTGCTTATTACTTACCTATAGAACTTTCTTTCACCTTAAATTTCACCCTATAAAGAAGTTAACTAATGATAACTTTTGCCCCAGTCTCAAAGAGCTTCTGTGAGACTCAACTGAGATAATATTAAAAGAAAAGTTGATTTACAAACTACACAGCACTAAATAGGGAGTGGTTTTTATTACGTTAGTAATCTATTTGACTTCTGGAGAAGGGAATGGCAATCCACTCCAGTCTTCTTGCCTGGAGAATTCCATGGACAGAGAAGCCTGGTGGGCTACAGTTTGCGGGGTCTCAAAGAGTCAGACATGACTGAGCGTTTAACACACAAACTATCTGATTATGAATACCATGTAAAATAAAGCAGATATACCGTAATAAAAATTAATTTTTAAAAAAGTATAAAAAGAATACCATGTAGAAAGGATGGAGTCTCAGATGAAATTATTTTACTAATTTATATGTATGCCAGGCGCAAACTGATTAGATGTGTAATACTGAAATATACACACATAAATATAGGTGCATGTACACACATGTATATACACACATACACATACATGGAAATACATATACTCAAATGTGTTTTATGTTTCCAAGAGAGAAGATAAGCACAGGGGCTAAAAGACAGAAGTGTCATTCCTTGTTTTTAGATTAAATCCTTCTTAAAGCGCTTTACAAACTTATAAGGTTTGTTGCTCAAGCAAGAAACTGAAATCTTCAAACATTTTTTCACATTTCCAAAAGCCCTTCTGTAAACTTTTTTTTCTGTTCCATGTTTTTAAATAATGCACTATTACATATACCCACAATGACTCATTACATTATGTGATGATTTGTAATTATGTGGGAACATTTTGAGCTGATAAATAGCCTACAATAATGGCTTTTTATTAAGAGAGCACTAAGATCATTTAGTGCCATATTTTAAAAAGTACTTCTGACTACTTGGGTAAGAGGGAAAAAGAAGGAAGAAATGGGAGAGAAAATAAAAATTGGTATACTGTACTTCTTTTGCCCTTCACTCCCAAAAGGCCCTGTTAATAACTAAGCTTAAAAATTAGCTGCTTCTTCACTGAGTCATCAATCCTACTTCCTTCACCATCAACCAGGTTCAATAAACCGTTTTTCTCACTCACCTTTCCTGGTTAGGGATTTGAGTGATTCATTAAGGAATATCTCCATGTGGATATTCTTCAGGGGACTTCAAATTATTTAACACTTTCAAACTGCAACTTAACCTGATATTTCCTGTCTTGAGCCAGAAACACTGGATTTCTCATGCACAATACAGCACTGTGTGGAAGGCACTGTGCTGATGCTGTAGATGTTGTTATTGTACAGTCGCTAAGTCATGTCCAACTCTTGGCAACCCCACTGGCTGAAGCATGCCAGGCTTCCCTGTCCTTCACTATCTCCTGGAGTTTGCTCAACATGTCATTTGAGTCGTGATGCTATCATCCAACCATCTCATCCTCTGTCACCCCCTTCTTCTCCTGCCTTCAATCTTTCCCAGCATCAGGGCCTTTTTCAGTGAGTCAGCTCTTCATATCAGGTGGCCAAATATTAGAGCTTCAGCTTCAGCATCAGTCCATCCAAAAAATATTCAGGGTGAAAAAGGCCACCTCTCTTCTTTTTTCTGTATCATTCCCAACCTTCTACACACCACACTTAATTGGAAACATCTCATAATGACTCCACTTTCCAAACAACTGTTTTTCATGTTATCCTTTTTATCCTCCCTCCCAGGACCTCATTTCAGGCTCTACTACCTCTTACCTGAAATACCTAACCATCACTGAACTCACCTTCTGCCTCCATTCTTGACCTCTTCAATCTAAAACCCTTTGACACTAGCAGTTCAGTTCAGTTGCTCAGTCGTGTCCGACTCTTTGACCCCATGAATCGCAGCACACCAGTCCTCCCTGTCCACCACCAACTCCCGCAGTTCACTCAAACTCAAGTCCATAGAGTCGGTGATGCCATCCAGTGATCTCATCCTCTGTCGTCCCCTTCTCCTCCTGCCACCAATCCCTCCCAGCATCAGAGTCTTTTCCAATGAGTCAATTCTTCGCATGAGGTGGCCAAAGTACTGGAGTTTCAGCTTTAGCATCATTCCTTCCAAAGAACACCCAGGACTGATCTCCTTTAGGTTGGACTGGTTGGATTTCCTTGCAGTCCAAGGGACTCTCAGGAGTCTTCTCCAACACCACAGTTCAAAAGCATCAGTTCTTCGGCACTCAGCCTACTTCACAGTCCAACTCTCACATCCATACACGACCACAGGAAAAATCATAGCCTCAACTAGACAGACCTTTGTTGGCAAAGTAATATCTCTGCTTTTTAATATGGTATTTATGAAATTCAAATAGGCTCACAATCATCCCCCAACTGTACTAAAAGACAAACAAAAAATACGAAAAAAAATTCTTAGTGAAAATATTAAACTTTAATGATAGGGCTCTCAATTCATGGTTGCCTCTATTCTCCTTTTGGCCCTGTTCTTTGGCCATCTATATCAATCACAGACCTTCTATAATAAACTATTTTCTCCCATCTCCATGCCTGTACACTGGCTGCTCCTTTGAGACAGGAAATTTTTTCCTCTCGTACCATTTATTCAGGGACTTTCTCATCCTTCAAGGCTCAGCTGAAATATTATCTCCTCTTTAAAGCCTGTCTGATCTCCCCAGGCTTCTTTNACCTTCTTTCTGTTTCTTTGATTTACTAGCAAACATCTGCCCCAGGACCCTTGCTTTCACTTTTCTCCCTTCCTCAATTATTTTTACTCTCAATGTTTTCTTTTAATTTTTTTTAATTAAAGTATGATTGATTTCCAATGTTGTGTTAGTTTCTTCTATACAGCAAAGTGAATCAGGTATACATATTCATATAGTCACTCTTTTTAGATTCTTTTCCCATATAGGTTATAATATTGAGTAGAGTTCCCTGTGCTATGTAGGAGGTCTTTTTTTGTAATGTATTTTACATATAGTAGTATATATTTGTCAGTCCCGATCTCCCAATTTATCCCTCACCCCCTCACCATGTCCTCCCCACTCCCTTGAAAACTTAAGTTTGTTTTCTACATCTATGACTCTCATGTTTATTCTTACTCATGTTCATTCCAGTTTCTACTAAAATAACTCTTTATAAGAGATATTTTTCACACATCTTTTCTTATCCAAAAGAGTACCACTAACCCCAGCATTTGCTTTTAGCATATGTTATACTATTATCTTATTTTTTGTCTTTATTGTAATACTACACTGACTACATACATATATATGGGAGAAGGAAATGACAACCCACTCCGGTATTCTTGTCTGGAAAATCCCATGGATGGAGGAGCTTGGTCAGCTACAGTCCATGGGATCGCAAACAGTCAGATATGACTGAGCAACTTCTTTCTTTCTATACACACACACACACACACACATATCTAAATAAATATATATATCTAAATATAAGTTATATATACTATGCATGTACATGAACACATGTGCAACTCTTACATAGTAATCACCTTGCCTGAATCTGGAAAATCCCATGGACGGAGGAGCCTGATCAGCTACAGTCCATGGGATCGCAAACAGTCAGATATGACTGAGTAACTTCTCTTTCTTTCTTTCTTTCTTTCTATACACACACACACACACACACACACACACACATATCTAAATAAATGTATATATCTAAATATAAGTTATATATACTATGCATGTACATGAACACATGTGCAACTCTTACATAGTAATCACCTTGCCTGATTGATTACATTTTCAGATTGACAAAAGCATATAAAAAGAGTTGTGTCAGTTGTGAGATAACTGTTCTTGGGAGACCTGTTTGAAAGATTGGCCACTGGCGGGCATCTGGGCACCTGTTTTTCAAGAGGGTTGCCACAATTTCTTAGTTAGGTTATAGTGGCTCTGTGCTGAAAGAGTTTGTGCAAACAATAAGGTTTATGCTGAACACATGCTTTCTTTCTGGGAGTCTGGAATTTTGTTANCACATGTGCAACTCTTACATAGTAATCACCTTGCCTGACTGATTAAATTTTCAGATTGACAAAAGCATACAAAAAGAGTTGTGTCAGTTGTGAGATAACTGTTCTTGGAAAGACCTGTTTGAAAGATTGGCCACTGGCCGGCATCTGGGCACCTGTTTTTCAAGAGGGTTGCCACAATTTCTTAGTTAGGTTATAGTGGCTCTGTGCTGAAAGAGTTTGTGCAAACAATAAGGTTTGTGCTGAACACATGCTTTCCTTCTGGGAGTCTGGAATTTTGTTACATGGTAAGCAGAAGTTTTTTATGTGAGTACCCCTTAACGTACGTACTTCCTGGCACCGAGTCTCTAATGAATTTCCCTGGTAGATACCATTAGGTGTGTTTTCTTAGTCCATCAATGAATGAATTAAGTACATTCTGTGTGATTCCTTGTGAGAGAACTCAGGATTCTAGGATACTTGTACACTTGTGCTTGGTTTCCTCAGGACTTCTCCCCGTATGCACTTTTCTTTTTCGGGTTTTATGTTCTTTCACAGTAATAAATCATAGTCATAAACACAACTATATGCTATGTCCCATGATCCCTCTAGTGAATCACCAAACCTGTGGGTAGTCTTGGGGATCTGTGACACAGCAACTTAATGGCATTTCCTCTTCCATTCTGAATATAAAAGCTACCGATGGCATTATCAATGGGATAATATTGATAATCATTCTAATGATAATAATCTAATATCTGTCTTACAGACAGCTAAAATGATAGCTCTTAGGAAATAGCATCTTTTAAAATACTCCATTATTTTTTTCACTGTTTTAAGTTTGGAACTTTGATTTTTTTATGTACAGTATAAAGAGTTTTGATGTGATACTGGGCTTTGAGCATTACAGGAGTTTCTGAATGTTTTCTTGAAAGAGAATAGTGGGTACTATATGTAGGTCTGACTGTGAAAAAAAGTATCAGAAAAGGAAGCATACTGCAAGAGCTAAAAGTTTACTTACAACAAGTTTGGAGAGGAAACCTCACTGATTATAATGGTATTAATAAAATGATGAATGGCAGTGTACCAGCTGATTATTAAGCCGTTTTAGAACCTGCACTTGAGCCATTTCTTGAATATATTAAGTGTAGGCCTCAGATCCTTCTGTGTCTAAAAGGGAGATAAGAAAGTGCAACTAGGCAGGAACTTGCTAGAAAAGCTGCTACTTTGTACATCTTAAGCATTCTAAAAGTGACTCTCATTCCAACATCAGAAAGTACTCTTCTGAAGAAACATGTCTGTGATCTCTGAGTTGAGATATGGGACTAAATCTTTAGTAAAGGGATAAATACTAAAGAAAAAAAAATGCAAATCATAGCATTTGATTCTCTTCTTCTTAAGTGTCCTATTCCTTAAGTCCAAGCTCATCATCTAGTTTGCTATCCCTCTCCTCTGCTCCAGGGGGGCTCCAGTCACACTAGCGTTGATGTTTCTTGATTACTTCACATCACTACTGCTTGGGGCGAGGACTTGCAAATCCTCCTGCCAGATAGGGCCCTCCTCCATTCATTCATGTCTCTTCTCACCCCTCCAGTGAGACTTTCACTCCCTCCTGTGCTTCTCAGTCTCCTTTCCCTGCATCATTTTGTTCACAAGTCCCCCTTTCTCTACCCCTTGGACTCATGAATAGGCAGCTGCAGTGTTGGGAAGGAAAAATAATGGATTTTACAGAAAATGTGGAGAATTGTATTTCCAATATGTGAATCTTTGTAAACTTATTCTCTAATTCAGACTTGTACTGGGGCTTTTTACTGCAATGTGCATTGGATCACAGAATCCTATAAAAGCTCTAAGTAATATTTTTGAGTCAAATTGTCTCTTTTTTATTGTATGTTCACCAGGAATCCAAAGGATTACAATAAACATGTATGAGACTAGGGAGTTCTAACAAGAAAAACATCAAAACCACCATTAAAAAAAAAACAAACCACTGTGACCAGAATTCTATAATCACTGACAGCTGCAATTCGTTGCCTCTTTATTTCATGTCTTAAAAACTGTGTTATGACTTTTAATATATTACTTTACAGAATTCTTATAATAATTTTATTTCCCTTTACGGAGCCTATGACTCAGTACCTCATCCAACCCAGGGTCCCACAGTTAGTGACACAAATAGGACACAATCCCAGATCTCTAAGTCCAGTCTTAATGTTCTGCCCCTCCACTCATTACTATATGCCAGTCTAAATACCCTTTATGTGATTTACAAGTAGCATAACTACAGATGTGACATGTCTGGATGTTTTCTCACTGATAAAGACCTGTTTATTGTAGCAGAATGCTATTTCTAGAAACTATACCAACTCAGAAGAGATGATACTCATCTGCATAAAATTTCTGCAAGTCACAGTGTGTGGCTGAAGTTAATGCAAGCTATATTTTGTTCGTTGGATGTAATAACCTTAATTTCATTCATCTTGGTTTGATGGGGCAAATGATGCTCAATCCACGATTACCATTCCCTGTTGATCTGAGATCTGACAAGGTCTTAATAATCTCCCTGTCTCTTTCTAAAGAGATTATAAGTCATGCAAACGCAAAGATCATTTAGACTGACATTGTATCATGATGAGCTTCATAGCAGGGGAGAACCAAAGATTTATTTTGTTAATGTTTGAGACTAGTTTTTTCACTATTCAACACTAATCTAGCAGAAGAAGCATTTTCTATCTTCTTTATTTTATTTCTGTCTTGAGATGACTTCATGAGCAGTATTGAAAATATGGTTTGTCTTCCAAGATAACAGTATATTTCTCAAATGTGATTCCAGTTTAGGGAGGACAATCGAGACACTATCTAATTTATATCCTGTCTTTGCACATGTTCAGCACTGCCCTGTGAGAGTAGAGAGACTGCTAGTTCTAGTAACAAGGGGGTTGGTATCATCTGATTTAGTTGTTAATGAAAAAATGTTAAACATAGCATTTTTTTTACATATAACTTTCCTTGGATATTTTTAATATTATTATCCTTGGTTGTTACTCCTAAATGAATAGGAATATTGCAAGCTTAATATGTCATCTTTCTCCCTGTCTCTTATACACATCTTTTGTTGTTGTTGTTGTTAATTATGTTCAAAAAAATGTTTGTTTGGTTGTTTTTTTTGCGGGGGGGGGGTTTCATCTCACTCTGAAAAAGGTAGTATAAAACATGTGGTCCTTGAGAAAGAAAATGTGCTTGGATATTAATGAGTAGGTGATTTTGAAATTAAGAATTCTGTTTCTACCACTTAATCTTGGAAGCCTTTAACAGATTAATTTGCTGTGCTTGTTTGTCTTGAAGGATGATTATACTATGTTCCCTAAGACATGTTATGTAAAACAAATCTTAAAGAGCCATGAATGCAAGGTATAAAGTATAATTAAGGATAAAGATTATATTTGCTTTGCTTTGAGTGACAGACAGTATTACTGTTAAAAGCACTATGCCGTTGAATAATACTTTCTCTTGTTATCATTATTCATTTATGTTGTTCCTCAACAATTTTTAAAAGATATAATTACCTCCACTTTGCGAATGATAAAATTAAGATTTAGAAAGATTTAGTGACTGGGTTTTATTATAATATATTGGATTCCTCTGTATGCAAATGAGTTGCCTTTGGAAGAGTTTTCAAAATTCTGATTTTTATTTTCATAAAATTTTTTAATTGCCCCAAATGCATGAATTTTTCTCTATTTGGAGAATCATCATCATATTAATTAAACATTTTTTCCAATGCATAATAATAATATAAAATTATATTTGATTCACTATTTAATAATTTTGTGTGCTGTATTAATGATGGAATATGTTTTGAAGCTAATAGTTTACTAATTTTCATCTATTCTTTGGAGTAAAGGATAGCAAAGGATAAATCACTATTACTGTGATTTTAAAAATGCAACTGGATGTTTAAAGAATCTTTCAACTATAATATCTTTAAAATTTTTTAAGTGATGGTAACATACAGTGTCAGTCTTTTTCTTAACATGTTTTCCATGTATTTCTCTGTCTTTTTTGCTGTCTTAGATTTTAGTGAGAAAAATAATGTTGATCAATAGCTGTTTCATACCCAAAGCATGTATGACATATATCAAGTAGTCATTTGTAACATTTCATACGTTAGTTTTTAGTTACAGATTAGTCAGTGTGAGTCTTTGATGCTTTTTAGTTGTGCCTGGCCTGAAATTGTTTTTTATGTTTTGACTTTATTCAATGGCAGGCTTTTTCTTATTTGTTTATTGCAGGAAAGGAAGTATTTCTTTTTAAGAAAAGTATTATTGCTTCATTTTGATACTCTTATTTTCCAAAATTTTCTAGTTTTATATTATCTGAGAGCCAAAACTGCTTTGTTTTGGTTTGGTTGTGTTGTTTCAAGCCATCTTGTTTGTTGGCTTCTTAAAATTTGACCTGAACTTTGTAACTTCTATACTTAATAAATTTTATGTATAAGAAACTTCTCTACTTCCATCATTTATGAAATGAGATTGGCCAAATAGCGTGGGCTTTCTTTCCATCAAACCTTTTAAAACATGTTCTAGGTAGGCCCTAGGCTGCATGCTGGTGTTTCCCTGGTGGTTCAGACAGTAAAGAATCAGGTGACCTGGGTTCAATCCCTGAGTCAGAAAGATCCCTTGGAGAAGAGAATGGCAACCTACTCTAGTGTTCTTGCCTGAAGAATCCCATAGACAGAGGAGACTGGAAGGCTACAATCCTTGGGGTCGCACATAGTCAGCCATGACTGAAGCCGACTTAGCACACATGTTGAGTGCTGAGGTATCACTGTATATACAGATGGAGTCTCTCTGTCCTTAGGGTGTAGCTCTAGTAGAAGGAGATGTGTATATAAAGTATAACACAAGACAGTGATGGGAGTTGGTGTGGGGTACACAAAAAAGAAATTGGCCGCTTCTGCCTGTGAGAAGATGTGGGAATGAGGAATTTGGAAAGACTTATAGAGGAGATGGCCTGAGCTGAATTATCTTAAAAGATGAGTAAGTGGTTTCTGGAAAGTTAGAATGTGGTTGAGTGTGTGGTATTGAAGATAGAATGGCATTCAGTATCTGTTTTTAATAGTCCCTTGTAGTTTGTATATAGGATATGAACACAAGCATTTCGAGAGAGTAAGCCTTAGGCGTTAGAAGGCACCAGATCTTGGCAGGCCCTGTGTACTGTATTAAAGATTTGGTGTATTTTAACTTAGCCAGTAAGAGGATTGAGGAGTTTTCAAGCAGGGCAGTATTGCCTTTACAAATGTCTCCCATGTGTTTAGTCATCACACAAAAAAACTATGAGCTAGGTGAACCTTTTGGTAGAATGATTAATACGAAGATGAGTAATTTTACCAAGGTTCCACAATTGGCAACTGGCTGGACCAGTTCTTTTTGACTCCAGAATCTGTACTTTAAACCAGGGGTCCTCAACTCCCAGACCACAGACCGCTACCAGTCCATGGCCTTCTAGGAACCTGGCCACACAGCAGGAGGTGAGTGGCAGGCCAGCAAACCTTTACCCGTATTTACAGATGCTTCCTATCGCTGGTGTTACCACCTGAGCTCCACCTCCTGTCAGATCAGTGGCAGCATTAGATTCTTATAGGCGCTGGAACCCTACTGTGAACTGTGCGTGTGAGGGATCTGTAATAGAGTGTGTTCTCCTTTTGAGAATCTAATGTCTGATGATCTGAGGTGGAACCCAGGCAGTGATGCTAGCTCTCGCTCCAGTGGGGAGTGGCTGCAAATACAGATTAACATTAACACAAGAAATGAGTGTCCTTGAATCGTCCTGAAACCACACTCTTCCTCTGGTCATGGAAAAACTATCTTTCACAAAACCAGTGTCTAGTGCCAGAAAAGTTGGGGACTGCGTCTTTAAACCACTAGGATTAGAGATCAGAATTGATATAAGCGGTTAGACTTAATGACTTCCAGACTCTGTACATCAGTTCAGTTCAGTTGCTCAATTGTGTCTCACTCTTTGCAACCCCATGGACTGCAGCATGCCAGGCTTCCCTGTCCATCACCAACTCCCGGAACCCACTCAAACTTATGTCCATTGTGTTGGTGACTTGTACATGCTGGACTGAAAACTGAAAATGATACCTCGTCCCCATTTTGGATGGTTCCTTTGCTTTCAGTTTACCAAGGATAACATAATAACCCGGTAGTAAATGGTTGTTGAGTTCATATTCAGTGATTCTCAGATTATTTCTTCTTGTGGCTATACTGTTATTTCCTTTGGGTGCAAATTTCCAAAGGCTTATAGTTTATCTCTGAGTTACTTTCATCTGTAGATAATTCACTAAGCTCTAAGAGAAAGAGTGTGTGTGTGTACTTTAAAAGAGACTCAAGAACAATTTTCAGAAATCTGTTTGCCATTTTAATCCCCCCCCCCCTTTTTTTAACTTTCTCTTTCTCTCTTAGAGCTCTCCCATGAGTTTTAGAACCCATATTCTAAGGGAGGATACTTTTATATTCAGGGACATATCACATGAAAGATGAAAATCCTGTATGGTAATTTTTCTTGCAATGAGGTACATAACACATGTTGTAATTCACATGATTTCCATTTAAGAGTTTCATATTATTTTTTTAAAAGTATGGTCATTTGATACATTGAACAAAGTCAGCTGATTTACAGTCTTAAAAGTAGAACGTGTGACTTTGGTAGAAAAGAATGTCTTAAAATTGTGACAGCTTTCCTCTTTGAAAAGTGATGCCAAATTTCTGTTGGATAGTAACAGTTTAAATCTCACTTAATCTCATTTTACTTTGGTATTTTCCTATATTTACAATCTTATTAAAGTAATGTATTTAGCCAAAAATCATTGTTTTGGTTATTTATCCTGGCATTTTCTTGTGTTTTTGTTTTTTTTTTTAACTTAAATTTTTTTCTTTCAGTCTCGTAGTGTGGATAAGCAACATGCTGTAATCAATTATGATGCCTCTACTGATGAACATTTGGTGAAAGATTTGGGCAGTCTAAATGGGGTAAGTTAAGAGTTTGCTTTTTGTCTTATTTGAATTTTTATTTAATAAAGTACGAAAACAGATAACACAAAATCCTGTTTGTGTTTTATTTCCTTTTCTTTAGTGTGCACCTACTTTTAAGTGCTTACTAGGTACATAGCACTTTGAGGACCTTATGCTAGAATATGAATGTGGCTTATGTTCCCAAGAAACCCTCTTGGTGGTTAATACTTAAAGGAATTCAGATGGTTGTTGGTTGTTATTATCTAATGGTTAAAAAGGCTTCTTGAAGGAAGTGAGAGGAGGGCTTTGTCTTTACTGAATGACTTGAATTTATATGTGAGAAAAGCGTGATAAGTCATGATAGTAAGAATTCAGAAAAGCAGTCTTTGAGAGACATAATTGTCATGCGTGTTGTGGGTTAACTTTGGGCGAAAAAAGGAAGATGCAAATATGGTTTAGTGTTAGATCGTTGAAGAGTCTTCTATATTACAGTAAAAAGAAGTGAAACGCATTCATTTACCTTAACAAATGTGGTGTATTGTCTGAACTCTAGTGTCTGTTATTGCTCCTTTGCACTCCTACATTGAAAATTTTTGTGTTATTACAGTGAATTTTTTCCCTAATTCTTCAATTGATTTTTCTACATTGGCAGAATGTAAGTAGCTGCAGAGTAAGAGAATGCTGAGATGTTGCATAATTTATCTTATTTCTTCTCAGTTTTCTCATGGTTTTGCTAACAAAAACAAATGTAATTTTGTTGAGATCTGTGCTTTGAAATTCTTTAAAAGAATTTCACAGAATTAAATGTGTCTATACTTCTTCTAATTGGTACTGCTTTTCAAAATATACCATTAAACATTATGTGGAAAAATATGCAGAAATTTGGCAAATATGGTACTCTTTTTTCTTTTCTGAATTGGCCTGCTCCTGAAGGACTTTTATGTTTATTCATTGAGATAAATTTTTGGAAGCATGTTTTTCTCTTAGTTTTATTCACACCTTTCTTTGTTTCCTATGACAAATAATTAAGTCTTAATTCCTCATGTTTGAACTGAAACACCTCATATTTGGCATCACCCACTTTTCCAGATTTATGCTCCATCACATTTTCCTTACCATGCCTCCAAAATAGTAGTTTTCCTACGATGCTGTCTCCTTCTGCAAATAATTTGTTAGATTTTCTGCAGCCTAGTCATTCTTGCATGTGCCTTGTCATATGTCATATTTTCTTTCTTTCTTTCTTTTTTAATTTTAATTGGAGGCAAATTACTTGACAATATTGTGGTTTTTGCCATACATTCCACATCCTCCTGAAGGCAGCAAAAAAAGACATTGAAGAATATTAACTCGTTGATGTAGTTAACATGTTGAATGATTAAGATAGAGGAAATAGGCAGATGAGGTAGAAATTGTTCTAACATGGGGCATGTAAGTACGCAGTTTGGATTCTGAGGTGCTGTTTACAGAGTTACTCTCTTCCTTGTCCACAGCTACAGACTTCTGTTTTAATCTCTGTCTTAGGTGCTTTATCAACCTTGCTAATGCAAGGTTTAATAATCTACTTGTGAATATCTGCCACCGTGCTAGACTTTGTGTTCTTCTGAACAGTTCATCAGCCTTTTGCTTTGGTAAACACACCACAGTGCCTTGCACAAGGCTCTGTACAGTGCCTGAACCCAGTAAATCTTTTTGAATGGAATTGAATGAATTTTCTATATGAAAGACTTTATAGAGAAATGTTTAGTCTACTTCCATATGTGGAATGTTTTAAAAATGTTATATTCTGCTTTTAAAACTGGAAAATTTCATCTTGACCACAGCACTCATCTTAGGTGTCTTTACATTATATCTTGGAAAATAATAAGTGAGAATTACATTCATGTTTTAGTCTTTTAAAACATTGTGACCAAATATAAAAATTATTGATGTTGGTTATAAAAAAATCAGGTAAAATATTAACTTCTAAGGTTACCAAGGCTGACCTTTCTTGTAATTTGATTGTACTCAGTAATTTTCTGAAATACAGTAACTCATAGAGAGTAACGTCTTCATTTTGAACTTGAAATCAGGACCTAGATTTGAATCTCAATCTGTAACTTATGAGCATTATAACATTGAACAAATTACCTAAACCCTCTGAAATCCCATTTCCTCATATATATTCAGAGTTGTGCAAATGCAGTGAGTTGTGGTTCATGGGGTCACAAAAAGTCAGACACGACTGGGCAACTGAACTGAATGAGTTGAAGTTTATGAATGTGAAGACTCAAAACAAAATTTAGTTACCTGACTTCATTTTTAGAATAGTGAAACCATAATTCTTGCTTTATAATAGTGTTGTGAGGATTAAATGTGACGATATATGTGAGTATGTGTCTGTTAGAGAACTTTAAAACATTACACAAATAATAAATGCACTGTTACCCAAATGAATAGCCTAGGAAATATGCCAGAATGGACTCAGGTAGCCAAAGTCTGTGAACTACCAGCTGTCATGCATTTTATTCATAGAAAACTTGGCTATCAGAGGTGCAGGTGCTCCAGAGCACGGAGGAAGCAGGAAGAACTGGAGGCAAACAAGGGCTCTCAGAAAGGAGAAGCCTCAAGGAGCCTGCAGGTGCAGGGACACAGCCCACTAACATAAGCTGCGGAAGCGGTTCCAGCTTCCTCAAGCAGAACAGCCTCCTTTCTNGTGGCTATCAGAGGTGCAGGTGCTCCAGAGCACGGAGGAAGCAGGAAGAACTGGAGGCAAACAAGGGCTCTCAGAAAGGAGAAGCCTCAAGGAGCCTGCAGGTGCAGGGACACAGCCCACTAACATAAGCTGCGGAAGCGGTTCCAGCTTCCTCAAGCAGAACAGCCTCCTTTCTGGTAGCAATAACGTTAGGTGTGGGCCCAGGTAACTTAACATTCATAGAATTCTAGAAATTTGAACACCAGGTTAAAAGTAGTAATTTCAGAGAAGGCGCAGTGTAGTGGTATGAGCCCAGCTTGAATTCTCCCTAATGCTGTGATGCTGGACACATCACTTAATTTTTCTGTTCCTCAATTTTTTAAAAATAGAAGTGGTAAAGTAGTAGGTACTCCTCTCAGGTTGTTGTGAAAAAGTTAATAGTTTTAAACACCTAGAACAGTATGTAATAAGCATTCAGTAAGTGTTAGGTACTGGAGTTCCCCAGTGATTCCGTGGTCAAGAATCTGCCTGCCAATGCAGGAGACGGCAGATTCTGTCCCTGAGTTAGGAAGATCCCCTGGAGGAGAAAATAGCAACCCACTCCAGTATTCTTGCCTGCAGAATCCCATGGACAGAGGAGCCTGGTAGGCTCCAGTCCATGGAGTCACAAAGAGTTGGACACGACTGAGCACACACGCACACATACACACAAGTGTTAGTTACCGTGATGATAAGAAAAGCAGTTAAAACAGGTTTGGCATCCTGCCGTAGGCTACCTACGTTTTAAAAGTGAATACATACGCAGTTAATTTTTTTTAAAGCACTACTAACTTCATTCATAAATAACTACCTGTGACTACTTTCACTTCTGTTTCCTTTCACCCTACCCTAAAATACACTTCCAGGTTACCTAGGCCCACACCTAACGTTATTGCTACCAGAAAGGAGGCTGTTGTGCTTGAGGAAGCTGGAACCGCCTCCGCAGCTTATGGTAGTGGGCTGTGTCCCTGCAGGCTCCTTGAGGCTTCTCCTTTCTGAGAGCCCTTGTTTGCCTCCAGTTCTTCCTGCTTCCTCCNTTGCTACCAGAAAGGAGGCTGTTGTGCTTGAGGAAGCTGGAACCGCCTCCGCAGCTTATGGTAGTGGGCTGTGTCCCTGCAGGCTCCTTGAGGCTTCTCCTTTCTGAGAGCCCTTGTTTGCCTCCAGTTCTTCCTGCTTCCTCCGTGCTCTGGAGCACCTGCACCTCTGATAGCCACCATTGGTTTTTGCCATACCACTCCCATCCCATTCCACCTCAGCTCCCTGTGTCCCAGCCCCTGCTGTGTCCTCTTTCACACTGTATGTGCCGCAGCATCAGACCAGTATAGCACAGAACGAGCAAGTAGGAAAGTGGTTAGGGAGGAAGAGGACACCTTACTCGCTGGCGACATGATTGAGGTGTTGTGCTGCTGGCCACTTCCTTCAGGTTTCCCAGAGCATTACTGCAGTACCTGGTCATTATATGATTTCATACTGTCAATTATGTAATACATTCGCATTTAAATTAAACAGATGTTTATCTGGTTCATTTGGCTTCTCTAAGGGTAGTGGTTTGGATGGTGGAGTTTGGGGAGCTGACTTGGCTTGATCCCCCAAGCTTTCTTGATGTGCAGTGAATGTGGGACTTACGTGTAGTTCAGAGAGCTGATTTTGAATCCCAGTGAGTCTACTTCTGGACTCAAATCTTGATTATTACTTCATGCTGTGTGTGCCTCGTTGTCCTCACCTGTCCTGCCTACCAGGTAGAGGTATGATCAAATGATGTTGGCATAAGAAATAAAACCTGTTTCTCTTTGCATTTCTAATTTGTTAAAATGCTTCATAGTTGATTTATATAAATGATTTTTTTTTCCTTTTGCTCTTTGAAATTTTCTCTCCTTTTATAATTTTTAACTGTCAGAAGACTTTTTGCTCCCCAGGTGTTCTCAATTACATTTTGCACGATGAAACTTTGTGTCTGGCTCATATTTCCTCAGCCTTTTTTAGACCTTAGGGAATATTTCTGTCATAAATGCTAGCATGTTAAAATTATGTTTTTTAATCTCTGGAAGTTCCTAGTAGATTTGTCAAAAACAATAAGTGTGTAATATTTAAGAGAGTTAAGCAGTGAGCTTTGAGCAGATCTCATAGGTCATCTTAGGTCTTTTAAGTAAACATAGTATTTTAGGATGAGACGGTTTTAAATAAAATTGATTTAGAACTGAAGCATTTCTCTTATGCTGTGTATCTATCTTCTGCATATCAGACATCTGTTAATTAATATTTTCTTTTATTCTTTTCTCCTTCATCATGCTCCTCAGCTTTTCTCTTTTGTAATTAATATAGAATATGTTGGTAAACCCAAAATATAATTCTTAAAACACTCTAAAATGTGCATATTGGAAATGAGCGTGAAATTAGAGTTTATAAATGCCTGAACCTTTGAATTTTCTTTGAATTAACTTTTCCTCCTTTCTGTGAAGCATGTTAGAAGCTTATTGTTTAGGATTATTCATAAATCATACTAATATGTGATCTTGAGTTTAGGAGTATTCTGCTGTCTCCTTATATCAGGAATAAGATTGCAGCTTCTATTTTTGTTTGTTTGTTTTTGGTAGACTTAGAAACTGGTATTCTGTGACATATTACAAAGTGCCAGCTATGCAAAGGAATTTGAGAATATGATCATAATAACACAACCCCTTTATGTCTTTTACTTTCTAACATTCTAAACTTATTCATTGTGGAGGGAACCTTCTCAAGCAAGGTATGATGGCCATCTCAAATCCAATACAATAAAGAACAGGAAAAATGAGATTCAAACAGAAAGAATAATTTTTAGTTTCAGCTTATCAAAGGAAAGCATTGGGCACTTATACGATGTCTGCAGTCCAGGCAGTTAAGCATAACATTGTTCTGTGTTTTATAAATCAAGTGGATTCTAGGTCTTTAACTAACTTCTTCTAGTTTGTCAGGAAAAATAATCGTCACCATTTACCATCTTGTGTCCAGTAGACCCTTTGAGTCTTTTTACAAATAGTTTACACAAGTAAGAATTAAAAGATGAGAAAACAACTAGAACTTTTATTAAAAAATGAGACGTGTGTGTACGTTGTAAGTCGCTTCAGTCGTGTCCAACTCTTGTGGCCCATGGACTGTAACCTACCTACACCCTTAATCACTTGGTCCCAATCTCCTGAAATTTAGACTAAGAATTCCTTAAAACGTGTGACTTGTGTTGGATAATCACTCTACATCCTCATGCCTGTAAGAAAATTTCTGTTGTAACTTGTGGAATGAATGGCAAATTATGGAAATCCTTGTAAAATTACACTGAACTTACACCAAAATGACCTCCACCAGTGAAAGAGAGAGGGACCCGATGGTCCTCGCTGCCCCATGGACTCCGCCTATCTTTTGTTTTGTAGAAAAACTTTAGCCAGAGAACAAGTTTAATCAGAGAAGTGAGAAAAATGCAAAAGCAAAGAAAGCAAGTAGGACAAAATAATAATAGTTTAGTCATTAAGTAAAATGAAGGACCTTTAGTTCCTAAAAGGCTACAGACAAGCCATGTCCTTGAGCTGTTCTGTATAGCCTAAAACCCCCACCAAGTGGAAGAAATTAACTACATGATGACCTGAGTGTAGCTGTAGCTGCCACAGCTGCAAGAACTGGCCTTAAAAACATGGGAACAAATCCACTTTGGAACTAAAGATTAAATGTACTCAAAACAATAAGAAGACGCTGATCAGACCCGCAATGAGCAAATTAAAGACAACTGTCAGAGCTGACTGTGCTGTTTCTGCATGTAGCCCCCTCCCTCCATTGAAATATCCCTGAAACAACCCATTGAAAGCTCTTGCCCATTGGCTGGGAGAAGGCGATGGTACCCCACTCCAGTACTCTTGCCTGGAAAATCCCATGGATGGAGGAGCCTGGTGGGCTGCAGTCCATGGGGTCGCCAAGAGTCGGACATGACTGAGCGACTTCCCTTTCACTTTTCACTTTCATGCATTGGAGAAGGAAATGGCAACCCACTCCAGTGTTCTTGCCTGGAGAATCCCAGGGATGGTGGAGCCTGGTGGGCTGCCGTCTATGGGGTCGCACAGAGTTGGACACGACTGAAGTGACTTAGCAGCAGCAGCCCATTGACTGTAGGGGGAGTCAGCCTTTGGAACAAAGTCTGCCCTCTCCCCTCTGGTGGCCAGTCTCCAGAACAAAGCAATCACCAACCCTGCCTCTCAAGTCTTGGCTTTGTAGCAGCAAGCAGTCAGACCACACTTTCAGCAGCCCCAGCAACAACAGAAACAACAGCTCAGAGGTTAATAACTACTTCCCCCAATTAGTAATCTTCCTTATTCCACTGAACACCTAAATATGCCACATAATTCAATGAATTCAAAACACTAATAAAATGTTTTGCAAGAAAAGCTTTCTATTTATATAAGCATGCATATACATATATCAAATTTCTACTTAAAAACACGATTTTTGGTAAAAATTTCCCAAATTTTTCATGCATGACTTTCAATCTGCATATGTCAATAAATGTTGCTAACGATAATGATCTTTGTTTTGATAAAAAACACTTAAAATGCAACTGTATTTTGTCAGGTTTCATTGATGGGCATGAAACCAAGAAAATTATCTGACCCACAGAGTTATCAGTCCTGGAAGCTATCCTTTAACAGCATCATTTTGAACAAGAACCTAATCCCTTTGGAGATATTATGTTAATATATTCAATTAAACATTTTCAGTAAAGATGTATGGTTCACTATGCTATGCAGAGGTGGATTTACTCTGAAATTAATGCACCCTAAGCTTTCAGGCTGCACACCTGTACAGGCCATTTCTAAGATCCAGGACCAGGGGGAAAGGCTTAGCAGAACCATTACAATTTTGTGAAACACCCAAAAAGCAATTGTTACTTTCCCCCTGCCTTGGGAAGCTTTAGAACCCACAGAACTCATATCTTTTTTCTGGTTATCATCTTTTTCAAGGCTAGGTATGCTGCAGAAACATCATATATCATGTCACAATGTTGAGTTTGAAAAATACCTCCTCATCCATCTCTACTTTACCATCAGGTACAATCACTGTAGAAACACCAGCCTGGATATATGTTAAATGCCACAGGGAAAATTTCATCCTTACCAACTCCTGTTCCACCTATATTAATGGAAAGCATTAACTCAGATTTACTCCCACCATTTACTCGTGTGCTCAGTTGCTTAGTCCTATCCGATTCTTGGGACCCTTTGTACTGTAGCCTGACAGGTTTCTCTGCCCGTGGAATTTTTCAGGCAAGAATACTGGATTTGGTTGCCATTTATTTCCCCAAGGGTTCTTTCCGACCCGGGGATCAAATCTGTGTCTCCTGCACTGCAGGCAGATACACTGAGGAAGCACCACCATTTACTTAAATCCGGGTGGTATCTCTGGGCCTGGGAACTAGACTCTACAAACCAATGCAGGAGAATCATGTACTTGCAATGAACACTACAGTTACAACACATTTTAAACTGAATGCTTGGTATCTTACTATGTTGCTTTATTTTTATTTTTTAATATAAATTTATTTATTTTAATTGGAGGTTAATTACTTTACAATATTGTATTGGTTTTGCCATACATCAACATGAATCCACCACAGGTATACACGTGTTCCCCATCCTGAACTCCCCTCCCTCCTCCCTCCCCGTACCATCCCTCTGGGTCGTCCCAGTGCCTTATGATCCAGCAATCCCACTGCTGGGCATACACACCGAGGAAACCAGAATTGAAAGAGACACATGTATTATGTTGCTTTAAAAAATTCTGTTGCTCTTTATGATCAAACATTTTCTTATATTTAAAAGTTTAATTTTGTGGTAACCTTGGTTCTGTTTCCTTGCACAGAAAATCCCCTCCCTCCTCCCTCCCCGTACCATCCCTCTGGGTCGTCCCAGTGCCTTATGATCCAGCAATCCCACTGCTGGGCATACACACCGAGGAAACCAGAATTGAAAGAGACACATGTATTATGTTGCTTTAAAAAATTCTGTTGCTCTTTATGATCAAACATTTTCTTATATTTAAAAGTTTAATTTTGTGGTAACCTTGGTTCTGTTTCCTTGCACAGAAAATAACTCTTTTAACTATCTTCTCAGAGTACCAAAATCAGAGTAAAATAAACACTTTCTCAATAATATCTACAATGAACTATAAAACCAATGCTACTAGGAAAATGACATATATTAGGTTCACTAAATACAACTGGGTTTTTTTTCACCAAGTCTTGTCATTTGAGCTTCTTTCCAAAAATTTAGGATTTTATCTCTCACATTATATAGCATCTACTACATTGGGCAGAGCTGTCTTGGAATGCTGGCTAAGAATTTATTGTTAATGTATCTTCTACAAGTAAGTATTGAGTTAGAGGATGTAGTTAACTGACCACAGTTTGCCTCAAGAATGACACAATGAATTTCATGCTATCACTTTTACCAGCTGTACTTTTACTAAATTGCACTGAACACAGTATATAATCTCTGCCAGACTGCTAGCATATTTTAAGAAAGCTATCCAGTATTCACGCTGTCTTTATACAGAACTGTATGCTACATGTGTCCCTTTGGTCTGAGAATTGGCCAATACAAATACATATATTTTTATGTGACATATTTCACACAGCATATATGCTTGTTTTGTGCACACCACATTCTCTAATAACTTGTTGCCTAAAAATTATGTTATATACAACACATTGGATTTGGCAAAATCGTGATTTAAATGCACTGCTTTTAAGTAGATTGATGCAATAAATTACCAAATTCTAGCTAACTGAAGATCAGTCCAAAAGCCATTCATTGAACTGTGGTTGCTGCAAATATCATAAAAGAACACATGTTCAATTTCTTTATTATCTGTTTCTCCACCTAAGTGTCTACCTTGTTCCAGAGGGATTTATGACAGCTTATAAGGATACGGGGAAGGCAATGGCACCCCACCCCAGTACTCTTGCCTGGAAAATCCAATGGACGGAGTAGCCTGGTGGGCTGCAGTCCATGGGGTCGCTAACAGTCGGAAAGACTGAGCGACTTCACTTTCACTTTTCTTTTTCATGCATTGGAGAAGGAAATGGCAACCCACTCCAGTATTCTTGCCTGGAGAATCCCAGGGATGGGGGAGCCTGGTGGGCTGCCGTCTATGGGGTCACACAGAGTCGGACACGACTG
Source organism: Oreotragus oreotragus (assembly GCA_006410675.1). Classification (NCBI taxonomy): domain Eukaryota; kingdom Metazoa; phylum Chordata; class Mammalia; order Artiodactyla; family Bovidae; genus Oreotragus; species Oreotragus oreotragus. The sequence continues at coordinate 80,251 of SJYX01008716.1, read as the reverse complement.
AAGTGACTTAGCAGCATAAGGATACTAAATAAATGAAGGGCAACATTAGAATAATGAATATGGCATATACACCATTGATTCTATGCATAAAATAACTAACGAGAACCTACTGTATAGCATAGGGAATTCTACTTACTGCTCTGTGGCAACCAAATGGGAAGGAAATTTAAAACACGAAGGGGTACATGCATACTCATGGCTGATTCACTTTATTGTATGGCAAAAACTAACACTGTAAAGCAACTATACTCCAACGAAAATTAAAAATATATTAGAAGATAAAGAAAAATATGGCAACACAAAAAAAGGTTTAGTAATAAGAGGAAGTCAAAAGATGCTACCAGAACTTCTTGTCATGTTGGTTTTGCTGGACAAGAAATCACACGTCTTGAGAGGTCAAGAGCAACGTATCTACAGCAGTCATGGGGATATGTTTCCAATGACTTGTTTCTTTTAATATGTATATGTCAACAGCATTGCCATTACATCAAAGAACGCTTCACTGAGAGCAGTGACAAAGGAGGCCAGGTATGCTGACCCCAGTTTCTTCGCTGTACTCATGTTATTCACTCCTCGCCACCCACACTTGCCCTTTCTTTTGCTTCAAATGTATCAAACCACTCTCCCCTAAATGCCTCTCTTTGGTTGCTTCCTCTGCTTGGATTTACTTTCCCCAGTTTCGTGCACTTGGTTCACTCTATACCTCCCTGCGGGCTCTGTAAAAAACACCACACTCAGTGAAGCTGACCACCCTTTACAAAATTACAGCCTCTCTATGGACACTCTTTATATCCATTCCCTTACATATTTTTCTCTAGGTGATCAGTCAGCATCTGTCACACTCTATATTTATTTGCTCTTGCCAGGGTCCTCCCTCACCACCCCCCCGGCCAGGACAGAAGCTCCAATCTACACTTGGAGTCTTACTCCATCTTCCATTTCAGTCATCATCCCCACTCCCTAATTGGCTCTGCTCAGAATTTCCACCAAATAAAATAAGACTGATGAAATGCGGCCCCTCACACTTGCAATCACTCATTGCAAAGTCTAAGTCAGGGATCCTCAAGATGTGTGCTTCAACCCACCAGCATCCTCTTGAGGGTCCATGAAGAGAGGGGTCAGAATTTCCATCTGTACCACAACATTTTCCAGAGAAACCCTCTGCACCACACTAAGGGCTGGTGCTGGTACCTGACTAAATTTGGTATTCATAAGCGAAAGCTAGGATGCAATTATCATTTATAGACTAACTCAGCATTCTATAAGAAATCTGGTTGCCATGACACAGAGCAGTGTTTCTGCCAACTTGCTATAGCATATATGCACATGCGATGAATAGAAAATTCTGCTGTTTTCAGAGAGGATGCTTTATCATCTGTGACACTTGGAGCTTTTCAGAGTTTTCAGCTATTGCTGTCCTTGCTTTGTGTCATGATCCTACTGTTAGTTTACCTTCAACATCATTAATTTACTTTCCCCCTGGTTTGTTTATTTAAGGAGATTAGTTGCCTAGTAATTGGACGTTCAAGTGCCCACTGACTGTGGTCCAAAATATGACTCATGTCTGTCTTTTGTTGTTTCCTCTGCTTGGATTTACTTTTCCCAGGTTGGTAAATTCTATATCTCCCTTTGGACTCTGTAAAAATACCACAGTCAGTGAAGCTGACCACCCTTTAAAAACTTACGACCCCTCTATGGACCCTCTTTATATCCATGCCCTTATGCATTTATCTCTAGACAATCTGTCAGCATCTGCCACGCTCTATTTTTAGTTATTTGCTCTTGCCAGGGTCCCCCCGCAGGACAGAAGCTTCAGTCTTCTCTTGGTGCCTCACTCCCTCTTCAGTTTCAGTCATTATCCCTACTCCCAAATTGGCTCTTCTCAGAATTTCTACATCTTTACTAATAGATACAGTTGAACTTTGTTATTCCTGATTCTGTAGTCACGAATTCATCATGAATTTGCCAACTGCTGGCCATTTATTCGTTTGCAGTCATTTGCGGGCATGAGCCAAGCAGCAAAAAGTTTGAATCTCCCAGTTTCCCCATTCCCATCTAAGGTTAAACACTCTGGCTTTCGTTTCAGCCCTTATAATGTAAATAAATGTTCATTATCTCTTCAGTGTCACTTTTGTGTGTGTATGTTGTACCTTCTATTGGTGTTTTTGCTCTTTAAAGTGGTCCCCAGTGCTGTGCTGAAGTGCTAGCTACTGTTCCTAGGGACAAGAGGGCTGTGATGTGCTTTAGGGCGGAAAATGTGAGTGTCAGCTAACTCCTGTTAGACTGGCTGTCTGTGAGTTCAGTGTTAATGGTCAGCTATGAGAGTTGGACTGTGAACAAGGCTGAGTGCCGAAGAATGGATGCTTTTGAACTGTGGTGTTGGAGAAGACTCTTGAGAGTCCCTTGGTACTAAGGTCCGTCTAGTCAAGACTATGTAGTCATGTATGGATGTGAGAGTTGTACTGTGAAGAAGGCTGAGCACCGAAGAATTGATGCTTTTGAACTGTGGTGTTGGAGAAGACTCTTGAGAGTCCCTTGGATGCAAGGAGATGCAACCAGTCCATTCTGAAGGAGATCAACCCTGGGATTTCTTTGGAAGGAATGATGCTAAAGCTGAAACTCCAGTACTTTGGCCACCTCATGCGAAGAGTTGACTCATTGGAATAGACTCTGATACTGGGAGGGATTGGGGGCAGGAGGAGAAGGGGACGACCGAGGATGAGATGGCTGGATGGCATCACTGACTCAATGGACATGAGTCTGAGTGAACTCCGGGAGTTGGTGATGGACAGGGAGAGGCCTGGTGTACTGCCATTCATGGGGTCGCAAAGAGTCAGACACGACTGAGTGACTGAACTGAGCTGAACTGAACATTTACGGGGACTGATAAGGGGTCTTTTTGGCCCGTCCAAAACATCTTTTTTGGTAGTGCTGTATCAAAATCTTTAATTTCATGCCATCAAAGTCTGTTTCATTTATCATACCTCTTAATAGCCATGTAAATATTTTCATCCTATTGGGACCAGTCCCTTTAAAATTTCTACTTTGTAGGAAGAACTCACTTGACTTTCCCCTCAGCTTTTAACTATTCCCTTGTTAATTAACCTAGTTAACTTTAGTTATTCTTTTGTTTTTATTAGCATCTGTAAGATCCATTGAGGGGAAGCTGGGACTGTCAATATAACTCTAGGAACAGTTTTTGTTGGTTGATTGGTTTGAAACTAAGGGAGTTCTTAAGGTTGCTGCTGCTAAGTCACTTCAGTCGTGTCCGACTCTGTGTGACCTGCAGGAGGAGAAGGGGACGACAGAGGATGAGATGGCTGGATGGCATCACGGACTCGATGGACTTGAGTTAGAGTGAACTGCGGGAGTTGGTGGTGGACAGGGAGGCCTGGTATGCTGCTATTCATGGGGTTGCAAAGAGTAGGACACGACTGAGCGACTGAACTGAACTGATATATATACAGATATATATATATCTGTATATATCAATATATCTGTATATATCACATAAAAGTTATTTATTATATATAAAATAAGGTATTTTAAAACAGAAACACATACAAAACAAGGCTATATGCTGACCACTTGATGGAAATGACATAAGCTCAGCAGAACCTAATTCCATGTGTTCCCCCATGATCAACGGTTCAGTATTTGCTCATTCAGTGTCCAAGGCAACTTTGCAGAACATAATTACAATAAGTACTGAAAATCAACTACCCATACATAGCCACCCATCAATGGAAAACTTTGCTTCATTTTAACACTTCCGTCATCCTTACATTTCACTTGTACCTATGAGCAGAAATCAACCACTAGTGTCCTTAGGTACCAAGGTTGCTTGCCCTATTTATGACAGTACCTCTCTCTCTTAAGTGTCAGACAGATACTGAAACGTGACAGAGGAATGGTAAGGGAGAGAGAGAGAGAAGGACAGGACAGGGAAAAGTGAAAATGAAAAGGACCTGAATCGCACATATGCTCTTTTGCAATCCCTTCTGAAAACACAGCCTTCTAAAATATCTAAAAGATATACTTGTAAACACAAAATTATTTTTTCTTAACTGAGATAGCTCTAAATTTGTACCAAGAATCCACGTTCAAGTATATAAAATTCTTACAGTATAAAATAGTTCAGTTCAGTTTAGTCGCTCAGTCGTGTCTGACTCTTTGCGACCCCATGAATCACAGCACGCCAGGCCTCGCTATCTATCACCAACTCCCGGAGTTCACTCAGATTCATGTCTATCTAGTCAGTGATGCCATCCAGCCATCTCTTCCTCTGTCGATCCCTTCTCCTCCTGCCCCCAATCCCTCCCAGCATCAAAGTTTTTTCCAATGAGTCAACTCTTTGCATGAGGTGGCCAAAGTAATAGTTATTATATGTATATTTGCATGTATTTGAATGAAATGCATATGTATGGTCAGGTTACATTCATGATATTTTAGATAAAAATGTAAATGTCATTCACCTGATTTTTTATGTAAATCAACGTTTCTTTTCTCAATGACTTTTTATCTGCTAACTGTGGTTGGCATAAAATTTAGTACATCTGAAACAGCTAACCAAATGAAAGGCTGGACAAGGCCAATCTAAGCAAAGGTTCTGAGCACCACCAACCTGAGCATTCAGAATCGATTCTCTAAGAAAATGACAATGATGTCACCATAAGACAGAATTAAACTCAAGTTTGGCAGATGGTCCTCTAAAACACTGAAGAGATTGTCAATTCCTCCCATTCTATCTCCATTTGGGGCAGTTGCTACTGCTGCTAAGTCACTTCAGTCGTGTCTGATTCTGTGCGACCCCACAGATGGCAGCCTACCACGCTCCTCTGTCCCTGGGATTCTCCAGGCAAAAATACTGGAGTGGGTTGCCATTTCCTTCTCCAGTTACTTCTATTTTCTAGCCCCACTGATTTCCAAAAAGCACTGGTGAGGTCTATGTGTGACTCAAATGGAGAACCATAACTAGCACTGCATTGGCCAAGAAGTTTGTTCCAGTTTTTTTTCTATAAGATCTTATGAAAAACCCGAAAGAACCGTTTGGCCAACCCAATACAGCTGGATCCGAGTCAGAGATTTGGGAAGGAAAATCATATTGTTTTATCTGCCAAAAGGCCAAGACTAGAAGCAAGAATGAAAAGTCCTGCAGTCCTGTCTAACTCATCGAATATACAGTCCAAGGAAGTCTCCAGGCCAGAATCCTGGAGTGGGTAGCCTATCCCTTCTCCAGGGGATCTTCCCAACCCAGGGGTCAAACCCAGGTTTCCAACACTACGGGTGGATTATTTACCAGCTGAGCCACAAGGGAAGCCTAAGAACACTGGAGTGGGTAGCCTATCCCTTCTCCAGGGGATCTTCCCAACCCAGGGGTCAAACCCAGGTTTCCAACACTACGGGTGGATTATTTACCAGCTGAGCCACAAGGGAAGCCTAAGAACACTGGAGTGGGTAGCCTATCCCTTCTCCAGGGGATCTTCCTGACCCAGGAATTGAACCAGGATCTCTGGATTTTTTACCAACTTAGCTATCAGGGAAGCCCAGAAGAAAGAGTACTGAGGACATAAAATCTAAAGACAAATGCACTCTCAGTTGAGGCAAGTGCTAGCCTTGTCTTGTATTTCTCTGAGAGGAAGAGCCTTTGTAAGGGTGAGGTGCACAGGGCACAAAAGTTAAAGTGGTGGCTTGTTCTCATTCATGCAAGTTCTGATGGCAGAAAAATATGAAGGATGGCATGTATCGCTGGGAATAAAAATGCACCAATTTCTCTATGTAATTTTTCCTACTTGGGTCTTGTAACTTAATCCATCATGTTCTGAGTTCAGGGTGTAAGTTTTTGAATCAGCATGGAACCAGCTCTTGATTAAAAAAAAATTATAATGGTAGACACTTAAGTATACTTAGCATTTTGCCGCAGATCAACATGAAGTAAATATAAAGGAGAAGTCACTGACTCCCAGAAACATACAGATTAAAATCACTAAGTGACTAATGACACCTTCCATTGAGATATGATGAAAAGCAGAAACTATGAGAGAATTTAGATTCTCTATGCAGACATGGTTATACCACCAACAAAGCAGTACTCATAATATCCTTATGTACACTTGTTTTTTAACATAAGACTATGGTATACTTATGTACCATATTTTATATACATTTCTAGGTTGAATAATATTTAGTTATGCTTTGGTGGTCTGTGGGAGCAGGGTATGAATTCTTATTAGCATTCTCACATCATATAACACAGGGGAAAAAGGCAAAAGATTACTCTAAGTTACAGGATCAAACCGTAGTGAAGTCTATGAAGCCAGAATATGTATTCTCTCCACTCTACTAGGTACCTCTATTTGGATGGATAGATTTGCTCCAAGCTGGAGAGTGTTTTAGTTTTTTTCTTTTCACCTAAAGACAAGCCCCACCATAGAGACTTTATAATAAGCCTCCTATGAGCTTCTGGGTAAGTTTAATATTCATTTTATCTAGAAATCTTGAGGGGTTTCATGTTCATATGTATAGCTTGCCCTTAAACTCATGTGGCTTTCATTTGGATATAGACAATTGATTTGATTATTTTCATATGTGAAGAGATACTTAGGGACAGAAGCATTTCTTCAGCTTTATATTGCAGAATTATCAATAACCTCAGATATGCAGATGACACCACTCTTATGGCATCAAGTGAAGAAGAACTAAAGAGCCTCTTGATGAAAGGGAAAGAGGAGAGTGAAAAAGTTGGCTTAAAGCTCAACATTCTGAAAACTAAGATCATGGCATCTGGTCCCATCACTTCATGGGAAATAGATGGGGAAACAGTGGAAAACAGTGGCAGACTTTATTTTTCTGAGTTCCAGAATCACAGCAGACTGTGATTGCAGCCATAAAATTAAAAGACACTTACTCCTTGGAAAGTTATGACCAACCTAGATAGCATATTGAAAAGCAGAGACATTACTTTGTCAACAAAGGTCTATCTAGTCAAGGCTATCGTTTTTCCAGTGGTCATGTATGGATGGGAGAGTTGGACTGTGAAGAAAGCTGAATGTCGAAGAGTTGATGCTTTTGAACTGTGGTGTTGGAGAAGACTCTTGAGAGTCCCTTGGACTGCAAGGAGATCCAACCATTCCAACCTAAAGGAGGAGATCAGTCCTGGGTATTCTTTGGAAGGAATGACGCTAAAGCTGAAACTCCAGTACTTTGGCCACCTCATGCGAAGTGTTGACTCATTGGAAAAGACTCTGATGCTGGGAGGGATTGAGGGCAGGAGGAGAAGGGGACGAGAGAGGATGAGATGGCTGGTTGGCATCACCGACTCGATGGATGTGAGTCTGATTGAACTGCGGGAGATGGTGATGGACAGGGAGGCCTGGCGTGCTATGATTCGTGGGGTCTCAAAGAGTCGGACATGACTAAGTGACTGAACTGAACTGATATTGTAGAATTGCATGTCAAGAAGCCCCTCTTCCTCTGTACCACATACCCTTTGGATGATTTATTTCAGTATCTTGCCTTTTATTTTTTTAAAAAAGGAAAATAACCTCTGGTCGTCTTTTTCCCTCAGACTTTAATTATACTATAAGAACACCTGCCTCCCTGAACTGATTCCTCTCCAGTGGCAATTCCTAGAAGACTAGCAATACTTATCAACATGTAACCTCTGTGTCCCTCCATCTGTGTGTGAGACCATCAGAAATACAAGATAGTTTCTCCTGATTTATCTTTCCAATGACATACACATAACAAAAATACCAGTTTCTCCAAATATCAAATTATATCAAGATGTTTAATCCCCTCTCCTCCCTCAAAATATCAGAATTTCACTACTCCAAAAATGTTAGGCAAACAGTATTAATTCTCAACACATAAGCTAGAGGTGCTTAAATGCTACTTATATTTGGAACAAAATCAAATTAATCAAACTCCATTTCTGAATTCAGAACTTAATGAACTGTAGGTTGAGTAAACCTTAATGGCAAGCTTGAGCCAAACCTCAGACTAAAGACGTAATCTTTAAAAAAAAAAAAAAAGAAAGGAAAGAAAGAAAATTAACTGAGAGATTAACAAGCTTTATCTAGTTCCATTAAGCATCACTTTTCTTCAGTAAAATCCTAATAGCACTGGAATCTCTTGCCTCCTGGGAAATTCTCAAAGATGTCATTAGCTTTCTAGTTTTGGAAAGTATTTGAGAATAAAACAATCGTGTGTGTGTGTGTCCTGCCCTTTGGAAAGTATTTGAGAATAAAACAATCGTGTGTGTGTGTGTCTGTGTGTTTGGAAAGTATTTGAGAATAAAACAATCGTGTGTGTGTGTGTGTGTGTGTGTGTGTCCTGCCCTTTGGAAAGTATTTGAGAATAAAACAATTGTGTGTGTATGTGTCTGTGTGTTTGAGAATAAAACAATTGTGTGTGTATGTGTCTGTGTGTGTGTGTCCTGCCCTTTGGAAAGTATTTGAGAATAAAACAATTGTGTGTGTATGTGTCTGTGTGTGTGTCCTGCCCTTTGGAAAGTATTTGAGAGTAAAACAATCTTGTGTGTGTGTCCTGCCATTTCTTCAAATCTGTGGTTTGAAAAGTTGTCCTATGAAATTTAAATCTGATTTGATTCTGAATATGTAAAATTTAAACAGCAGCCAAATCCTGGAAGTGTTTTTAGGATATATATCAAGTATGACTCATCAATAACAATCAAGAGAGACCGTCCAAGTATTCTTCATCAGTAATACCCGAAAATGAATATATGTGTTGCAAGTTGTTCCTAATATTTTATAAATGTAACTCACAACTGCTTTTCCCATCAAAAATAACTGTTGTTTAGCATTTAACACATTTCAAAGCATTTCATCTTTTGGAGGTCCTGACCCCAGCTCAGTGGAGATCTAGCAACAAGCATCTGTTCGTGACAGAGGAGCACACCAGGAAAGGACACTCAAAGGACTTGTCTGTGGTCACAAAGTGGGCCAACATGAGGGGTCTTGCTTGAATTACTCCTTAGACTACAGGTTACTTTGAAACCACGACACCTGATGCAGGTCAATCACAGAAATGGACTACAAAGTAAAAATATGGATCACTATTAACAGCTAACCCTTCATGAGTGCTTCCTATGTGGCAAAGATGAGGTACTCTATCTCTATGTAGATTATCTTCAGTCCAACGACTGTATTACATAAGACCTGTTAATAAACCCCAGTGGTTCAGCAAGTAAAGAATACACCTGCAATGCAGGAGACGTGGGTTCAATCCCTGGGTCAGGAAGATCCCCTGAAGGAGGAAATAGCAACCCACTGCAGTATACTTGCCTAGAGAATCCCCTGGACAGAGGAGCCTGGCAGACTACCATTCATGGGGTCACAAAGAGTAGGACACAACTGAGCAACAAAGCACACAAATTATTAAACCCATTTTACAGAGATTAAGTTGATAGAAGCTGTGTACAGTGACCCTCTGAATCCACAGCTCTCACATCCCCAGGGATTCAGGCAGCTTTGAAACCCACAGATAAGGAGGGCCAACTGTACTAGGCCATTTTATGTAAGGGACTTGAGCACCCTCAGATTTGGGATCCTCAGGAAGGGGGGAGGGGAGATTCTAGGACCAACCCCCTGCAGATGCTGAGGGATGATATAATTCCCAAGCAGTGATGGTGAGGTTCACGCTCTCATCTCCTTGATTTATGAATCTGTTAGGATTTAATAACTAACTAGGCTAAACTTCCTCCAGATGCACTGCCATAATGTGCCAATTCACTACCATTTGTATTAGGTAATATACCCTAAGGAGCGCATGAGAACTGTCACATAATTTCCAATTCCCTAGGAAAACAAAACAGGACAGAACAAAAGCTTCCTTTTCTAAAGCCCTTATTTATGGGATCTAATCCTTATTTCCTGTTTTTAAATTTTAATCAGAAGATTATGACTTTATAATATTGTGATGGTTTTTGTCATACGTCTACATGAATCAGTCACAGGGACACATGTGTGCCCCCACCCTGAACCCCCCCCCTCCCACCTTCATCCCCACCCTATCCCTCTGGGTTGTCCCAGAGCACTGACTTTGGGTTCCCTGCTTCATGCATGGAACTTACAGTGGCCATCCATTTTACATGTGGTAATACACATGTTTCAGTGCTAGTCTCTCAGATCATCCCAACCTCATCTTCTCTCATTGAGTCCAAAAGTCTGCTGTTTACATCTCTGTCTCCTTTGCTGCCCTGCATGTTGGATCCTCATTACCGTCTTCCTACATTCCATATATACGCATTAATATATAGTCATTTGTCTTTCTCTGACTACTTCACTCTGTATAACAGGCTCCAGTTTAATCCACCTCATTAGGACTGATTCAAATGTGTTCCTTTTCATGGCTGAGTAATATTCCATTGCATATATGTTCCACAACTTCCTTATGGAACATGTAGGTTGCTTCCAGGTCCTGGCTATTATAAATAGTATTGCAATGAGCAATGGGGTACATATGCCTCTTTCAAATCTGGTTTCCTCAGTGTGTACACCCACCAGTGGGATGGTTGGGTCATATGGCAGCTCTATTCCCATTCCCTTTTATTCTCTACATGTTTCTTACCAGGCAGCCAATTGAAATCTTCCTGTTCTCTCTTGCACTGAACATTTAAGAAAGCCCAAAATAACCTACCTCCTTCCTCCATTCCTTCTCGCTTTATCTATTTGCTTCAGCTGAGTTTATGGCAGACTTTAAAACAGGGCTGTGGCCATCACAGGAATTCTAGGGAAGGTCAAGTCTGTGATTTGGGCTCATCAGCATGGGGTAACTATCATTCAAATCCAGGTTTATCTCCTGGGCCCCATATGTTCCCAGTGGACTAGCCTGTATCATTGAAATAACTCAGAAACAGCAGTAGCTTTAGACTCTCCCAATACAGCCCTGAGGAAATCGTGCACTCTTGGATGCTCCAGAGTCAGAAACATGTGCAAAATGCCACGTCCAGGCCTCACAGCTGTGCGATAGGTTATGAATGCAACAGGCGCTCAACTGGAGACCTGCTTAGGCCAGAATACTCAGATTTCTTAACCCTGCCCTAAACGTGCCCCTGAACTGATTGGAACAGTGTGTGATACTCTATAGTTATATAGGCAGAGTTTATACAAAGTTTACAATGACAATTTCAGTAAATAATCTGTTAAAATACAAACAAAATATTTAAGAAAAAGCCTACTTTAACTTTTAAAATGAAACCAGAACGCTGAGAGAATTGAAGGGACAAGTAAGAGAAAGCAAATACCAGCGGCATGTGCAGGAAGCTTTCAGAGTGTGCTGAAGAAGAGCGAACAGGCCCCTCATTTACCACTTCTACCTGAGGAAAACAGTATTTGGAGAAATTGATTTTGGCTTTCCTAGTTAACATGCAGTTTTATTACAGCTTCTTTTTAGCATATTCACTAGTTACGTTATTGATCACATCTATTACTCCAAACCCTAATTTTTTTCCTATTTTCTTCAAGAGATAATAATGCTAATAACAACAACAACAAAAATAACCTTGGGATGGCCAAAAGGTTCATTTGCATTTTTCCTTAACATCGTATGAAAACTCGATAGAACTTTTTGGCCAACCCAGTGGGTAATTCAGTCATGTCTTGTGTTGTGACACAATTCATAGTAAAGGGAACAAAATTCTTGGTTTTGCTCTTTTTAACTGACTGGATCAGTTGTAAATTATTGAGGTTTAATCCTGCCCTGGAGAAGGCAATGGCACCCCACTCCAGTACTCTTGCCTGGAAAAGCCCATGGACAGAGGAGCCTGGTAGGCTGCAGTCCCTGGGGTCGCTGAGGGTCAGACACGACTGAGCGACTTCACTTTCACTTTTCACCTTCATGCATTGGAGAAGGAAATGGCAGCCCACTCCAGTGTTCTTGCCTGGAGAATCCCAGGGACGGGGGAGCCTGGTCGGCTGCCGTCTATGGGGTCGCACAGAGTCGGACACGACTGAAGTGACTTAGCAGTAGTAGCAGCAATAATCCTGCCCATGACAACAGCTGCTATGGGGCTTGGTCAGTTCCAGAGATTTTTATCCTGTAATCTTGGTACAGGGTTCCACAGGCATTGCTTGAAAAAATAATAAAAAGAGCTATTGCATGACTGTTGAAGCCTCTGGAGTTGCTTAAACTCCTTCCCCCATTTCAAGTTTCTGTTTCTCCTATACATTCTTTAACTCTAGATATGAGGTTAAAAATAGAGTGCTGCGAAAAACTAGCTTGATCAGTGTGCCCAGAGTTTACAGAGAAATCAAACTTAGACAGAAGTCAGAAGCCATAGACAGTGTGAAGAGAGTAGCACTAAAAAACACACACACACACAATGTGATATTAGTCATGTGAACATCAGTCCCTTTTGTTTTTAATCATAAATCCCACTGTGAAATCTTAATTGGATCTGAAGCAAAACGCACTTCTTCCTCTGACACTAACCCTTAATCCTCACTCATTTGTCTGTTTTTTCCATCATCAATTCTACTCACATTTCCAACGAATGATCTAATCAATGGAAAAAAACAGTCCTGTTTCAGGTCATTACACTGCACAACCACTTTCCCAAATTCACAAACACAGCTGTTTTGTGCAGGTGCTACAATGATTAGCCAACAAGACACCTACCCTTTGTAACAAGGCTTGTATTTTTACTTTCAATGTCAAGCTTTACAACACTATCCCATCATTTGACATGAATCTTTGTAAAAAGCACTTTTCCAAGGTTGTGTATCTACTCCACAATTCAAGTTACTTTCATTTTAGACAAGGCTCTGTGTTTTTTGATGCAGCACATGTGTGATTTCAGCATTACAAATAAGCTCTCTCAATGTTCTATAGTCATCTGATTATTTCTCATCTGTTTCCTTAACTATTGATGGTTAATCATCTTTAACTATTGACAACTTCACTTTTCTTTGTGGTTCAGTCACTAAGCCATGTCTAACTCTTTGCAACCCCATGAACTGCAAAATCCCAGGCATCTCTGTTCTTCACTATCTCCTGAGTTTGTTCAAACTCATGTCCATTGAGTGGGTGATGCCATCCAACCATCTCATCTTCACTTTTCTTAGACATAATTATCATACATTGAATCCCCTTGACTTGAGCTCACTATTATCTGCTTCTGCAGAATAAGCAAAATCAGTTAGCCATCTAAATTCAGCTGTTAGGATTCAGTTGAGAAAATTACATAAACTGTGGCAAGGGGAGAGTGTATGAAATACAAACCTGAGTTTCTCAGGTATGTTATCAAAAAGAAAATGCCGACTTGAATTTCATTTCTTCACTTCAGAGAATCGAATGTGCAATCTTTTACACTGCACGAAGATTCTGCTCCAATGTGGACTCTTAAAAGACTCACAAATCAGAAAAATCTAAATTTAAGCCTGGTTTGACTAATTCCACCAGTGATCATCACAAATCTTTCAAACTCGCATCTGTTGAGCATTATGTATGTGTTGTCCAAATCCTGATTGTGTGTTTTCAGTTAAATACCTTAAAACATGTCAGCATTTTAACTAAGAAGTAAATATCCTAAGGGAAGCATTCTTATCAGATAATTGTGCACTGTTTATACACAAAACTGGCTGGAATGATGTTAATCATTTTGGTTACGGTAATTACCATTCCTGTGACATAGCCCCATCTTGAGAAACTACTTTTCTGCATTTATCTTACAGCAGACACAATTCGAGCTGAACTAGAAACGAAGATGGCCTCCTTATACTCTCTTGGATTTTCCCCCCACGTCTCTTCAGTTCACTCAGTCGTGTCCAAATTTGCGACCTCATGGACTGGAGCACGCCAGGCCTCCATTTTCATTACCAACAGCTGGAGCTTGCTCAAACTCATGTCCTTCCAGTCGATGCCATCCAACAATTCAGCCTTTGTTTCCCCTTCTCCTTCTGCCTTCAATCTTTCCCAGCTTCAGGGTCTTTTCTAGTGAGTCAGTTCTTCACATCAGGTGGCCAAAGTTTTGGAGCTTCAGCTTCAGCANATTTTCATTACCAACAGCTGGAGCTTGCTCAAACTCATGTCCTTCCAGTCGATGCCATCCAACAATTCAGCCTTTGTTTCCCCTTCTCCTTCTGCCTTCAATCTTTCCCAGCTTCAGGGTCTTTTCTAGTGAGTCAGTTCTTCACATCAGGTGGCCAAAGTTTTGGAGCTTCAGCTTCAGCATCAGTCCTTCCAATGAATATTAACAACTGATTTCCTCTAGGATTGACTGGTTTGATCTCCTTGCAGTCCAAGGGACTCTCGAGAGTCTTCTCCAACAGCACAGTTCAAAAGCGTAAACTCTTCCATGCTCAGCTTTCTTTATAGTCCAACTCTCACATCCAAACATGAGTACTAGAAAAACCATATCTTTGACTAGATGGGCCTTTGTCAGCAAAGCAATTTCTCTGCTTTTCAATATGCTGTCTAGGTTGGTCATAGCTTTTCTTTCAAAGAGCAAGCGTCTATTCATTTCATGGCTGCAATCACCATCTGCAGTGATTTTGGAGCCCCAAAATAAAGTCTGTCACTGTTTCCACTGTTTCTCCAGCTACCTGCCATGGAGTGATGAGACCACGTACCATGATCTTTCTCTTCTGAATGTTGAGTTTTAAGCCAGCTCTTTCACTTTCATCAAGAAGCTTTTCAGTTCTTCAATTTCCGCCATAAGGACAGTGTCATCTGCGTCTATGAGGTTGTTGATATTTCTCCCAGCAATCTTGATTCCAGCTTGTGCTTCATCCATCCTGGCATTTCTCATGATGTACTTCACATAAAAGTTAAAGAAGCAAGGAGACAATATACAGCCTTGATGTCCTCTTTTCCCAATTTGGAACCAGTCTCTTGTTCTATGTCAGGTTCTAGCTGTTGCTTCTTCGTCTGCATACAGATTTCTCAGGAGGCAGGTAAGGTGGTCTATTCCCATCTCTTGAAGAATTTTCCACAGTTTGTTGTGATCCATGCAGTCAAAGACTTTGGGGTAGTCAAAAAAGCAGAAATATATGTTTTTCTGAAACTCTCTTGCTTTTCCAATGATCCAGTGGATGTTGGCAACTTGATCTCTGGTTCCTCTGTCTTTTCTAAATCCAACTTGAACATCTGGAAGTTCACTGTTCATGTACTGCTGAAGCCTGGCTAGAAGAATTTTGAGCGTTAATTTGCTGGCATGAGAGACAAGTGCAATTGCAAGGTAGTTTGAATCCAGTGGATGTTGGCAACTTGATCTCTGGTTCCTCTGTCTTTTCTAAATCCAACTTGAACATCTGGAAGTTCACTGTTCATGTACTGCTGAAGCCTGGCTAGAAGAATTTTGAGCGTTAATTTGCTGGCATGAGAGACAAGTGCAATTGCAAGGTAGTTTGAACATTCTTTGGAATTGCCCTTCTTTGGGATTGGAATGAAAACTGACCTTTTCCAGTCCTGTGGCCACTGCTGACTTTGCCAGATTTGCTGGCATATTGAGTGCAGCACTCTCACAGCATCATCTTTTAGGATTTGAAATAGCCCAACTGGAATTCTATCACCTCCACTAGCTTTGTTAGTAGTGATACTTTCCAGTGCCCTCTTGACTTCACATTCCAGGATGTCTGGCTCTAGGTGAGTGATCATACCATCTTGGTTATCTGGGTCACTAAGTTCTTTTTTGTATTGTTCTCCTGTGTATTCCTGCCACCTCTTCTTAATATCTCTGCTTCTGTTAGGTCCATACCATTTCTGTCCTTTATCAAGCCCATCTTGGCCTGGCGTGCTGCGATTCATGGGATCGCAAAGAGTCAGACACAACTGAGCGACTGAACTGAACTGAAATGGATGATGAAAATGACATCTTTTGGGGGTGTTATTTCTAGAAGATCTTGTAGGTCTTCATAGAACTATTCGATTTCAGCTTCTTCAGCATTACTGGTTGAGCACAGACTTGGATTACCATGATATTGAATGGTTTGCCTTGGAAACAGATCATTCTGTCACTTTGAAGACTGCATCCAAGTACTGCATTTCAGACTCTTCTGTTGACCATGATGGCTATTTCATTTCTTCTAAGGAATCCTTGCCCACAGTAGTAGACATAATGGTCATCTGAATTAAATTCGCCCATTCCAGTCTAATTATTTCACTGATTTTTAAAATGTCAATGTTCACTCTTGCCAGCTCCTATTTGACCACTTCTCATTAACCTTGATTCATGGACCTAACATTCCAGGTTCCTATGTAATATTGCTCCTTACAGCATGCGACTTTACTTCCATCACCAGTCACATCCACAGCTCGGCGTTGTTTTTGCTTTGGCTCTGCCTCTTCATTCTTTCCAGAGGTATTTCCTCACTCTTCTCCAGTAGCATTTCAGGCACCTACCGACCTGGGGAGTTCATCTTTCGGTGTCCTATGTTTTTGGCCTTTTCATACTGTTCATGGGGTTCTCAAGGCAAGGATACTGAAGTGGTTTGCCATTCCCTTCTCCAGNTCCAGAGGTATTTCCTCACTCTTCTCCAGTAGCATTTCAGGCACCTACCGACCTGGGGAGTTCATCTTTCGGTGTCCTATGTTTTTGGCCTTTTCATACTGTTCATGGGGTTCTCAAGGCAAGGATACTGAAGTGGTTTGCCATTCCCTTCTCCAGTGGATCATGTTTTGTCAGAACTCTCCACCATCACCCATCCGTCCATCTTGGGTGGCCCTACATGGCATGGCTCAAAGTTTCACTGAGTTAGACAAGGCTGTGGTCCATGTGATTAGCTTGATTAGTTTTCTGTGATTGTGGTTTTCATTCTGTCTGCCCTTTGAGGGATAAGGATGAGAGGCTTATGGAAGCTTCCTGATAGGAGAGACCGACTGTGGTAGAAAAAGAGTCTTGTTCTGATGGGCAGGGCCATACTCAGTAAATCTTTAATCCAAATTTCTGTTGATGGGTGGGGCTCTGTTCCTTCCCTGTTGTTTGACCTGAGACCAAACCATGCTGGAGCTAATGAAGATAATGGTGACCTCCTTCAAAAGGTCCCATCCATGAAATGCCACACTCAGTGCACCCAATCCAGCAGGAGGCCACCTCCAACCCACACCTCCTCTAGAGACTCCTGGACACTCACAAGTAAGTCTGGGTCAGTCTACTGTGGGGTCACTGCCTCTCTCTCCTGGGTCCTGGTGCTCATAAAGTTTTGTTTGTGCCCCCCAAAAGTCTGTTTCCCCAGTTTTGTGTAAGAGTCCACATCTCTTGGACACTATGTTATTTGTGTGGTGACAGGAGAGATGAAAATCCTCAGGCTTTTGGTCTGAGAAGATTTAAGACTGGTTGAGGCCAACACAAGTATTTTCCTGGCCAGTTCCTTTTCCCTGTTATTTGCTGGAATGAGTTCGGACCTACTCTTATGTTGAATGTTGAGCCATGGAAGGACTGATGCTGAAGTTGAAGTTCCAATATTTTGGACAACTCAGGCAAAGAGTTGATTCATGGGGGAAAAAACCTAATGCTGCTAAAAATCGAGGGCAGGAGGAGAAGGGGGCAACAGAACAGTGAGATGGTTGGATGGCATCATCAACTCAAGGCACATGAATGTGAGCAAACTCTGGGAGATAGTGAAGGACAGGGAAGACTGGCGTGCTGCAGTCCATGGGTTCAGAAAGAGTTGGATGTGACCGAGAGGCTGAACAACAAGAAGCCATGATGTACAAACGTAGGCTAAGTTGATGCTTGACCCTACTTGCTCCATCTTTTCCCACCAGCTCAATGGAGTACGTCAGTGTATGGCCAACCAGCTACAAACATTCCTAATGTCTTTACAACCCCTTCAGGGATGGGCTAATGGTCTCCCCACTTGTTTGAAGCTGCACTTTTATCAGTTAAGACTCCTTGAGTGTATTGTGTATTTCATATACCAAAAACTAGGATTTTTTACAGATGAGTTTATTTTTAATTGACTAAAAGTCCAAAATATTTTCTTTCTAGGCTCTCAACAGTTCAGTATTTTTCCATACTCTATTCTGGAAATTTCTGTTCCAGGGTTCATTTCTAACATTTCCGTGTCCCAGCTAAATACCATTTTAATGTCTCTGTTAATTATCATGCCCTGTTATTCAATGTTCAGTTTCAAGATTTAGTAAAATTTAGGAAATAGCATGTAATATTAATAATTTGAAAGTCCACATAAATGTATCTATTCTGTTGAACATATGTCCTTTTAAAGGAAAAAGTTTGCAAAACATGTCAAAAGACCTTAATAGTATTGCAACTAAATCTGATACTTTGAAGGAAAACAAAATCATTTTCATAGAGGTAAAACAATATATTTCCAGAAATTTACTTTCCAGATTGGCCCTCTAACACCTCTGAATTGTAACTCTAATGATTGCTCCCTTACTCTACCTATTGTACTTCCAAATGCATCTATTACCTCATCTCCAATATAAGAACCCTGAGTTCAAGGCCTTTCTGAAGATTTAATCAGTACTGAATATGAATCAGAAATGTTATTGACTCTATGAAGAATCATTAGGAGAAATCACCACTAAATCTTTTCCAACATTAAACAGAATAGCATTCATTGTTTAGACTTTAGCTCTCTTATGAATATATTAAAATGTTAGACATTCAGTTGCATTCTCTTTTACCTTAGCCAACTATACCTATTATTTTCCAAAGCAATATTTTATTTATAATCATGAGGGTTAAACACTTGTGGCACACTCTACAGTATAAAACAATTCTTTATATTTTGTAAGCAATGAGGAAGAAAGTTCTTATTTAAATATAGATTAGTAGACATCTTCTTGGAATCTTAGACACCAGAGAGCAGTCTCACATGCTTCAGAGGAAAAAAAAAAAACAAAGTCAATTTCCCTGAGACATCCTAAATTGATGTGCTTTTGAGAAACAAGATCAATTACTACATAAAAGTATGGCTATTACCTGACAGCATTTTAGATTTAAATTTCATCCACATTTCAGATAAACCCACAACCCCAGCCTAAAAATGGACGATGGACTTTAATGAACCATTCAATGCATATCCCTCAAATCAGCAGTAATATGTATCCTAATCCATAATGGCAGCTTAGGTAGTTCTATACCTCCTTCAAGATTTCAAAACTTTCAGATTTTTTTTTTCAGTAGAAGCACGTGGCAGGCACCACCCTGACCAAGTGATCAAAGTCAATATCTGTAAGAACGAGCCCTGTTAGCAGCCTGTGTCTCCTGAGAAGCGTCCGTGAGCAGGGCACCATACCGTTTCTGTGGCATTCCTGCCCAAACTACATCTCTTGACATGTCTACATTAGGAAGAAACATGAAACTAACCCCAACTGTGAGAGACTCTACCAAATCACTAGTCAAGGACAACAGACTGAAGGGACAAGACAAATGCAAGATACGATACAGGATTGGCTTCTACCAGAAAAGTCACTCAACTGTAGCAACTGGAAAATTCTGAATGTGACCTGTTGATAAGTCAAGAGTACTGCAGCCACGTTAACTTCCTAGTTTAAATAATAGGTGTAGTCACTGCATGCGTGCAAGCTCAGGGACTAAGTCGTGTCCACCTCTTTAGGACCCCATGCACTGTAGCCTGCCAAGCTCCTCTGTGCATGGAATTATCTAGGCTAGTATACTGGAGTGGGTAGCCATTCGCTTCTCTAGGAGACCTTCCCAACCCAGGGATCAAACCCACATCTCCTGTGTCTCCTGCACTGCTGGCAGATTCTTTACCTGCTGAGCCATCAGGGAAGCCCAATAGGTACAGCCATTAGTCATGTATGATACTGTCATTCGGAGAAGCTGGATCCTACTTTGCAACCTATGTGTAAGTCTGAAATGACTTCAAGATGGTTTCAAATTTTTACCTAGTTGCCTGTTTTACAGATGAGCAGACTGAAATGTATGCATTCTAGAGCACTGCTCAAAATAATGAGGGGCTTGACAGTATAACCTAGGGTTTCTGCTTACTGATCTTTCCACCATATAAAGCTTCCCCCAATAGTTTTAGAAGATTCTGTCCTACTTTCTAAGGAGATAATTCCTTTTTTCTCGCCTCTGATTTGGAGACTGAATCGTGAAATCAGAATGTTTCCAGGTATCCTCGTGCAAGCCTTTTTTGTTCACAGATCCATGAATTTGTGCGTCTGGTTACCCACCTCCGCAGCTACAGATCAGCTGTGGAACTGACTCCTTTCCATCGCCACCTGCTACCTGCTTGGTTTATCAACCAGGCAATGTTAGGATGGAGAGGCTTTATTTTTTTTTTTAACTCTTTTATCTAACACAGTACCTAACATAGAGCAGTTACTTAAAAAGTATTTAAAGAAGAGAAGGAAGAAGAGGAAAGAAAACACATGACAGGCTGCCCAGCATGTCAAAGATGTTAAGCATAGTTCTACAAACTATTGTTTCTCTCCAGTGATCATGATCACTATGACAGATAATCAATATAAATCAGATGAAACGATTAGGATGAAATTCCTCCCACGCTAGCACTCATCTGTATAAGCTTAAACCAGCAAAGCCTCAGTGCCTGGCCTGTGCTTATCTAATTCTATCATTTATCTTGGTGAGTCACAGAGACTGACTGTGTTATCAGTGAACATGGCATATACAGTTGGTCAGTTACACTTTTCTATAGAAAAGCCCAATGTCATCCTTTTAGCTGGAATCTTGTCTTTGCATTTAGAAATTCAACATAAAGATAAAAACCCCACTATTATACACTGAATTTAGCTTTTCATAATTTTTGCTCCTACTCTCACCAAATGGGTGACAAGTGTGTACAAACACACACATTAAAGAAGATGGCATTTTGAATGATCCTGATCAACATAAACTATCAACGTAAAAAAGAAAATGAAGAGCCAATCTAGACTATCTCGTTTGAGTGTGGGTGTGTATTCTGTCACTCAGTTGTGTCCAGCTCTTTGTGACCCCATGGCCTGTAGCCTGCCAGGCTCCTCTGTCCATGGAATTCTCCAGGCAAGAATACTGGAGNAATCTAGACTATCTCGTTTGAGTGTGGGTGTGTATTCTGTCACTCAGTTGTGTCCAGCTCTTTGTGACCCCATGGCCTGTAGCCTGCCAGGCTCCTCTGTCCATGGAATTCTCCAGGCAAGAATACTGGAGGGGGTTGCCATTTCATCCTCCAGGGGATATTCTTGACTCAAGGATCGAACCTGCACCTCCTGCATCGCCTGCATCAGCAGGTGGATTCTTTACCACTGAGCCATCCGGGAAGCGCAAGTTTGACTATAATTAGGTTTATAACTGCAAGTCCCTATCCTCCAACTTCTAGCTGTGTAGTCTCACCTGTAAACTATTTGGTAGCTAATTACAACCTTCATTTCTAACCTAAGATAACTTAGAAGAGAAAATAAGCAATATTAAACTGAATTAATGGTACATTTCTGCATTTTAGTAGCAAAATCTGATATATATTATTTTCATTATGGTTTTGAAAGAACACACAAACACTTCGGGTTGTTGATTTTATGTGGAGAAAACACATTTACTACTTTATAGTTATACCAGAGTTTTATAAGAGCTAAAAATAACTGCCAAAAAATATTTCTAAGAGACTGAACTTATTTGCATCCCACAGAGCTTATCCATGTCCAAATTTCTTTTGAAGCCACCAGGAGCTCCACATTTCTACCAGCAAAGTAACAAGAAGATAACAACCAGGGTCTTCACAATTCACTCTGGTTATAAAAATGTTATGAAAATGGGTTTCCTATGCATACACAGAACAAACTATTTGTTTTATTTTAAGATGGGAGCCAATTTCAGGTAATCTATATATTTAGAGGATGCTTTTGCTCTTCTCCCTCTGAAATATACAAAATGTAATTTTTGCCATGATATACTAGGTTAGCCAAAAAATTCATTCTGGTTTTTCAATAAAGTGTTATGGAAACACCCAAGTGAACTTATATGTTCTTCCCTAAGTTCTTAATATTTGGGATTATTTTCTTTTTGTGTATCTCATATAAACTTACCCCCATGAAGGAATCTGATTTGTAACACAACCTCCCTTCAAGAGGAAAGTTTCCTTTCTGGAACAGTGAGCAGAGTTTCAGGGATCAGGAGAATGAGAAATCTTTCAGTGAGAGATATGGCTGTAAGGTGTAATTAAATGCATCAAAGATGTTCAGCAGTGCTTCCAAGCCAGGTGAAATTGAGAGCAAAGTGAATCCCACACTACATTCTTATGTCTTTGATTCTGACTAGCGTAAGAGGCATAAATTCTCCCTGAATGAGGGGGGATGAAAGGGGAGTAGCAGAAAAGGTAAGAGTGATGTTAACAGCTCGAGAAGCAGACTGTGGAAGAAGCACGAAACACACATTTCAGTGAAAGTGATGGCCCGGAGGAGAGCGAACGCCTGGCAGCCCATTACACTGAGCGGAGACAAAAAACACTTAATACCTGAGACTCAGGCTCAGTGGTTTTGTAGACAAATTTTTTTTTGTCAGATGGTTAGGGGATGTTAAGTGAGAAATGCCGAGGTGAAGAAAAGACGGGACTAGAAAACTGCAGTGTGATGCGATCAGATGGCTAGACACAGCTACTTCACACACACTTCAAAGAGCCAGGTCAGGGTGATGTAAATTCACAGGAAGAAGAAAAAAGAAGGGCATCTCAACTTCACCCTTCCCATGAAAGGACAAGAAGCAGACACAGCTGTAATTAAGAAATACTCTTGGGGACCTCCCTGGAGGTCTGGTGGTTAAGACTCTGCACTTCCACTGCAGGGGAAACTGAGATCCCACGTGCCTTGCTGCACAGCCAAAAAAATACTCCTCTTAAGGAAAGGTGTCCTGTTTACTCTTCTTTAAAACGGAGCTCCATACAGCACAGTGACTCTGGTTAATAATATTGTATTATACATTTGAAAGCTGGGAAGAGAGTGGACCTTGAAAGTTCTCAACACACAAAAAAAGAATTTGTAACTATGTAGATTGACGGATGTCAACTAGATGTACTGTGGTCATCATTTCTCACTTTATACAAATATGGAGTCATTATGTAGTACACCTGAAAATAACACAATGTACGGCAACCCACTCCAGTGTTCCTGCCTGGAGAATCCCAGGGACGGGGGAGCCTGGTGCCATCTATGGGGTCGCACAGAGTCGGACACGACTGAAGCGACTTAGCAGCAGCAGCAGCAGTATGTCAATTATGGGGCGTCCCAGGTGATGCCAGTGGCAAAGAACCCATCTCCCAATCCAGGAGACATGGGTACAATCCCTGGGTTGGGGAGATATCCCTGGAGAAGGAAATGGCAACCCACTTCAGTATCCTAGACTGGAAAATTCCAGGAACAAAGGAGCCTGGCAGGCTATAGTCCATGGCGGTGGCAAAGAGTCAGACACGCCAGAGAACAAACACATCAATTATACCCTAACTTAAAAGAGAGCTCCATCAGAGTAATGACTACTTCCGTAAGACTCAGCTGCTTGTCAATGTGAATCACAAGAAAACAGGGAGATGCTCATGATAAAGGTCAGATTCTAACTCAGCCTAGAAGTGTGTCCTGGAGGCCTCTTGCAGAGGATCTGGAGGAACTCCTGATCCCTTTCAACAGACTGGTCTACTTTTGTCTTGAGTTATCAAACTCAGGAAATTGGCTAGAATAAAAGGTGATAGATCTTGTGACTTCAGTGTCCTACCTTAAAGACCAAATTTTATGTAACTGTAGACTAATTTAGCTGATCTTGTTGGGCATCAGCCATTAACATGGTCTTCAACTATGAAGGTAAAAAAATTTTAGATGTGATCTGACATGTATGCCATAATCTAATCCTATACAAGACATGTATCACCAAGTACATCCAATATGGACCATTCCTATAATTAATTGCAATACTATTTAATACATAAAATAATGTTTACTTTCATCTGAAGGATCACAATTATAACACATATAACTAGACACATAACACAATAGATTATCCGCAACCTGGTTAATTTATAATTAATATGTAGTGAAATAGATAAATATGATGTCTAGATTAATGTTCCAAATATTTTATCTCATTATTTCTCAATAAAAACAAACAAAAAAAAAACTTGATTTACAGATATCATTATTCCTATTTTAAACATGAGGAAACTATAATTTAGTAATATTAGGCAACTTAACCTAAGTCATACAACTAATAGGAAATGCCCGAGTCAGCAGTAAGACTGAAGTCAATTTGATGCATACAATACATATTCATTTTGTGATTAAATTAAGCTATCAAGTTTAGCAAGGTCATCATTTACATTTTCCAAATTACCTAAACAGCTCGATTTTCTCAGGAAGACTCAAAGTGTAGCCATCTAACCAGCATACGTTAAATACGCATTTGTGAAATGCATTATCTGCCTATCTATTCTTCTGCATATTAATCTAGAACTTTCTATTCTGTCTTTGAAAACTCTGGTCATAGCCTCCTTCAAGGTAGAAAAAAAAAAAAAGGAAAAAAATGAAAAGAATATATATATATCTACTGTACACATCCAAGTGATAAAAACTGTACTGAGGTCAAAATTTTCCTTTAACTCTGCTTATTCAGGACACCAACCTAAAAAGACTCATTTTATTTTCTCAGACAAAAAGTCTCGAGTATTCACGTTCTCTACCCTTCTCTCAAGCAAATGTAAAATGCACTTTTTAAAGCCTTTCATTTGTCTCTCTTTTCTATAAATTTCTCTCCATCTCAAATTATTTTATTGCCCTTTTTCTGTATTTTAATCAGTTAAGTGTTTTTTAAAACCTATTTCCATCCTGAACATTTTACTATGAAGAGCACTATTGAACTCCCAATACACAGCCTTCAAGAGATAAGCACAAACTTGTTTCCTGCCACATGAAGTCTGCTAGATGACTGTCTCTAATTAACTGAAAGGAAAGCACAGAATATTTGCTACCTAATCAAGGAACCACACAATTTCTCATATTAATAGAAAAATAGCAATGGCACTGCCCACTACTTTTGCATGTATCTGGAACCTAAGTAGCCTAGAGACATGCCTTCATAACTTGAAGTTGACTTAACGTGGATTATCTTGATAGAAGGAGTCTGAATTTTTATGGTGAAGTTTATAAAAATTAAAACATGAGGGTTTTTATAAATTTTAAATTATCTTGATTTCCAAATGTCAATCTCACTCAAGCAACTCCATTTAAAACCAAATTAGTGGGAATATTTTTGTCATGTTTAGAAAATTTTACATTTGTGCAAAAGTGTGATTTCTACTGGGTTTACCTTGTGGTTCAGCTGGTAAAGAATCTACCTGCAATGCTGGATAATTAAAACATGAGGGTTTTTATAAATTTTAAATTATCTTGATTTCCAAATGTCAATCTCACTCAAGCAACTCCATTTAAAACCAAATTAGTGGGAATATTTTTGTCATGTTTAGAAAATTTTACATTTGTGCAAAAGTGTGATTTCTACTGGGTTTACCTTGTGGTTCAGCTGGTAAAGAATCTACCTGCAATGCTGGAGACCTGGGTTCGATCCCTGGGTTGGGAAGATCCCTTAGAGAAGGGAAAGGCTACCCACTCCAGTATTCTGGCCTGGAGAAGGGTCCATGGACTATAGAGTCTGTGGGGTCACAAAGAGTGGGACACAACTGAGTGTCTTTCACTTTCACTACTGATAGTAGTAGTAACTACTATAATAACAACGAATAACTACTAATCCTTTGGACTTTCCTGGTGGCTCAAACAGTAAACAATCTGTCTGCAATGCAGGAGACCTGGTTTGATCCCTGGGTTGGGAAAATCACCTGGAGAAGGGCATGGCTACCCATTCCAGTACTCTTGCCTGGAGAATTCCATGGACAGAGGAGCCACGCAAGCTATAATCCATGTGGTCACCAATAGTTGGACATGACTGAGCTACTAATACTTTCACTTTTCACTGGCCCTTTATGAAATATTTATGAATTATTATAGCCCTATCCATTCAACCAAATTTGATGGATTTCTCAAATGTTCATTAAAAATGAATGAAATTATGAGCTAGGGTCTAGGTCACTAACATTGCAGAAGGTTAATGCTTTCACTTGATTTACAAGACAATAAGAGAGATGGAAAGATTTAGTACATAGTGAGTATAAGTGACGGTGCAACTTAGCACACATGCATGCACATCCTTCGTCAGGACAGAAACATGTTATAATAGGCTAGACAATTTCCTAATCCATGTCCCTAGAAATCTTTAACATATCTGAATCCCTTTGTTACAACACAGTATCAGTATTTGTACAATGTAGAGGCATTTAAAGAAAAGTAAGAAGATATATATAATAAAGATCACCTCGGCTTATATGTAGACAACTACCAACAAAAACAGATTTTTCACTCTTACTCAAGGTCTATTCAAATGAAACAATGACCCCTGAAACAAATACCGAAGATTCTCCTTCAATCATTCACAGTTGAAAATACACTCAGGGATAAATTCATCAGTGTGCTGAGCTTCACTTTACCAGGAATAGATGCATAAAACTGACAAAGAGCAGACATGCAGATGTATGGATGTCTCGCAAACACATTCTACTTATAGAAACCCTTCACCAGGGCTCAGCACCAAGTTGAAAATCTCAGGACATGTTCACAGACATGAACACAGCCAAACCCGCATCAAGCTAGGGAACATGGTACCAAGATGGGGAAAAGCCATGTGCCCTCAAGTGTACCCTTCAATTCAGAACGTGCTCGAATGGAAACCGCTACCCAAACATGCAGACAGAAAGAGGCAGGGTAAAGCATCTCCCCTTGGGCACCACTTGGCCGCCAAATAAATACACCCCAAACTGCCCACCATTCGTCTAACATCACTTCTCGTGGACCTCTGTTCACGCTCATTTTTAACCAAAATGTTACTTTTAAAAAGGAATTGTTAATAGTCCATTAAAACAAAACCACTACTTAGAAATGTAGATTTGAACCGCTCCTGATTTAGAAACAACAGTCCCCATAATTACACTTTTGCCATTTTCAACTGCCAAGTACCAGAACAGGATACATAAGCCTCAAGTTAGTATAAGCATTATTAGCTTCGTTAACTCTCAGAAAAAAATCTCAAAAATCAATTGGCTCATAGAACCCACTAGTCTTCATTTATTAGTGCAGGGTCCCCGGCCTCTGGACCATGGACCAATACATCCTGTCAAATCAGTGGCAGATTAGATGAGAAACAGAACAGACAATAAGTGTAATGCCCTTGAATCATCCCCAAACCATGTCCCTCATCCTTGTTGGGAGGAAAAACTGTCTTCGATGAAACTGGTTCCAAGCACCAAAAACATTGGGGACTGCTATTGAGTAAGCATTCCTGCTCTAATTTTGGAAATGACAGCTTT
The DNA here is from genome assembly GCA_006410675.1 of Oreotragus oreotragus. Classification (NCBI taxonomy): domain Eukaryota; kingdom Metazoa; phylum Chordata; class Mammalia; order Artiodactyla; family Bovidae; genus Oreotragus; species Oreotragus oreotragus. The sequence continues at coordinate 52,907 of SJYX01008716.1, read as the reverse complement.
ACTAACATGCCACCATCATGCTAAATGAGGCGTGAGTACGAGTCTCGCCTCTGTCTTGGAATAAAGCATCACTCCCTAAACTGTGGCTTCACGGGATGAGTAACACCTGCATGACTGTGCCAGCGTGGCTAACCAATGCCAGAAACCTCATGACAGCTTTGTGTTTCTCATCTCCAAAGAAAAAGGAGCCGTTCTCCATTCAACCACAGACATTCACAAGAATCGTTTGTGACTTGGAAAAGCCAAATACCCTACCTTTCCTACATAGAGTGGGTCTGAACCCATGTACTCCTCCAGCACGAAGAACTGATTCCACACCCAGCTGCGCTTCGTGCGCGACCTCCCTGATTGGAAATAGGGCTTTGATCCGGACCTTGAGAGCTCCGCTTGACTCATCCCCGAAAAACACAGGAAAAGCGCGATCAGCTGAAGAAAATGGCAGAACTCCACTTTGCCCAACTTCATCTTTTTTTTTTCTTTCTTTTTCCTGTGTAAGAAAAAAACCTTGACAAGAGAGAAGGCACAGTTCCAGTTGGCTTAGTAGCTCTTGCCTCCGGCAGGGTGTCAGCTGAGAGTGCAGAAACAATAATTTGTAGAGAGTTCGAAGGGGAGAGGTCACAAGTGCTGAATAACCTTCGCCCAAGAATGGTGTAATAGGTACCTACCAGAACAAAGAGAAGAGCTGGTGTCAGAAAGCGAAACACAGAAATACCTTTTAACTTGCACTTACTCATTTTTACTTCGTTTTTAACACCAAAAACATTTTGCATTGGAGTACGGGCAATTAATGGGGTTGTGGTAGTTTCAGATGATCAGTGAAGGGACTCAGCCAGACACACACATGTATCCATTCTCCCCCCAAAACTCCACTCCCACCCAGGCTGGTCACATAACACCCTGTGCTCTACAGTAGGTCTTTATTGGTATAACGCACTCTTGGATCATCCAAGATATCATTATCTGCACTAGCATTAAAATATGATGATAAAATAGAAAACTGCAAAAGCTGTGGCCATATTCACAAATCACATAAATACTGCTGATGCAGAATTATCCTGATTCCATAATACAACCTTAAAATTTTCCTGGTTCTTCTAGGGCGTTCTCATTGGGAGCATATGGTTGGCAGATTAGATGAGAAACAGAACAGACAATAAGTGTAATGCCCTTGAATCATCCCCAAACCATGTCCCTCATCCTTGTTGGGAGGAAAAACTGTCTTCGATGAAACTGGTTCCAAGCACCAAAAACATTGGGGACTGCTATTGAGTAAGCATTCCTGCTCTAATTTTGGAAATGACAGCTTTACTAACATGCCACCATCATGCTAAATGAGGCGTGAGTACGAGTCTCGCCTCTGTCTTGGAATAAAGCATCACTCCCTAAACTGTGGCTTCACGGGATGAGTAACACCTGCATGACTGTGCCAGCGTGGCTAACCAATGCCAGAAACCTCATGACAGCTTTGTGTTTCTCATCTCCAAAGAAAAAGGAGCCGTTCTCCATTCAACCACAGACATTCACAAGAATCGTTTGTGACTTGGAAAAGCCAAATACCCTACCTTTCCTACATAGAGTGGGTCTGAACCCATGTACTCCTCCAGCACGAAGAACTGATTCCACACCCAGCTGCGCTTCGTGCGCGACCTCCCTGATTGGAAATAGGGCTTTGATCCGGACCTTGAGAGCTCCGCTTGACTCATCCCCGAAAAACACAGGAAAAGCGCGATCAGCTGAAGAAAATGGCAGAACTCCACTTTGCCCAACTTCATCTTTTTTTTTTCTTTCTTTTTCCTGTGTAAGAAAAAAACCTTGACAAGAGAGAAGGCACAGTTCCAGTTGGCTTAGTAGCTCTTGCCTCCGGCAGGGTGTCAGCTGAGAGTGCAGAGACAATAATTTGTAGAGAGTTCGAAGGGGAGAGGTCACAAGTGCTGAATAACCTTCGCCCAAGAATGGTGTAATAGGTACCTACCAGAACAAAGAGAAGAGCTGGTGTCAGAAAGCGAAACACAGAAATACCTTTTAACTTGCACTTACTCATTTTTACTTCGTTTTTAACACCAAAAACATTTTGCATTGGAGTACGGGCAATTAATGGGGTTGTGGTAGTTTCAGATGATCAGTGAAGGGACTCAGCCAGACACACACATGTATCCATTCTCCCCCCAAAACTCCACTCCCACCCAGGCTGGTCACATAACACCCTGTGCTCTACAGTAGGTCTTTATTGGTATAACGCACTCTTGGATCATCCAAGATATCATTATCTGCACTAGCATTAAAATATGATGATAAAATAGAAAACTGCAAAAGCTGTGGCCATATTCACAAATCACATAAATACTGCTGATGCAGAATTATCCTGATTCCATAATACAACCTTAAAATTTTCCTGGTTCTTCTAGGGCGTTCTCATTGGGAGCATATGGTTTATTTAATACAAATTGAGCAACCGATCATTTTAAAAAATCATTTTAATGCTAGGCTTTTTTTTTTTTGTCCTTTTCTATCAGTTTCATTTGTTGGTATTAGAATATGAAAGCCAAGCAGCTCAAAGCAGGGATTTAAACCAAATGGAAAGGACATATGCTAGTTTAAATCTCTCCTGTGAAACTGCAAAGAGAAAGTAGTATGAGATGCTTCAAAACCGGTTGATTGATTCTAAACCGCCGAACACCAGCTGTTTTGATGTGTTCTGATTTGATTGTGATCAGCTGAAAAGCTCAGTGGTTTCCAATTTCTGCCCTTCAAACTTACTGTCATGTATGAGGTGGAGCGTGTTTGGTTATTCTACTTCACTGAAGGTATTTGCCGCTTTAGAAATATTTACTGAACCCTTGCAGCATGGTTTGTGCATAGTGGGGCCTTTCTCTGTCAACAACGACAGGATTGAATTATATTGATCATCAGAGGGGTGAGCAAATTCGACTCTCTATGTGAGACTGATTCTCGGTTCCACCACCTAAGAGGTGTCTTAGCAGCAGCAAAAATCATTTATCCTCAGGTCTAGTTATTTTAGTTACCAAATTCTGATTATGCCAGAGATAATCAGTTTACAATGCCAACTTGCCAACACACCCCCAAACACAGAGGAATGAGAATTTATGACCAAGTGCTCACTTAAATCACTGTTGCACTTTGGGTTATGAATTCATTTGGCAACTATAAATAAATCAACAATAGGATAATTAAGGCAAATAAGATTTGCTTTCAATGTTTGAGAGGAGAAAAATAGTCTTAACAACATGAAGCCACAAAGATATCTCATTATCAAAGCAGAAAATACTCTCTGTGCCAACTTTTCCATCTTTCTCCCTTCTCTTCTGTAACAGAAATGTCTGCTAATCATCAGATGATTTCTGACAGTCAAATTGCTTACAGAACATGTCATATATAGTAGAAGGAAGGTGAACTGTATTAAACATGTTAAAATAGTCCACACAACTGAAGAAATAGGTTGCATGGACTTGAAGCTCTAGTCAAATGAACATATTCCTATTAAAGATACTGCAATAAAGTTTTGAAATTTAGGATATTCCAGAATAGCTCCAAATACAGCTAACTGCTATGTTCTGAGAACCCCCCAGGAAGGATAAACTATTACTGGAGCATATTAACTGCAGTCTGTGCACTGAATACCATCTCCCAGAATCCAGATCTCCCATCTGATGATCAAAAATGAATTTGGTTCATTTGAAAATCACTCTAGAAAGGCGAGTTGTTCTACACTTAGAATTACAAGCAAGAAGGAACTTGGGGCGATTTACTGATATTCTGATGGATGAATGACCCTCAGCTAGGTTGGAAGTTCTTTGTACACTGGTCTGAACTAATCCACCTGAGAGACAAGTTACCTCCAGTTAAAAGAAGACAAGTAAACACTTAAACCGGAGAAGGCAATGGCACCCCACTCCAGTACTTTTGCCTGGAAAATCCCATGGATGGAGGAGCCTGGTTAGTCCATGGGGTCACTAAGAGTCTGACACAACTGAGTGACTTTCCTTTCACTTTTCACTTTTATGCCTTGGAGAGGGAAAAGGCAACCCACTTCAGTGTTCTTGCCTGGAGAATCCCTGGGACGGGGAAGCCTGGTGGGCTTCCTTCTATGGGGTCGCACGGAGTTGGACACGACTGAAGCGACTTAGCAGTAGCAAACACTTAAACAAGGAAATAGCGTGCTGGTGTAGGGATTTGTCTACGCCAACCAGGAATCGGGGCCAGGCACTCCTGGTGAGTGGCCTTTGGTAGAAAGCACAGGGACCTCCTTCACAAACCAGGTTCCTGGGGATGGGGGAGGGGGGAACCTAGGGTTGCGGTGACCAGACTGAGTCCAGCATGGGAACCCTTTGGCCAAAGGACATTTCAAGTTTCACTGCTCTCCTTCCTCAAGAAAGAGGGAAACTGCACCTAAAAACTACCGCAGAAATACTTTGGTCCCTAAGACCAAATGTTTTAAAATGTGATATGGACAAATGATGTCAATTTCAGTTCAGTGATTCAGTCCTGTCCAACGCTGTGACCCCATGAAGTGCAGCATACCAGGCTTCCCAGTCTGTTGTTTCATGTCCAGTCTAACTGTTGCTTCCTGACCTGCATACAGAGTTCTCAAGAGGTAGGTCTGGCATCCCCAGTTTGTTGTGATCCACACAGTCAAAGGCTTTGGCATAATCAATAAAGCAGAAGTAGATGTTTTTCTGGAACTCTCTTGCTTTTTTGATGATCCATGATGTTGGTAATTTGATCTCTGGTTCCTCTGCCTTTTCAAAATTCAGCTTGAACATCTGGAAGTTCACGGTTCACGTATTGCTGAAGCCTGGCTTGGAGAATTTTGAGTATTCCTAGTGTGAGATGTGGAGGAGGCAATGGCACCCCACTCCAGTTCTCTTGCCTGAAAAATCCCATGGATGGAGGAGCCTGGTGGGCTGCTGTCCATGGGGTCGCGAAGAGTTGGACACGACTGAGCAACTTCACTTTCATTTTTCACTTTCATGCATTGGAGAAGGAAATGGCAACCCACTCCAATGTTCTTGCCTGGAGAATCCCAGGGACAGGGGAGCCTGGTGGGCTGCTGTCTATGGTATCACAGAGTTGGACACGACTGAAGCGACTTAGCAGCAGCAGCCTGTGAGATGAGTGCAACTGAGCATTCTTTGGCATTGGATTTCTTTGGGATTGGAATGAAAACTGACCTTTTCCAATCCTGTGGCCACTGCTGAGTTTTCCAAATTTGCTGACATATTGAGTGCAGCACTTTCACAGCATCATCTTTCAGGATTTGAAATAGCTCAACTGGAATTCCATCACCTCCACTAGCTTTGTTTATAGTGATGCTTCCTAAGGCCCTTGACTTTACATTCCAGGATGTCTGGCTCTAGGTGAGTGATCATACCATTGTGATTATCTAGATCATGAAGATCTTTTTTGTATAATTCTTCTGTTTCAATTCTGTGTCAATTTAGGCTATTCTATAGATTAAGGGAACTTGATAACATTGTTTCTGTGTGAAATTGTACCCAACTTCTAAAAAACTAGACAGCAAATGAATTTTTTCAGAATACTAGATTTGGGGAGTTCTTATAATTAAATTGGTATTCCCTGGTGGCCCAGATGGTAAAGAATCTGCCTGCAATTCAGGAGACTCAGGTTCAATCCTGGGGTCAGTTAGATCCCCTAGAGAAGGAAGTGACAACCCACTCCAGTATTGCCTGGAGAATCCCATGGACAGAGGGGCCTGGAGGGCTACAGTCCATGGGGTTGCAGAGAGTGGGAAACAACTGAGCGACTAAGATCTGAGCCTGTCATATATAGGCTATGCAATCTTGGACAAGATACTTAAATTCTAAGAAAATAAGTTCCAGAGATGAATCTTCAAGCCTCCCACTTATAAAATGAAAATACTAATAACTGCATCTAAGTCATAGGATTAAATAAGCAGATCATAAAAAGCTAAGGATAGTGCCTGGCAAAAACTAAAAGCACTATATATATATATATACACACACACATATATGTAACATAAGTAGTATCAAAAATTATATACATATATACATTTTAAGTTTGATAGTGCTGCTGCTGCTAAGTCGCTTCAGTCGTGTCTGACTCTGTGCAACCCCATGGACTGCAGCCTACCAGGCTCCTCCACCCATGGGATTTTCTATGCAAGAGTACTGGAGTGGGGTGCCATTGCTTTCTCCGAAGTTTGATACTACTTATGTTCAAATTAAAGTTTGCCACGTTTTCATTTTCATGTTATCTATAAAATGTTTCCGAAAACTCTTAACACTTAGTGAAAACATTTTTTCTTAACTTTTTATTTTGTACTGGGGTACAGCCAGTTAACAATGTTGTGATATTTCAGGTGAACAGTGAAGGGACTCAGCCACACATATGCATGTATCCATTCTCCCCTAAACTACCCCACCAACCCAGACTGCATCATAACTGTGAGCAGAGTTCCCTGTGCTATACAGTAGGCCCTTGTTGGTTCCCCACATTAAGTAGAGCAGTGTGTACAAGTCCATCCCAAACTCCCTAACCATTTCCTTCCCCCATCCTTCCACCTCCCTGCTCCCCTCGACCATGAGATCATTCTCAAAGTCTGAGAGTCTGTTTCTGTTTTGTAAGTAAATTGAATGAAAACATTCTTAATAGTTCTAGTCAGTGCCCAGAAAACTATGTAGATTAAAGTGAAGCATCTAGATGCATACAAACAATGGCAACAAAATACTTTCTTAAAAAAAATGTAATATTTTCTTTCCTAAAGCCACGTTCTCTGTCATCCTTATAAGTCAAAGACTGGTATTGGTATTGGATAACTGTGTTCACTCAGGATGTTCACTGATAAGAAAGAAACATAATCTGGACTGGAAATAGATCACAGGACCCTCCATCATTTCCTGTAACGACCTTGGATCCCTTTGGGACTTCATGTTCCACATGTGCAAAATGTGGGAGCTGAGCTATATCATTTTATAAAGTCTGTTTGTACAGCTCTTAATTATATAAAATTGCTTTTGTTGTCTTTTTTTCAGTTATGAAAAAGTACACATTGTTAATAATTAAAGGTAAAGGGTAGAGTGATTAAGGAAAGCCACAGAAATATAAAGGAAGCATTTGATATATTTACAGAATTGAGCATGAATTTTAACAAGACATGTTTAAATTACTCTTTTTGCCTCTTATTTCTTTTCCATACAAGACTGTGGAGTGATGGAACAAGCTAGAACACATAAAACAGAGTGACAGAAAACGCCCTGAGTTATTTTAGAGTCATTGACATGATAATATCTGCAGAGGAAAGATACCTGAGAACTCTGTACTTTCCTATTTAATCAAGGGTTTTAAGAGCAGTTAGTATTAACAGAAACCTTGATGAACAGGGATGATTTACCCTATCGCTGGATCCTAGTATCCAGAACAGAAGAAGGCCCTGGAATTGACATTCAGAAAATGTTTATGGAATGTTTCTTTTCATTATAATCACTCTCATGTTTAATATGAAAACTTAACCATAGAAGGCAACATGGAAATCCTTGACTACTCTACCATGCTCAGAAGTCACAATCACTTTGAGAACAATTCCATTACATTTCTCTGCAGGATTTGAAGTATTTGCCAGTCTCTTAAGCCAAATTTCCTTTACTTTTCTTGAAGGTCTACAAGAGAGGACAAGGATACCTCAACTGGCATTGTGTACATTCCTAAAGGATGAAATTCTCTTTCATGAGGCAAATAAACGCCTCTAGAACACCCTTTGTACAGTGTGCTGGTAAACATCGGAAAATCACATATGAAGAGTTGTGATCTGAGTAGGGTGTTTCATGATATGTACATCAATACTTTGGAGAGCTACAAACCCTGCCAGAACATACCCTTGATAACAGTAGGAGAAAGTGATGTGGCAAGGGTCAGATGTCCCCTTTCTTCACCTGTCCCCCCAAATCCTTGCCTTGCTCTCCGGTCAGATCTGGTTTTCAAGGTAAAGGCCAGAACAACAGCTCAACCCAGCTCACCCTCCCTGCATGAATTGTGTTACCATGAAAGACAGAAAGGGCCCTGAACCCTTAGGAAAAACTTCAGTTATCTGCGGTCATCAAACAGAAGTCATCAAGACTTGACCTTGAGATTTCCTGTTCATAACCTCATCATACAGGCATCCCAATTCACACAAAAAGGCACCAACCACAGTAACATCTTTTCCACATAAATGCACTTGAGCACCCAACACATTTCAACTGTTGACTTTTTGCACAATGGGTTAAACAAGGCCTCACGAATCTGTGTCCCAAAACAGAGCTCTGCAACCTCCTTCCTCAGCCTTCTGTGTCCTCTTCCTCTCTTCTGCCTCCTCTCCTATCTCAGTTTCCTATACAGGCAGGAGTTGAGCAGGGGGATGTTACATCAGAAACAAGCAGAGACCTCTGCACCCAAGCTGGGTCACGTACCAACCTGTGTCCTGAGGGAAAACTTAAAAGGAAGCCCCTTTGGAAGTCTGGACTGCTGCCCGGGTCACTATGACCAACTCAGAAAAAAAGAGACAGTGCAGAAAAATAATGTATTGGTATACAGTTAGGTAACTTTTGCAGATCCGTGTCAACTTCCGGACAGTTACAGATGTTCACTATTACAACACTGAAGAGAAAAACAGCAGGAATAGGTTATATCTGAGGAGAGAAGAACTGAATAGAGGCCAAGCACAGACATTTCAAAAAGCAAAGCTGAGATGGCTACTGGATTGGTAATCAATCTAAAATCTAAAAACTCTGGGTAACATTTTAAACTTTTTTTTTTTTTGCTCTGATATTCTAAAGCTAAAATTTGTCATTTTTAAAATTTGTAACGTTAGATCTCTCTTTCTTTATATTTTTTGGCCAAACCAAAAAAATACATGAAAACCACCACAAATAATACTGTGATTTTAGTAAAAGGAATGCAAAATGAAGCCTCACAAAGGAAATCTTAAAAGGATTGGAGCAAAAAAGAAAAAAGAGAGGTAAGAGTCAGTCAAGCGCTATTTACTAAATCAATATCATTTGTTGACCTGAAATCACTTTATCCTGCTACCTTTTTGTTCCAATTATTTTTGTTCAACTAAGTGGCAAAGAATTATTTCCAAGTAGATAGTTTATTATTGTTAATACCTAAAAATACTTTACCTAAACGAATTCATCATTATAAAATTTTCTTGGATTTTCTGCTCCACTAATACCTCTATGAAACTACTTTCAAAAATCAGATCAAGTGACCATCATGCTCTTAATCAAATGTTTGTTCAGACCTAAAAACAATGACTAAAAAAAAAAACCCTTCATAACAAAAATGTATTTTTAATGCATCAATGAGCAAAAAGGGCAAATCTTACAGAGCCTGTTCAATCTAAATTAAAGACAGCATGCTAAAAACATTTGTAGTAGCATAAAATGTATCCCATTCAACCAGTCACATTAATATATAACCATAGAGTATTTAAAGCACATGCCTAATTACCAACTAATTTATATTTGCTAAACTGCTTTTTTAAAAGGCACGCAGGACTATCTGCCTTCTAGAAATACGGAGCTATAAACTATGACTATCAATTATATTCAGGGAAAGCAATGGCACCCCACCCCGGTACTCTTGCCTGGAAAATCCAATGGACGGAGTAGCCTGGTGGGCTGCAGTCCATGGGGTCGCTAACAGTCGGACAGACTGAGCGACTTCACTTTCACTTTTCTCTTTCATGCATTGGAGAAGGAAATGGCAACCCACTCCAGTATTCTTGCCTGGAGAATCCCAGGGATGGGGGAGCCTGGTGGGCTGCCGTCTATGGGGTCACACAGAGNGACAGACTGAGCGACTTCACTTTCACTTTTCTCTTTCATGCATTGGAGAAGGAAATGGCAACCCACTCCAGTATTCTTGCCTGGAGAATCCCAGGGATGGGGGAGCCTGGTGGGCTGCCGTCTATGGGGTCACACAGAGTCAGACACGACTGAAGTGACTTAGCAGCAGCAGCATCAATTATATTAAAAGGAGATATAATATTACTAGTTTAAGTTTTCTGGCACTTAGTTAAACTGAAAGTGTTTTTTGCAGTGCAGTATGAATAAACCAATGTCTTTCCTCAGTTTAAGACTCTATACCATCAGTTTCTCTCAATCACAGGCAAGGAACAGATGCTCAACCTCTGTGAGTCTGGAGTTGCATCAGATACACGTCTTTTGCAACTGTTGTGAAATATACTTACTTCATAACACACTAACATGTAGTATACTACCTACTGGTAATCTAAAAACTAGAAGACAGCCTGCCTCGATTTTAAAAATGGGTCCAGTTTGGGAGGGAAGTGGGATTTCCTGGTTAAGACTCCACACTTCGTATGCAGGGGTGCAGGTTCGATCCCTAGTCGGGGAACTAAGACCCTGCAAGCAGCACAGCTCAGCCAGAAGGAAAAAAATAAAAAACATGGTCCAGTTCACAATTACATGGAACACGATAGTTTCAGAATAAATTCAGTAATTTGCACTTTCTATAAAAACAAAAGTAAGAATAACATTTAAGGACTGCCACTCCAGTACTCTTGCCTGGAAAATCCCATGGACAGAGGACCCTGGTAGGCTGTGGTCCATGGGGTCGCGAAGAGTCGGACACAACTGAGCGACTTCTCTTTCACTTTTCACTTTCATGCACTGGAGAAGGAAATGGCAACCCACTCCAGTGTTCCTGCCTGGAGAATCCCAGGGATGGGGGAGCCTGCTGGGCTGCCGTCTATGGGGTCACACAGTGAACTTGACAGAAAATAATCCACGAGAATCAGAAATCCCTAACAGGGAACCGCCAAACACCTTTAGAACATTCCCTGAGATGTTTTGCTGGATGGTTTATAAAACACAATAGTACAAGAAATCACAGTTGTAACAATAACAAAATGGAAGAGAGAAAAAAAAAAATCTTGCTGCTGGCCTATTGGGAGGAAACTGTCATTTCCAGGATTGCTTTAAAGTCGAACTGCTGGGCTGATCAAAAATGTTGTTCAGTTTATGGGAAAACCTAAACAACCTTTTTGGCCAACCCGATACATTTTGACAAGCAACATGCTTTTAATGAACGCGTATGAAAACTGAACAACAGCCATGTTTAAATGTGGAAATGATACCACTTCAGAGCAGTGGTCAGAGGCTACTGTGACCATATCACCATTGCTTTAAGCACAGCCTTCATGAATGAGCTCTGTAGTTTGGCAAAAGAAGCCTGCTCCCTTTTGGATACTCCTTGGGTATTAAGTGGCATTATTTAAACTCAACAAGGAAAGATGCCTCCTGATTTCATGTCTCCATTAAAGACCTTCGTTTGCCCTTGCTCTCCCCAGGACTGCAGCCACCTGTCTCCACACAGGTTGTCACTATTGCCACAAAGGTAGAGTGGGCTGCTTTGTAAAAAGGATCATACTGTTCACTGTTAAGTTTACTTGTTTTTACAGTAGGTCCACTGAATATATTTTGGGGAATGCAAAAGCGGGGAACGATCTGTTCTAACCTCCCCTTCATCAGTGAGCAGACGCTATGAGTTACAACAGAAAGTAATCCAAGGGCAAGGAGCACTTCAAGAGCTATGGCCTTGTGTCAGTTCCAACTGTCACACACAAATAGAGCTTTCAGAGATGACATCTAAGAGAGAAAGAGAATGAGGGTCATTTAGTGCTGAAGGAGGTAACGCTTGCTTTTCTTGAGCATTCATGTTGGGGAAAAATAAGTAAATCTCCAACCCACTCAAGAGGTAGAACCACAGATGTATTGATAGAAGGTACATTAGAAGAACCTAAGGCAGTCTTTTCTTTCTTTACAAACGAAAACCAAGTCTACGGTTGTGCAGTGCCCAAGGTCACACAGCTAGTTACAGATGGAATTGGGCATGACTGGGATGCAATGATCATTTAAAGTATTTGTTAAATATTTCTCAATCTGATCATTAAGATCTTTCTAATTTATTACCTTTAGAATTTACTCAAATTTTTAATATAACCATGAGCTTGAATTTTCAATGTAGGGGACCATCAGGATTCCATTCAGAATGGATAGGAGAGAGGCAGAATGTAAGATACTCAAGAGAGCTCTTGTTTAGGATTGTGTGTTTATATATTACCAAAAACAGTGTGAGTAGTACCCAATTTTAAAATTGCCTTTTCCCTTCAAAACAACTCTAGCATCCATAACTTCCTACAACGCTGTAATGCTATGGTGGTTATTGTCTGCACTGACATTTGAATAATAGTCCACTGGCTGTTTTAGAAATTGGGTAAATTCTGATTTCTCATGAAAATACCTTAGGATATAAGAATGTACATGGATGGCTATTTGGTTGTTACTATAAATACTGTATTTCAAGATGCTTCTCTGTTCCTAACTACCCTCAACTTTTAGGATAGACATGTACTGTCATTTGTTTCATCTCTATACCATTAAAGTTTAGCATTAACTTCAATAATTTTAATACTGATGAAGCAGCTCTCTTCTTTTCTACTTAAAAGATATAATTCTTTACATTTTAATTAGTGAGGCTGGGGACCCTCTGTGATATGTGACTTCTCACATAAAGAAACTGTGATCAAACCCATTAGCTCCCTGGGCCAGATAACATTACAACCACAGACCACAACCTCCTACCGTTAACTGGCCTAAATATTCAGGCAGGGGCCCTGGAAATGAATCACACAGCCGGTAGTCTGCCTCTGGTTATCAGACATGGAATGAAAACTTCTCTAAGTGGATTACAGAGTCAATTTCCATGAAGCACAAATAACTTCTGCCATGGGTGAAAAGAATGAAAAAGAGAAAACAAGTGTTTACAATCAATGAGAAGCAGCCTATGTAAATTACAAAGAAAGTGACAAAGCACATTCCTTCTGAGCTCTTTATATAGTATCAAAATGGTCAAATCATACTTACAGGGTTTGTTTCTTTGTAGTTTTACAACATATCTCAATGGGATCAATTTTCACTTTTAATTTACCCTTGCATTTATACTGAGATTTACATGACTTCAATAAAAGGCATCATGTNGCCTATGTAAATTACAAAGAAAGTGACAAAGCACATTCCTTCTGAGCTCTTTATATAGTATCAAAATGGTCAAATCATACTTACAGGGTTTGTTTCTTTGTAGTTTTACAACATATCTCAATGGGATCAATTTTCACTTTTAATTTACCCTTGCATTTATACTGAGATTTACATGACTTCAATAAAAGGCATCATGTTTCAATAAGCAGTCTGCAAAACAGTCAAATAGAAATTTCTACTAGAATGAAAATCTGAAATGAACGTAAGGACATGCATGCCTGCATATTCATCTGCACTGATAATTTTGTCCGTGAGGAGCCTCGCAGAACCTGGGGGGGGGTGGTGGTGCGGGGGGGAATGTTTGCAGGGGTATCTTTCTGCAAAACCAGCAAATTCCCAGAGGAGGCACTCGAGTACTGCTAGTTACAGCTAGATCAGCTCTGCTTGTCAGAGGCTGAGGAGATGGTCACACACAGGACTCTGATCACATGCCTTCCTTGTCCTCAGCTCCCCTTCATCACCCCATTTAGAAGCAACTGAGTCCTTCATGCAAAGGAGAAAAGCTCCCATCACTGTCCTTTTGCAATCAACGATGGTGCCTTAGCTATTTTAGAAGTTTCTGAGACTCCCAATTTCAGCTAAAGGCTATGAAGCCCTCCAAGCCAGTAAAAAACCTTTTAGTGTGTGAGAGAGGGAATCATTATGTGATAGGAGCTACTAAGGCAGTAAATGCAAAATCGTACAAAATCAAGGAAGGATGGAAATCACTGAAGCATACATGTTAACAACTGATGATACTTTACAAAAGATTTATAAAAGACTGACAAAGTGTTGAACTTGACTACAAAGATGTAGTCACTTCCTCATACATTCTGAGAAGCTGTTATCAGCTCTGCCCTCAAAAAAACTAAAAAGGAGGAGAGACAGTGGGTGGATTTTTAGACCTAGGGAGGCAGAACAGTGACCCACTCAGAATGCACCCAATCCTCTCTCCTTCACTGGACACTAAAAATTAGAGCCAATTCAAGGGTAAACCACAATAATACAGATGCTTTACAATTACCCTTCTATAAGAAAGGGAAAAGCGCTGTGCTATTAAATCAATACAAGTCTACTTAAGAAGAGGTGTGAGCCTGTCAGCCAATTGTTAACAATTCTAATCACCGATTGCAGCCCTTAATCACAATAATATCTCAGGTTGTGAGAGCACAATGCCCTTTTCTTAAGGCTGCAAACCTTAATGGCTTCGAGCAGGGTGATGGTCTACACTACTGATTATTGTTTTCTTTATTTTTCTTTCCACAGACAGACTTTCACAGCTAGTTCTACCAGATAAGACTATTAAGGTTGGATGCTACCTAATTGCTTCTGCCACTCCACTCCATATGAAACACTAGCATAACAAGCCAGATGTCTACAAAGTTGCCAGTTTGACTATCTGTCTCAATTCTTTAGCATTTTAATCCATACTGTCCCAAAGAGCCCCAAAATGAAGAAAAGGATTCTTAATGGATTGCCCTTTATGTACTAACAAGAGAACAGCTTGTGTAAACAAAATCTAACTAGTTTCTTCTGTAAAGAAGTAAATCTGGTGAGTTACTGAAAGCTTCCAATACAATTACTTTCTTCCTTAGCTCCTCACTACCAACTTGTCTTTATAAAGACACACTTAAAACTCTTCTGATATCGCTGCCGGACAGTGCATCAATGTGAACTTTCCTTTAAAAAACAACAACAAAAAAGGCTACTGCTTCCCCTAAACTCTTAAAATATACATTTTTGTGCTGTTAACCTGAAATTTTTAAGTGCATACTGTCACTTACCTCAAGCCATATATTAACATATAACTTACTTTTTTTTTCTTCTATTTTTCCCCATAAAGTTCTGCTTGTCTACTTTTGAATGCAAAATAATCTGAATACCTGCCGGGTTACAGGAATTATGAAGGGAGAGTCTTTACTTAAAGATGTTTCACTTAATAAGTGCTCCAATCAAGAGAAATATTTCTTGCGAAAGCGTTTTAAGTATATTCGGGCTTCAGTGCTGAGATCTCCAAAGCTACCCAGTCCTTGCTGGTTTCTTCACAGGTTCCCACCTGCCCACTGCTGGGTAACTCAGTACCAATCTCCACTCACCTGCACTATATCTAAGAAATCCTTGAGGTTAACGATCTAAAAGGTGAAACCAATAAAAACCATAGGTCCTTTCTCGTGCATCCACCCCGGGAGGCTCAATACCCGCAACCAGCCGTGGACCAGGTGCGCCCACGAAGTCCACCAGACAGTCAGAGAAGCAGGGCGCCCTTAGAACGACGCGCGCCTAGGGTACCGCGGGGCGGAGCGGAGGCGGGATGCCTCGCAGAGGCCAGCCCTGCGGATGCAGGGCACCAGCAGAATACTAATTACAGGAAAAAGCCAAACGCCCTTAGAGGAGCTCCACTGTCCAGAAAGGTAAAGGGAGTACACTCAGTCAGATGGACGCGCGGGCACACGCCCCCTCGCAGTCTCAGACCGCCGCAGAAGCCGGCCGCCCGGCCAGCGCGGAGTTTTGCCCGTATGTATCCCGGGTCAAAAACAGCCACTCGTGCTTCCGGTGGAGGAGAGCGGACCGGACTGCGTGCTCCCCTGCACCCGGACAACGCCGGGATCTGCTCGCTCAACTCGCCAACTCGCGTCGCCCCGGGTGTCCATCAGCACCAGCTTGCCGGGCCCGGCTCCCTTCGCGCGCCCGCCCTGCCCGGCGGAGCCGCAGCTCAGGGCCACCGAGCAGTAACTTGCGGACGCCGGGGAAACTCCGCGCGGGTGTCCGCGCCCGCTTTCCGCCTGCCACGGAGTCCCGCTTTCCCGGGCGCACCGGAGGGCGCTCTTATGCCCCGCGGCGCCTTCCCCGGGCCCCCCGCAGGCGCACCCACTCACCTGGGGGCTCGCTGCCCTCTCCGCGGCGTCCCGCGCCAGCCACCTGGGCGTTGGCATCCGAAAGGGCGCGCGCTCAGCAGCCGGGCGCCCGCGGGCTCCTGGAGACCCAGGGCGCGCGGTGGGGCGCACGGGGCGGACCCGCGGCGCCCGCTCGGCACCCGCTGCGGCCGGCGCCCGCTCCGATCACAGCCCTCTCCGCGGGACGCGGGCTGCGGGCACCCCGCGCGGGCCCCCAGCGCCCCGGTCCCGCCGGCTCGGCCGGCTCCCCGGGGCGGCTCGGACGCTGGGTCCGGAGCGAGAGAGAGAGCGGGCGCGCGTCTGGAGCGAGGGCGAGGGGGCGNATCACAGCCCTCTCCGCGGGACGCGGGCTGCGGGCACCCCGCGCGGGCCCCCAGCGCCCCGGTCCCGCCGGCTCGGCCGGCTCCCCGGGGCGGCTCGGACGCTGGGTCCGGAGCGAGAGAGAGAGCGGGCGCGCGTCTGGAGCGAGGGCGAGGGGGCGAGTGGGCGGGCGCAGAAGAGGCGGAGAGGGCGCTCTGGGCCGGGCCAGGTGGGCGGGCGGCGGGGGGGGAGCGGGTGGTCGGCGGCCGGCGCCGGCAGACAGCGCTGTGCGTGGCGGGACCTGGAGCCGCCGAGACTCCGGCACCTCCCGGAGCCCGAGTGAGGGCTCTTGGCACAGCAGCCGCTCCGCCGCCGCGCGCGCACCCCCGCGCGCGCACCCCCGCGCGCCCCTCCTCCACCGCCCTCCTGACAGCTCCGCGCAGACCGAGTCCTTCGCAGGAAAATCCAGGAGAGCGGTGGAAGTAGGAGGGGCAGCAGCCCATCCATCTCCCGGAGAGGTATTTGCATCTGAAAACGCCGAGCTGAAGGAGAGTTTGGAGAATTTTTTTTTTTTCCAGCGCCCTCCCCTCCCCACCCCCAACCTGTCGCAGAAGCCGTGATCAATGGAGCTCCTGAGGCATGAAGGCAAAGTCATAAAACTAATCAGAACTTACAGTTTTCTTGCGTGATAGTTTTGCCCTTTCAATCTCCTCGGACTGCCCTAGTTCTACTTTCTGTACTTGCAGAAAATTTCCTCCCCTGCTGGGCTGGCTAATGCAAAACTTCCAAGGTGTGTGATTTACGCGCTGGGTGGGAGAGAGGACCCTCGCGAGGTGGGCAAGGGGGTCTAGTCTTTTTAGGACGCGCCGCCGCCGGTAGAGTTGAGCACGATTCGTGTTCTTCTGCTCTGGTGCTTGATTTGATCTGATGCCTAGCTGCTCCGTCGTAGGGGTGAGGAAGGTGAACAGATCGTTTCCAAGCGCGTTCGTTTTCATTTTCCTCATTCGGTCAATGGAACTGGCCCTGCGTTTCCCATCCATCCCTAACAGTGATTCTCCAGATACCCGGCTTGTGGGCTTGGCTCGTCGGTGTAAGCACCTCTGCTTCCTGTATCCCTCAGGCACACTTACCCTCCCCCCACTCCAGCTCCTCCAGTCCGCTTAGCTTGCTTCTTTTTTCTCTCTCTCTCCTCTACTTAGTCTTTAAAACTGTACTCTGTGCTAATCATTCTAACAGAAAACCTTTTTAAAGCGTATTCATTTCCAAATACCGCGGCTCTCTATGCTATTTACTTACAATTGCTTCATTTTAAAAGTTGTGTCTTCAACCTCAAACCTCTCCAGCTCCAGGTTTGCTTGGAGGACCATTTCACGGTCCATTTCCATTCAACGGTTAGCCATCCCTCAAACTCTGTACCTTTAGAACAGACCTCTTTATATCTTGCATAGATACCGCCTTGACTTTCCCAGGATGTATTTCTCTTTCAACTCCACCATCAACATTTTCCTGGTAGCCAGACGTTAAACTCTAGCTCATCTTGAAGGACTTTGACAGGATTTTCTCTGTGAAATTCTAAATTATTCCAGCTAATGTTCACAGTCTAGAACTTTACATTTTTCTGGTGGCCTTCCTTTGCGTAAATGAATTTGCTTCTGGAATGGGACCTATACTTATAATTGCTCTGGACCAAACGTTTCAGGAAAGCAAAGAGGAATATTCACTATGTTTAAGACACAGCACATGTTTAACCCACAGCAAGTATTTGTTGAATACAAGAAGTGAATGGTTGTATCCCATCCAGTATTAACACAAATCTGAGCCCACCTGCCAGTTTTTAACCAGCTCATTGACTGCCTGGATTTTTCATCTATAAGGGATAATGTGGGATCAGGAATTTGGTACTATACCATATATACTTATTAGCTTATTTTAATCAACGGCCACCACATATGAAAAGGGAAGGAAATGGAGTGGGGTTTTTTGGTGTTATTTTGGTCATACTTTTCTTAAAATTGTCCTCGATTATTTATTTTCTGGTCCTCTGCATAAATACTGATCATCAGTTTGTGCTTTCATCCTGAACCAGATGTTTCCAGACTCCTTGTCTTTCTTTTTAAAAAATATCCTTAAACTGGCACTGAAAAGGGGACCACTTCCAGGGCCCAAGAGTGTCTAACACATGGAAATGAATTGTTGGGAGGAGACATGCATGCTGACAAAGCAATAAACTTTATTGGGAAGAGGCCCCAGGCGAAGAGCTGGAGGTAAAGGAAGCCAGTCTCGTGGTGATGGGATTAGTTTCTGGGTGGTTTCTGGCCGACCATTCTGACTCAGGGTCCTTCCTAGGGGCATGTTCATTGCTCAGCCAAGATGGATGCCAGAGAGAAGGATTCTGGGAGGTGGGAGGACATGTGACGTCTTCTTTTTACCTTTCCTGAACTCTTCCAGTTGCTGGTGGCTTCTTAGTTCTGTGTTCTTTACTAGGATCTCCTGTCGTAAGATAATTCATGGAAATAGTTATGATGGTGCCTGGCCAGGGTGGGTGGTTTTAGTCAGTGTGCTTCCCCTCACAGAAACTGTAACCTTGACCTAGATTCTAGAAGGGGTGAGTTACCCGGAATACTAGTTCCGGCTCGGTTCCTCATAGAGGAAGATCCAGGTTCCTCTCCAGTCGAGTGCAGGGTAGAAGGCAAGGGTAGGAACAGGGCGTGCTTCAGACAGTAACTGAGGGACATCTATTCATCTGGCAAGGTCCTACTCCAAGGAGGAGGCGCTTAAGCTGAGACATAGTAATGAGAATAAGTTGGACTTGAGAAACTCTGAAGGAAAATGGCCTGGGCAGAGCAAACAATGACAAAGGTCTGCAGAAGGTCTGGAGAAGGAAAGAGGCAAGTGTATTTGAGAAACAGAGATCACAATGTAAGGGGGAGAGTCAAGATGGGTTTTACTGGAGTGGTGAGCAAGAGACAAATGTTGTAGCATCTTCCAGGTCCCTAGGAGGTGTTTGTGTTTTATTTTTAGGAGGAAGCCCAACATTAGG
This sequence comes from Oreotragus oreotragus, assembly GCA_006410675.1. Lineage (NCBI taxonomy): Eukaryota > Metazoa > Chordata > Mammalia > Artiodactyla > Bovidae > Oreotragus > Oreotragus oreotragus. Next base: position 33,594 of record SJYX01008716.1, on the reverse strand, counting down.
AACAATAAATAAAGGAAATATTCCACAGGTTTACACTGTGGTCAAGTCCAAGGACATGTTTTTTAGATCCTTTCTCCTTTTCCTATAAATTTTGGTTAGAGAACCTCGTTTCCTGAGAAACACAAATAAAAAAACAGTGTACTAGATAAATCCCAAGATGATAACAAATGTTTAAGATTCTATGAAATACAAACGTAAGTCATCACTGCAGATGCTTATTTATGAAATATCATGCTTCCATTATTTCCAAATTTATGCTTTAATATTTATATTCTAATATATAACAATCTTTTATAAATCCTCTCAGTTGAAGGTTTTGTTTCTTTATTGTCATATAATGTACACAAATCAATGTGTCCCCCTTTCTCTCCTACTTAAAAAAAATATTTTCAATGTACTTTCACTCTTGAATAAATCAATAAAATTCTCTTTTGGAGAAGGAGGAATCAGAACAGGTAAGAGAACTTTTCCATAATTCCTGTTGCTTTGGAAAGTATTTCCCTACACTTCTTATTTCCCAAAGCAAATTCAGTGCAAAAGTACAAGGTTTCTGATGAGATTGATGGTTCAATTATATTCATATTCATTCCATCCTGATCTTACTCTAAAACCAAAGATGTGGCTTGAGTATCTGGCAGCTGAGGGCAGAAAAGAGCTAATCATGAGGTCTGCACAGTTCCAGCAATTCTGGGGAGCCCTGGGCAGGAAAACATAGATGTGGCAGAAGGTAAGAAGCTCTCACATAAGGCAAGCTCTCAAAAAGATCATTTATAGTGTCCTGTGATAAATCTCTCCCCGATATAAATGTGTGGATAATCATAAAAATGTATCTTTTCATTATGTGATGCTTAGAGTTTCCCTGAGTATGTCTGTATTCATCAATCTAGTTCATCTAATTAGGTTTACGTGCATTTTCTAGAAAGGAAAGGACTAAGTAGGACAGACTCCTAGATCTTTGTTGTCCTTTACTAACTTGGTAAGTAGTAACTGAATCCCTGCCGTGTGATCCTTAGTCTAGAGGTTGAGAACACAAAGGTGAAGGTGCAGTCCTTATCTTCGGGAACCTTCCAACCTGTTGTGAAAATAGGAAGGTGGGTACATCTCCCTACACCACAGTGAGCATCGTGACGAGGTAAAGAGAGTATCAGGCGTGGGAGCACATAACATGAACAAAAAGTCTCAAATGGGAAGAGCCAACATTTGGGTTGTACCTTGAGAGCAGTGCGGGAGCATGAGGAGTTGTATGACGGGAAATTGTGATGATAATTGCACAAGAAGGCCACACCCTGGCAGCTGATTTAGGTCAGCTTGGCCCTGAAGGTGAGGAAGTGTTTAGGAAATTACTGTAGAAATCCAGGTGAGAAAAATAGTACCCTGGACGCTAGTTGTGGCATTCATGCATGAAAAACCCTTAGATATAATCAGAAAATAGAAGTAGATTTAAAGATATCTTGAATGCAGTTACCAAGAAAAGCATAAGTGATCATGGAAAGAATAAAGATGTTCGCTAGGATTAGCATCATGATATCAGCACACACACCCCCACTCCTGACAACATCTCCCCGGTGACTGTGCCCCTCACAGGTACTAGACAGGGTAAATCCGAAGTATGCAGTGATACAATTTCACTGCTTAAGATGTTCTCAAGGGCTTCTTGAATATTATTTAAGCAGTCAGTCTGTCCGAAAGTGAATACTTGGAGAATATACTATTTAGTTAAGGGGCTTGAAGATATTCACAGAGCAAGGGAGCTGCTGAGACAGCATAGAAGGCAAAGATGTCTAATGAGGTCTAAGGAATTATCTCTTTAAATGTTCTCCAGGGTGAGGTGAGGAGGAGAAAGGGTGAGAGAGGATGAGATGTTTGGATGACATGACCGACTCAATGGACATGAATCTGAGCAAACTCCAGGAGACAGTGAAGGGCCAGGAAGCTCTGGCTGCAGTGCACAGGGCCACAAAGAGTCGGACGTGATTTAGTGACTGAACAACAAGGGTGAGAAGGAGGCCAATGGACCTTTCAGGAGCCACAGTAAGGACACAGGACTAAGATCTCATTGAAAACCGCCATCAGGCTGAGTGGTCTAAGATCTCATATTAAGCAATAAAAGAGCCCAAGCATGAAAAACCTTGATAGCATAAATAAAATGAGGAAAAAAAAATCCTTTGCAAACTCATCTACGATAAGCTAGATGCATCCCAGTGGGTGGTACTCAGATTTGCGGGATGGTGCAATGATGCAGATGGACCAATACTGAGGTTTCCATTTCCTTCAAATAGACAGTATGGAGAACTTTGCCGCAGAAGAATGATAAACACTGGGATTTCCCTGATGGTCCAGTGGTTAAGGCTTCACCATCCAATGCAAGGGGTGCGGGTTTGATCCCTTGTCCAGGAGCTAAGATCCCACATGCCCCGTGGCCAAAAAAAAACCAAAACATGAAACGGGAGCAGTGTTGTCACAAATTCAATAAAGACTTTAAAAGTGGTCCACATCAAAAAAGGAACAATCTTTTTTTTAAAAAAAAAAAAAAAAAAAAAAGAATGGTGAGATCTAATGGTGAAACAGAAAAGCAGAAACAAAAAATTTAGACTTTTAAATCTGTCTACTTGTATATATTGTGCTTTAGATTACTGGTAGTTTACTCCTCACCCCAACTACTTAGAAAAAAAGGAAATTGGAAAGAAAATGACACAGGGAGGGCTGCGAAAGCAAAGATGAAGGATTCATTTTTTCCCCTGTTCTAGGCAAAGGAAGTTGTCCAGGCTATCTTTCCAGAACTCTTCAGGTATTGAAGGCTTCTTCATGGGGTTTGAGAATATCTGAGATATTGATATTGTGGGTGCTTGGTTATCATTTTAAATAAGAGTTTTCTGCTGCTACATGCCAAATTTATCAACATTTTCTTTCTGATGAACAAACCCAAACAGATAAACATCTGACCTGGATTTGGCGTTAAATGCCAAGGCAAAGGAACTCTTACTTATCTAAATCGTGTATGATACCGTGGCTGTGCAATTGTATCTCTAGATTTAGAATAGTTAGAACACAAATTACTTTTTAAAAAGCATCTCAAATGAAAATTGTCAGAAATAATATAGTTAGGCCTGTGTTATCTCTTGAATTATAGTTGTTCCATAAAAACATTCTAAAACCATCATAGAGAAAAGTGATAATGCAAATTTCTGTTAAACATTGCTCTATCACTCTGTGATAAACCAGAGAATCTTCTGGGGGAAAGTAAAAGTGGAATTTCACAATAAACTCATTTCAAAAGTATTTATTATGTGCTGTGTACCAGGTTTGATGCCACAAATTGAAGGAATTACAAAGGAAAGTAAGGTCGAGTCCCCACAGAATAGTCCAGGCACATTCAGAACTATTAAAAAAGGAGAGGTGAGGCTAAACTCAGTAAGAGAACAGTAAGCAGCAAAGTACAAGATTTGAAGGAGGAAGACATTTGTTATTGGAGAGTCCTAAAAACATAAACCAGGCTTCCCAGGTGATTTAGTCATAAAGAATCTGCCTACCAAGAAAACATGGGTTTGATCCCTGGGTTGGGAAGATCCCCTGGAGAACAGTCTCCAAGGAGCAACAGGATTTAATAGGGGATTTGTGTTGTTTTTACATAAAATGAGATTCTTAGACAGAATCCTCTGCTTGCCTAGACAGAAAGTCCTCCCTAAGCATACGTTCTCTTGTTCACCTTGGGCTGGGACACCTTTTCTCTGCCTGTTGACTAACCTGATGTACAGACTCAGAGAGCTGGCTTGCCCTGGGTTTTGCAGGCTTTATAGCTGGTGCCACTCAATTATATTTAGTGCTCTCCTAACACACATGAAATGTGTGTGGAGGAATGACTCTACTTCCAGCCGCTGCATGGAACCAAAAGTACGGCTCTCAGGAGTATGTGACTCTGAGGCTAAACTCATATTCAGAAAGCAAATTCAGGAAGAGAAAACAAGAGGAAACAATATACCTTAGGAAGAAAGAGGAGATGAAATGAGCCAGTTTTTTCAAAGGCAGGTAAGCATGCTTAATGAAATACTGAAGAGCTGCCACCCTAGAAGGTACTTGTGGTTAAGAAGCACAGTCTTTTTATGAGCTTGAACTACTCCATTGACAAAGGTAATGTCTCAAGCAGTCATTATCTCTATGAACTGCAAGTGGTTTCCCTTTTCACTTTAGGAATTGAGTGATTAAAAAGGGATACAATCAGCATCTTTCCTTCACTTCCTCACCCATCTGGCCAAATGGTCACTCTGCACCCCAAGCTAATGAGGGTCTCTCACTACAAAAGAGTAAAAATGAAACTAAATCAAGACCAATGTCATGTGTGAGGACCAACATACACAATCCTTATGGACAAAATAAGGCACAATATTTTTTAATGCATTTGTGTGTTTGTGTGAGAAGATGTTACGGTGGAAATCAATGCTCATTATGCCACGTTTATTTGGTTAGGGCTTTTTAGATTTAATGCTGACAGGAAAATGTTATACATATCATGAGGAACTTAAAGATCTCCTTCCAAATAAATCTGTGGATACAAATTGTGGTCTGAGAGGGTTAAGAGGCCTCAGTAAGCAACTGACTTACCACCAGTCACAGAAGATAATACCTTACGCGTGAAATGACCTAATACGACACGTTCGATGACACTTAAGCATATTCCCTCATTTTATCAATGATGAAACTGAAATTCAGGAAGATAAGGATATTGGTTCATAATCTCATGACAAACTCCAGGTATGTGAGTAAGAATCAAAACCCATGGGGCTTCCCTGGCAGGCCAGTGTTAAAGATTTTGCCTTCCAATGCAGGGTGTGCAGGTTTGATCCTTGGTTGGGCAACTGAGATTCCACATGCCTTGTGGCCAAAAAAAAGACTGAACATAACGCAGAAACAATATTGTAACAAATTCAATAAAGACTTTAAAAATGGTCCACATCAAAAAAAAAAAAAAGAATCAAAACCCAGTAGAAAGCATGCCAGTTGGTCGACAGGGCAACATCCAATGCAGGATTCCTAAAAATCCTAGACATGCAGACATAATTATTCGTTATTTTGCCTGTCAAATACCAAGAAGGATTTTTGTTATTTCATAGCTTTTCTAAGCAGTGAAAAAATAATTTGGGTTGTAGCCATTGTCACTTTTAATTTGACATTTTTTTAATAGTTTGGATTGTTGTGGATTTATAATGATATGAATGGAATGTATTTTCACAAATAATTCTGTAGACATGGCTTTCCATATCACACCTTAAAATTTTATTTAAGGTGTAAATGTAATGTAAATCTACTAACGTAAATCATCACTCTCATTCTTAGAACAGTAAGACTTGAATGAGTCCATCACTTTAGGGCAAAAAGCCTATATTTTGGATAACTATAAGGTCAAATGGGGGCAGGAGGAGAAGGGGACGACAGAGGATGAGATGGCTGGATGGCATGCAATGGACGTGAGTCTGAGTGAACTCTGGGAGTTGGTGATGGACAGGGAGGCTTGGCGTGCTGCGATTCNAAAGCCTATATTTTGGATAACTATAAGGTCAAATGGGGGCAGGAGGAGAAGGGGACGACAGAGGATGAGATGGCTGGATGGCATGCAATGGACGTGAGTCTGAGTGAACTCTGGGAGTTGGTGATGGACAGGGAGGCTTGGCGTGCTGCGATTCATGGGGCCGCACAGAGTCGGACTCGACTGAGTGACTGAACTGAACTGAAGGTCAAATGAGCTCATGGCAAGAAAGTAATTTGATGTTACAATCTATATTGATGGATAATTCAGTTCCTTTATCGAATGAAATATCAAGTAGTTCCCCCAGAAGTTAAACAGCTACATAAGTTTATTTAAACCATAGGTAATGAATAAAAATAGCTCTACTACTTGTGAGAAAATTACTAGGTACTCTTGAAGTGTTTAAATAATCCCTATAGATTAAGACAAAATATATCTTTCTAAATTTCTGAAAGACAGCTCCTTAACCAACCTTGCAAATTTGCCTAATATGAGAGTCATGTTTGAATGAATACATAACAGAGCAAGGCAAACAATGTTTCAGGTGTTTTTTTTGTTTAACCAGGGTGGATCAAATCAGTGCCCCTCTCATCACACCCAACCAGCAGTCAAGTTGGACCCACAGAGTGAGTTTGTTTTTGTGTGCGTCTTTCAGTGTTTGTTACTGGAAGATTATACATACATATCTCTGTTTCTGACTTGTCTTCCTTTATTCATAAATGTTGAATATATATCTGGCTGTGCTACACAGCCTGAGGGATCTTAGTTCCCCAACCAGGGATTGAACCTGGGCCCCTGGAAGTGGCAGCATGGAGTCCGAGCCACTGGACTGCCAGGGAATTCCCCCTGCCTTCTACACACTGAAAATCTGACCAGATCTACAATTTCAGACTGTAAAGTATGGCAACATGACGTCTTTCTGTTCCCTTGAGATGGGCATATACACTCCACCTTGCCACAGCCAGCTTACTCATTAATTTACTGTCAGGCCTTCATAGGTGTGTAAATTTATAATTCCTACTGTTGAAGGTAAGATGTCTTAGTCTGCTCCCACGTCTGTAAGAAAATACTCTAGGGACTTCCCTGGTGGTCCAATGGTTAAGCCCTCACCTTGCAAGGCAGGGGGCGCAGGTTCAGTCCCTGGTCGAGGAGCTAAGATCCTATATGGGTCATGGTCAAAAAATGAAAACAGAAGTAACATTGTAACAAATTCAATAAAAAGCTTTTAAATGGTCAACATCAAAAAAAAAAAAAAATCTTAGAAAATATCCTAGTCTGGGTGGTGTCCACAACAAAGGCTAATTTCTCTTGTGTTGTCTGGAGACTCCACATCTGAAATCATGGTGTGGACAGGTCCAGTGCTGGTGAGAACTCTCTTCCTGGGAGTAGACGGCCTTCTAATTGCAGTGTTCTCACGGCCAAGGAAAGGTCTGTCTTCATCCTCTAATGTGGTCACTAACCCCACTGTGAGGGCTTCACCCCAAGACCCTATGCAAGTCCAGTGGTATCCCAAAGGCTCTGCCTTCAAACACCATCACATGGGGGATTAGGGTCTCATCATATGCATTCTGGGCTTTCCTAGTGGCTCAAACTGAAAAGGAAAGATATAAGCATCTGAATGTAGAGTTCCAAAGAATAGCAAGAAGAGATAAGAAAGCCTTCTTCAGCGATCAATGCAAAGAAATAGAGGAAAAGAACAGAATGAGAAAGACTAGAGATCTCTTCAAGAAAATTAGAGATAACAAGGGAACATGTCATGCAAAGATGGGCTCGATAAAGGACAGAAATCGTATGGAAGAAGCAGAAGATATTAAGAAGAGGTGGCAAGAATACACAGAAGAACTGTACAAAAAAGATCTTCATGACCCGGATAATCACGATGGTGTGATCACTCATCTAGAGCCAGACATCCTGGAATGTGAAGTCAAGTGGGCCTTAGAAAGCATCACTATGAACAAAGCTAGTGGAGGTGATGGAATTCCAGTTGAGCTATTTCAAATCCTGAAAGATGATGCTGTGAAATTGCTGCACTCAATATGCCAACAAATTTGGAAAACAGCAATGGCCACAGAACTGGAAAAGGTCAGTTTTTATTCCAATTCCAAAGAAAGGCAACACCAAAGAATGCTCAAACTACCGCACAACTGCAGTCATCTCACACGCTAGTAAAGTCATGCTCAAAATTCTCCAAGCCAGGCTTCAGCAATACGTGAACCGTGAACTCCCTGATGCTCAAACTGGTCTTAGAAAAGGCAGAGGAACCAGAGATCAAATTGCCAACAT